>OZ038002.1:5873529-6028529 GCA_964035705.1 Porites rus
CAATGCGCAAATATTAACAGCCTTTGCCGTAGCTGGATATCGATTTGGCCACAGTTTGGTTCAAGAGCTTTTTAATCGATTCTCTCAAGATGGCTTTGAACACAAATGCAGCAAGTGTAGCAAAGACAAATTACAATTCCAGCCAATCCCAGTACTGGACTTCAATAACCCAGCACCCTTGTACTCTGTATGTAAAGGAGGCGTAGACGCCATTTTGAGGGGCTTACTTAAAGATCCTGCAGCGAAAGCTGACGGGTAAGTGAAGTTATTGCATGTACGTACACGCAGTCCTTTTGATGATTTGGTTAATTTTCTTGTTAAGGAGAAAAGTTCAGTGTTACTTTTAGGGTATGCATAGTTGTGAGCCTGATAGGTTTAAGACCGATTCTCGCGATTTCGCGAAACTTTGCAGGAGATAATTTAGAGTCAGTTCGAAGGATCCGAGCTCACTTTTGGCGGGCTAGAGGAGGTTTTATTATTAATAGCCAAATTCAAAGAATTGTACTGGGTTCTTTCTGTACCTTGAAGACCCTTGAAAAGCTTTCACTTTGATCATGGTAATCAAGTGGTTACAACATACCGTATTTATTCGATTAACCGCCCTGGGCGCTTATTAAATTTTTGGACCTTGAGAGTGGGCGCTTATTCGAGGTGGGCGCTTATTAAATTTTCACCATTTTAAGGTGAAGTATGTCTATTTTGCAACAAAACAATAAATGCTAATAACAAAACGCGAAGAGGTAACAAAGGAAGGTTTCTGTAAAATACTCTGAAGAAAACTCCGTCCTCTGGGAAGTCTCTTATTAGAATTTATTCACTCAAGTGGGTGGGGTGGGGGTGAACGCTTATTTGAGTTTGATTGAGAAGGGGAGGGGGTGGGCGCTTATTCGAGGCTGGGCGCTTATTAACTTTTTCTACCTTTAGGATGGGCGCTTATTCGAGGTAGGCGCTAATTCGAGGTTGGGCGCTTATTCGAATAAATACGGTACTCTGCATAGGCGATGAATAGATGCAATTAGCGCCTTTATTATACACTGTACTCACTGTCTGTCTTCGCTTTGGATAAGAGTTTATAGTTAGGAAATCACTGCAACCTACAGGTAGGTTAGTCTTGTAGACGAGGTTGACTGAACTGTGGGTTGCGCGCGCAATGCACTATATTTATGCGCCCTTCTTCTATTTTGCTTACTGATCTCTTTTGTTTGTTTGTTTTGTCGAACAGGCGTTTTTCAACTTCAGTCCAAGAAAACCTAAGTCGCGGTGAAGGTGATACGTCTGACTTAATCGCTATTAACATTAGAAGAGGGCATGATCGTGGACTGCCTAGCTACACCAGGTTTCGCCGCGTTTGTGGCCTTCCACTCGTTAGAAGGTTCTCTGACTTGGTAACGGTTGCCCATTTTGACGAAAAGGTCGTTGCCAGATTGGAAGAAGTTTACAAGAGCGTTCAGGATGTAGACTTGTTCACCGGAGGTAAGTCTGGAGTAACGATCACATTTTTTCCATAATCATAATTATAACAAAATTCTCAAATCTGCTTGGCTATTAGCCTGCACCACAGACGAAACTGAACTCTGGTTAAATTACATCTGCGAAGAAAGCTGATTGGCTATCAACCGTTCTGATTTCAGCACTAATAGAACAGTGAAATTGGACAGTGCGCGTAATCGCGAGCGCATTTGAATGTTTTGTTGTTTTTAGACTGTTTGCAGTCCGCCTTTTCTCTAAAATCCGCCTAGTTCTTATCTCAGCTAGCGCGATTGCAAACCACGACGTTATGTTACAATAAGGGATTGGGACCAGACGAGAAAAGATGGACTGCGGACTCTTTGATAGTAAACAAACCCTCCGTTAGCCCAGAAACGAAGTAACCGATTGGTCAATTTTACAGCTTTTGGCAGATCATTGACTGGTCTGTGGTGGAGACGCAAGCGATAAAAATAGTCACGCGTCACGACTAACTACTAACAATTACGAACCTGGCGGTAATCGCTTGTAAACTTAAACGTTTAACGATATCTTCCGGAAGGAAACGGCTGTAAATTTCCTCAAGGGAAAGGAATTCAAGGTAATCTTACCGGATTTTAAAAAAAGTAAAATTTTTCAGTTGTTTATGTTCTATTCATAAATCGTTTCAAGTTACTCGGGTTTAATTGGTTAATTGCCCCCGCAGGGATTTCGCCCAGAGGCGAAATCCCGAGGAGGCAACCTAGTAACTCGCGCGTATATTAAGGACAGTACTTACAGTTCAAATATACAGTCAGTATACTAGAAAAAATCTCGATTTGCTCGAACTAAGGCCGCGAGGAATCGGTAGGTAATGATGACGTTTCTATTGTTTGCGCCCGCAAGTACGAAATGGTTAGGATGACGTTAAGACAGAAAATCCCGAAGGGACCGCTCAGGTAGATTTTGTGACATTTATTGTGCAGTCATACTTCGGTACTCTTTTGCGTTGCGCAGTGACATTCTGTGGAGCAGTTGTTTTGAAAGTTATGGACCAAAAGACACTCGTTAAGCGCAGGGGGGTTATAAGGTGTGTTTAACTGTGTATATATAAACACTTGGAGAGTTTACCAGACACGAGTTCTCAGATCTTTGATTTATATTGGAAACCTTGCCAGACACTCTTTCTCTCTCTTTGACCGGACTCGGCCCCAAACAAGGCAAGATGAGTGAACAACGCCTAGCTTATCACTGGCAGATTGATGGACATTTACAGAAATTCGCCGACAATCAAATTCTGTGCTGACTTATTCCCTGCTCACAGATGTCCTTCTGTCATAAGGTTTCAAATAAGACTAGAATGCGCTAGCGTGGATCGATCGAACGTCCTTTTAATTTCTAAGACTTACTTTCCGGCAAATAAAATGAACTGAATGTAAAAAGGGAAAGAGAAATAGCGAAAAATTCTAATTCTAATTAAATCTTCTCTTATGGTTTAGAATAAACTTCTCTCGAAGCTGAGAATGTTTTGATCAAAGCTGTGTAAATCGAGCTGAAACTGTGCATGGAACCTTGCGTTTCCTGTATTTATCTCACCTATTGTATGGAATATGTGTGAAAATCTTCATTATGAATCGGTATATTTCAAAGGGCTACACAACCAGCAAGAATACTATTGACCGACAATATACAGAACGGGGGCAGCTGTAGTGTCAACTATTATTAGTTAAATTACCTTGACAGCTTCGTTGTACCCAGACAGAATAAAATGAGTCAGCAGTCTCTTATTTTTTCTCCTCGGGCTTACTTCCTGGTTTATCGCGGCTCGCGGCTTCACCGCTCGCGTGTTTGGGTTTCACGTGCAGTTAGTTTGCAAAAAAAAATAAGAGACTGTTCGCAGTCTTTTTTTTTTTTTTTCCACTGGTAGCAAAAACTCTCACATTTCTTGTATTTTAATTAAAAAAGACTTAAAACATCACAAATTTCTATAGCTATGATTAATTGGTAACAGACCTTCGTGTTGTCCTATTCGGTTTGTAATCATATATACTCGTGATTAAACTAACTCCACTCAGTCCAAAATATAGCAAAAATCTTCGCGAATCTGACTAGCCGTTAGGCATCCTCGATTGCAACATTTTTTCCACATTTTGATGGGAAAGTGCATGCATTATGCTTGAGTGTGAACAGGCCTGCAGTTTACAGTTGTTGTTGTTGTTGTTGTTGTTTTTGGCTTTTTGGCCTTTTTTTTCCGGTCAGTTTTGGGGCTGGAATGCAGCACAAACAAAGAAAAACTTACAACAATTGAATTGGACTCACTTAATTTGTTATTACCACTTTTGTGGTTGAAAAGTAAACTTCATTTGCTACTTCAATCTCTTCTCAGGAATGCTTGAACCAAGTGATCCTAAAGGAGGAGAACTCAGTGCAACATTTCAGTGCATTTTAGCAAATCAGTTCAAACGCACCAAATTCGGAGATCGCTTTTGGCATGAAAACGCACCTAACGTAACCTTAAACACCGACAAGACAGCATTCAACAGTTGTCAGCTAAAAGAAATCAGGAAAACACGCTTTTCCAGGATAATATGCGATAACAGTGACGACATTACCTCAATTCAAAAAGACGCTTTGATGCAGTCTTCGGTAAGGTGCAGTTGCGAAGAATTGCCAAAGATAAACCTTAAGGCATGGATTACAGATTGTCCATCGAGGTAAGTGAGAGAACCGCTGTTGATTTCTTTCAATCAAAATTTTCCTCTTTCTTTCTGGTTGCGTTTGTTACAGAATAAATGGTGATTAGTGGGAAGAAGGTGTTTAAAAATTTGAAAGAAAATTCGTCTTAGGTGTATGATTATATCACTTCGTGGGAATAAAAGTTTCAATTTCTAGTTTCATATTAAACAAATGTATCACGGCAATGTTAAACACACCGCCCCATATGATTTGTTCATTTACTCATTTCGGTTTTCTCAAAGTCGGTAGCCCACTATCTTGACTTCTTATGGTAAACAAAAACTGAGAATAGCAAAAATTGCCCATGGGAATACCGAGATGCGATGTTTTTTTTGAGGGGGGGTGGGGGGGCGAGGGGCGAAGGGGGGACAGGGCAGGGGGCTCTCAAAGTAGGCGATCCTTCTTAATGATATTTCACTACTGTACAGGACTCCTACTGACGCCGTCGATTGGCGAAAGCTCGAATTTTTCTTTTTTTTTTTCAATATCCTTATGTTTAAACAAAATGCAAATTCTCTGGACTGTCTAACTCACTAAAGCATGAATCTGATCACAGCAAAAAAAGTTTGATATCACGTGCCGATCGCCTCCCGTGGTGCTAGCCATTACATCAATCTCGAACAAAACGCCTTTACGTTTAGCAAGACAACCATAGCCTGCCTAGCCGGTCGGATTGTTAGCGAGAGCAAGGTATTGGCAGAAGTGCAGCGAACTCGTGTGGAGAATGGGAAGATGGGAAGGAGACGCTTTGAAATTTCACGCGTCTTCGGCGCATGCCGCGAGAATGCACGCGCAAAAACAATTCCGCCAGGTAGGCAAGCTAAGATAACTAAGTCAACTAAAGAAGTCGTGACCTTCACCACTTCCATATACCGTATTAACTCGATTAAACGCCGCGGTGTTTATTACTTTATAATTTCAAAATCTCAGTTCTTATATCACTGATCGATGTATCATTCATAATTATTACGTAAAACAGAAAAGCGTTCTCTCCCTTGCCTGCTGAGATAAAATCGTAACTGTCCGGAAGGGTGTTCATTACCGAGCTGCAAGTTGTTTCATTTTTTCACGGGTTAAGGTGACTCGACCCAGTTTTTTTGGGGGCGTACCATCCTTCTTTGAAGCTCTCTGGTATCCCCACCTTTACTTTTATCGTAAGTCTAACACATAAAATGGATAACATATAGATCAAATTCAGAGTTCGGGTAGTTAGTTAATCAATTGTGGCCCTGAAAAAATTTGAAGGAAAAAAAACGACGAATTTTTAAGAAAATGCGTTTTTCGTGAGAAGGACTCTTAAACGCTGACAAACGTCAGCAAATAGCGAAAACTATAATTTCTACATGTTTGCTTTGCTCGAAATCGCGCGCATTTACAAGGCCCTAAAGCGTTTTGCTGACTTGCAAGGACCCATCTGTTATAACGATGCCCAAAATAAAGAGATGAATCTCATAGTTTATTAGATATAATCCGTGTAAAGTTTGCTTATCGTTTTCGCATAAATTATGACCTAAATTTGGAAACCGCTGAATTTCTCGTATTGGGTCTTTGCGATTTTGGTGAAACTCTGTTCAGCGCAAGGCACTAATGCGCACTATGTGTAGCCGAGAGATTTTCACGAAAAAACGCTGGCAACAGCAGATTTTCGACTCAGACCTCAAAGGGGCGTGGCATTATAACCACGTGACATTTACTCCGATCGCCAAAAAGTTTATGTTATATTGTAGATTGATCTATATGTTATCCATTCTGTGTGTCAAACTTACGATAAAAGTAAAGGTGGGGATGCCAGAGAGCTTCAAAGTAGGATGGTACCCCCCCCCCCCCCAAAAAAAAATGGGTCGAGTCACCTTAAGATAAACTCAACAAATTGGCCCTCTTCCAATGCATGGGTCTTCATAGCTCAGTTGGTAGAGCACTGCAGAGTTGACACAGAGGTCATGGGTTCGAATCCCGTTGAATTTCCGATTTTTTTTTTTTTTTTTTTTGGGGGGGGGGGGTTAATTTGCAACTGGTTGATTACAATTACCACTGCGACGATCATATGTTTATTAAAATGAGTTTCTTTTCTTATTATCTTCGAATAAACGCCCCATTCTTCTGATTGGGCGCGGCATTTAATCGAGTAAATACGGTAATCAATGTTTGTTTGCATCTGTTCAAGGATACTCAAGCAACGGACCTCTCGCGATCCAACGCTGAAGTAAGGGGAGAGGGAGGTGGGAGGGAAAAGTCATCTTCCTAATTTTACGAGGGCAGGCAATTTAAATTTTAAAATAGGATCCTCTCTCAAAAGTGTTTTTCTAACCGTTGATGTATCCGTGTTCTTTTTTTTCTCCTGCACAGTGACTCTGTATACAGCGACGAGCCTGAGGACACGCATGATGAGTTTTAAATGAAGAAAGCAGAATCACTCGCTTATCAAATGCCTTTCAATTAGACTGCATTTAGGTTAGAAGAAACATACATGTATACCATTATTTTGCACACAAAGTCATGACACCCTTCTTGAGCGAATTGTAATTATATTTTCGAGTTTTTCTTTTCTTTTGATCGGGGAGATGTGACGTTTGATTTTTACACTGAAAGGGGCTGTGACGTCACGGCTGTCTAGTTCATATTGTTTTCGCTATAGAACTTAGAAATTTTACATGTAAAATATACAAACACCGAAAGCTTCGTGTCAAACGAATGTGTGTCTCCCAGTTAAGCCGAAACGTAACAAACATCAAAAATGAACTTCGAAAAACTATTGGGAAACAAGTTTCAAAACCTACAATTGCAATCCTCCCTCAAATTTGACCATCCGTGCTTCCATTTGTAATTGCTTTGTTATTTATACCTTTTTTTAACGTTTTGAGTGGTAAATTGAAAGTTGCTCCCATTGTTTGTTTTGAATAAATTTCGTGACACAGCTCCGTTTGTGTAATAGTTTCAGTAGCAGATCTGTAATAATAAAGGATGCGTTCTTCAAAACAAAGTAGGTTTTGGTCAAACAGCGTATTGTATCCACTTCGCGGAGGCTCACTCCATATGACACAAGTTAACGATGCACCCATATTCTTCTCAAAATGCATAAATAAAAAATGGTGCTGAAATGATAAATTATCACTGTTGCTTTATGGTTGTTATGGGCTGTCCCGAAAGCTCCTGATCGGTCAGGATTCCTCCTAAATTTGTCTTAAATCTGTGTTTGTTTTTTTTTGTTCGGGTTACTGTAGCCTGTGCCAGGCTCTCCAATAATATAGTGGGGACGTATTAAAACGAGCAGAGCGAAAATAAGACGCGCGCGACTTAGGAAATGGGGCGGTGGCGGCGGAAAACTGGGAGAGAGGTTAGGGTTAGGGTTAGAGTTAGCCCCCGCGCGTTTTTGGCATTTCCTTTTACACCGTCCTTTTTACTAAACGACTCTTCACCACTTTCTTGGAGCCTGTAATAGGCTAGGGCTACTTCTGATGATGAGTTCACCAATACCTCGGTGAAAAAACACCAACACCACCACAACACCGCCGAGTCTTGTCTGTGGACAGTGTCCTGGGAGTTGGGGAGAGAGAAAAGGGTTGGGGCTAGGGTGGGTCTCCCCTCCTGTTCCTTTTTCTTCCCATTTCTTCTCCGTCTGAATTCCTTTATCTTTGTGCTTTCTTGCGTTTTCGTCATATCTCTCACTAGTTGGAGATCCTGTTTATGCTTGCCTTACGATTGCAATCTTTTAATGAAAGGAATAGTGGCTGTAGCGTCCTAATCAGTGTTAGATAAACGGCCGAATTAAAGGCACAAGGAGCATTTGGCTTAATTTTGCTTAAGTTGGCTTAATTTTTCACAGGTGTCGAAATTAGTGCTAATGAGCTGGGAAAACCCAAAGTACTTTTAGATCTTAAGAAATGCATTCTAAGCGGCGCTATAAAATGTGGATCTGTTCGGTCATCCTAGGGGAACTTGAGTCTTTCGAAATTACACCGCACGAAAGTAAGAATTTTATTGATTCCTCTCCCCATTTTTTTTAATCCGAAAATTTAATAGGTGTCCTTCTTTTTACGAAAAATAGCCTAACCTGGGGAGTGAAATGTGAAAAATTAAACTTATAAAATCGTTAGGAATTTATTAGATAAGCTTTCAAAATTAATTTTAAGGGAATGGAACTGTCATTAAACAATCTTTAGCCGTCCTAAAGCAGAACATTTTAGGCATCATCTGCTTCTCCGAACAGATATTTTACAGAAAACAGTCATTAGGTGGCCCTGACCAGTGAAGTGCGATGTTTGAAACAGGCCTTTTTTGATATTTCCTCCTTGGTACGTGATAAAAGCCAGCGCTTTCATCACCCAATTGACGTTGATTAATTCCCAAGCGACAAACTTATTGATTAATATACCCTTTGGCAAGATTTGAACGAAAGCGGAAAAACGAGAAACAAAATAAGCCGCATGGTGTTCTCATTCTGAAAGGAATTTTAGTACAAAACACGTGAGCTCAAAACAGTGGTATGTTTCAGAATTTTCACTTTATGAATGTTTTTGTTTTTTCGGCTGCAACGAGAGGGTTAGTATTTCAATGCTCCAGTAGACCGTTCCCATCCCGAAAGAACCGTGCAAAAAAAAAAATTGGCCGTTTTAGAGTGGCCGTTAGAGGAGATTCGATTGCAGTTCCAAAAAAGGCCATTGAGGGGAAAAGGAAGGACAACAAAACTATTTCACTTTCAAATTTTCTGTTTACCAAATGCTTGATTCAGACAGACAGAATAGATATAATTATAGCAGGTGCTGCATGGAATTATGACATTCCAAGCTGGGAATTCGCGATTTCCTTATGGGCTGGTGATCACAATATTACACGTTGCGTGAACCTCCAGTAAGCGGCCACTCGGCTAATTGTCAAGCTGCGCGGTAGCTTTTGAAACTCTTTCTTGGTGCCGAGAGGACAAATAACATGGGTCGATCTTTAGACTCTCACACACAGTTATTAAGGCAAAATTCATGCCCGGAGTGGAGAGCACTTTCTGGAAAGATGCGGGAATATGTAGTGAAATCGCACGCCTCAATACTCTGATCTGATTAGTACAGCTCAATATATAAATAGATATGGGTATTTCCTGTTTTTCACATAACCAAAATTGCGCAAAATTCTATTTATGCTGCAAGGTTCAGAAGGCTTCCGTCGCTTAAGGCCATGCTAATGCCATTGCAGTCAACAAGAATGGTAGCAACTTTAATGTTCAAAATCTTCTTTATCGGTATCTTCGTCAAAGTGAAGATAAATACTGTTTGTCATGAATAAGATTCTGAGCTCTAAGGTCCTCAGATAGAGCGCTCAGTGAAACTGTGGAATCATCAAATACTTGCAATACGCATGTTTTTCCTTCATTGAAATCATATTATTACTATTTTAAAATAATTATCTGAAAAATAGGGAACTCCTATCTATCCGTTACTGACAGAGACACGTTTTACCATGTACTGACGATCGATCTCAGTTTTAGCTTAGTTAAAGAGTTTCCACATGAATCATGCAGGGGCACCCAACGACAATTTTCGGAAAAATATCTGTTCGGAAAGTTGAGATCTAGAATTTTCGGAACATTTGTTGTAAAATTTCTTGCTTGCCTGTTTCCCCTAGGATTTTCGAACATCTAAAATATGGTCTATCTTTAACGGATTTTTACCCTAAAAAGGTCACCTAGAATTTTCGGGAGCTTTTTTCTGGCTGAAATTTTCGAAAAGGTAAGTTTTGATCCCTATAATTTTCGGATCACTAGACTTTCAGCTAGGAAATCCGAACAGATAAAAAATTTTTAGGGGATAAAAATATGCCTATATCTACCGTTTAAATACCAAAATACGTTTAACAATGCTATGTTTTAGTGGTTTTGAACTATATTCTCGTTGGGTGCCCCTGATCGTGGTCGAGTCATCAAGACTTCGAAAGACCGGTCAGTGATCATGACTGATTGATGAATTTGGGAGTTAGTTGCTAAAGCGATGATTGAACAAATGTCTTCATTATCTAATTGATAAAAACAAGAAAGGTACATTACATAACTAAATTGATGACTGAAATTCCCTTGGTTAGTGCATAGTGAACCTTACTAAGGTATTATCTCGAACAGCTACTGGCTGTTTATTTTGGGTTTGAATTCAGCGAATCCTGAGGCGCTAAAACTAGCATAGCAAGTTTAGTTTCATTAGACGCCACAGTCCGGAAGAACTTCTATATGAAATCGGAGTCGATTTACGTACGGTGATGATTGATTGTTTATCTGTGTTTATTAATATAAGATCTTCTTTTCTCATTAGAAGAATATAAATGTCATTAGTCATAACTGGATAACTTTGGATTAGAACATCCTCGAACAGAGTGTATAAGCACTGATTACAATCATCCCATATAATTATAGTTTAGTTGTTCATTGTCCATGCAGGCTTCCCATTGCACAGGATAGTGATTATGAGCCGAGCTAATCCACCTTTTTGTATAACTGGGACCCCGGGGAATTCTTTGTGGGGGTGTGCCGCCCGGTCACCTCCAAATCCTGAGCCTATTTCAGACCAAAAAATGTCATTTTCCACACAAGTTTTCAGATCAGACCTCTAAAATCCATACGCTTTTTCAGACCTGGCCGTTATGCAGAAATTATGTCATCCTTACTTAAATTAGAGCGCAAGCAAAAAATTCTTTAAATGCATTTCGAATTGGCGTATTTCTATTTCGTTCTTATTCATTTGGAAGTGAAACAATAACTACGTTCAGTTATGCTCCTGTAGTTCCCTCGAAAACCCTACCCAATTCCAGACCAAAATGGGCAAAGTGTATTCCCGTTTTCAGACCAAAAAGCAGAAAAAGGTCCAAAAACCATTCCCCTGGGGGCGGAACATACCTGAATGGCTAATATAAGGGAGTAACACCGCCCTCCCCACCTCGGGACTGGGACCTGCTGGTTTTTGATTTTCTAAGGGAAATCATTTTTTACTTTCGGGAAAGTCGTCAGTGATAACCATGATCAGCTATCACTGATACGCACAGGTTTAAAGACGCGCAAAAAATTACTTGCATGGGAAGCACTTTTGCTCCAATTAAGACTTCCCATATCCGCATGAACTAGACTAACCTACGATCAAGCGGTCCTACTTCCCTTTAGAACTGGACCGATTTACTGAACTTGTGCCAAAACGTCTATCTGCTACTCATTCATAATAACGATGTTGATTTATGATTGTTTCAAATCATCATTATTTTTAGGAGTTTTGATCAGTACGTTGTCTGTAATCATGAGTTCTACCCCCGGGGGGTACTCAACACCTTTTTATACAGGGAGGCTCCGCCTAGAGGTCCAACTCCTTACCCTTTTATATACCGTTTTTGACACAAAAATGTACCCCTTTCGTATACCTGTTTTGAACTTTACACCCCTTTAATTAACCGCTGTAACTCACTGTCTTCTAAATATGAATAAATCACAAAACCAGAACGTTTTCTCGAATTGGTAACAGCGATAAAATGCATCTGCTACCCTCATTCGGGGATTTTTACAAACCGAATTGACAGATTTCCCTTCCCTCATGGCATTAGACTGCGAGCAGTCTCTTATTTTTCTTTGCAAAGTTACTACACGCAATACCCAGACCAATCCAGTCTGCGCAAAACCTAAGCACGCGAGCGGCGGTCTCTACTCGCTCCTCATCCCTGTTAAAGGTACCTCTTACGGGCGAAGCCTCTCCTTACAAGCCATCACAGGGAGTACCCCCGGCGCCCGGGGTTGCGGGTCTGAAATTGTTCTCAGTAGGTTTCCTTTTAGAGTAAACAAATGTGATCCACTGAATCACAGCTATAGGAAACTGAAAACAGTAAATACACAAATGCAAACAACGTTTAATTTGCTGAATCGAATGGATAATTGGTTGATGAAATTTACTTCTATTAAGAGCCAAAATGCTCTTGCTTCTATCTACAGCTGTATCTACTAATCTACCGGAGTCATTCGATGGATACGAACCGATCGAAGGACATGTTGCCAGTGAAAGAATAGAAAAATGTTAGGTGACCAGATCAAAAAAGGAATGATATTTCCTTACTGCAAAGGACTGCTTTTAACGTACGCTATAAAACAACCAACCAATTTTGCGCCCATCCTAAAGCGATTATGACAAGATAACTGATTGAAACTCTGCGGTGTAGGTATACCAAGGTCAAGGTTTTTATTAAGCATTTAAAAACAAAGTACCGTTTATTTTATATTTGCAAAGGCTAAGATTCCAAGCCACATGGGCCATGAAAAGTAAACAATGGTTTGCAACCTTTTTCGTAAGTCGTAACGCACTATACTCGTAATGTTTAGATTTTCACCGGAAAGTTTCTTCTATTTATGGGGATCTTAAAATCAAGTGAGTTGACAACCAGCCGGCCATCTCGACACGAGGTCAGGTTTTTATTTATAAACAGTGTATCACATGACATTCTTCAGGTGAAAATTATTCTAACACCCCTGCTTGTTAATTTTCACACCTTTCTATCTTAGACTTGGGTAACTGAATTGTGTAAAATAAATCGAAACTAAAACAAGGCATTTAGACGCAATACCCTGCCACTAAAATGCTTACAAATTTTGTCACAGTGATCGTTTTCACTTTGGGAAAACAATATCGCTATTAAAACCTTTACATTAAATAAAATGTTAACATTCCTAAATAAACGGGGAAACAACAAGCTTCAAGTATTTAATAAATTGGAGGGCATGCACCCTGAAAGCCTCCCGGCCAAACGTTTGGGGCGCTGCCTTCACAGAGCTGGAAACCTTCCCAGGTACTTCCTGCGTGATTGTTGCCGAAGATCGCGGAACTCGATCGGCATTTTGATCTCAGCTCAGCGAATTCAGTGAATTCTTCCTCCATCTCACCGTCTTTACTGTTGTTAGTTGCTGTAACAGTTATCAAAGGCGACGGAGTAAGATTGGGCGTCCTGGTTTTTCCAATTTGAGTAGGATCCGACGCGCTCCTTGTATGCTTACGACAGTCACTGATCAGGACAGTTTCGTTTTTAACGGGCAATTTACGTAACGTAGTTGGGATACTTTCTTTGTTGGACGGACCATTACCGCTCGGAACCTGCAAAGAAGATTCTTTGCCATCGTCAAACCTGGCGTCGGCCATTCGGTTGAGGAAGTTGCTTTTCTGTTCATCACTATTGGGCGAGCGGTCACCGGTTCTTCCCGTCCCGTTCGGCGCACAGCGGGCAAGAGATGCTTGGTAGCATTCGTAGTTGATAATAAACGCCAGTGAGAGCGCCTTGAAAGCTTCTCTGGCTTTGGTTTTACTTTCGCAGGTAAAGACAAATGCTTTGAAGGGATTCTCGGGTTTGTCACGCGCAACAAAGACGAAGGCCTTCTCGTAGAACTTGTCGAGGTTGCAGAATGTAATCTTCGAGATAGGAAAACTGGCGACTAGTTTACCACAAGATTCGTCAGTGACGCGTAGGTTCTTTGAGCACAGTGTCAAAATCAGTTTCTTTTGCGTTTTTCCATTTTCTTTTCTTCTCTGCTGGTCAAACACGTGGGCGACGGGTTTTTCAGTTTTTCCGCTACCTGTTCCGTTTGCGGAGGCTACTTCTGTAGATCCAATGTAGCGGACAACAAATTGCACCCCAGCTATAATGCGGTCCTTTTCGTCCGCTTCGCTGCCTGTGATTTGTTGGTGTCCTTTTCGAGCAAAATTTGGACTTGTCTTGAACATATTTTTGTCTCTTGTATGTAGCTTTACCTTGGGCAAGGTGACTAAACACTCTGCATACCACTGGATAAGTGAGACTTGATGCATTTCAGTTGTTCTTTTATATAGACGCTCAAGAATTTTGTTTTGCTTTTGACGTCATGAATGCGCCGCTCTGCCAATCAGGTAAGTATATACGGATAAATGTTGATGACATTGTACGTCTTTCGACTCTGAGGATCGATAAAATTGGAAACCGAAGACAACAAATAAGTTTAGAAAATTGATTCCTACCCGATTATTTCTTTCAGTCTTATTTTCGCAGTTTAAGTGTGTATCTCTCTATCAGTCTGAAAACGGAGACCAGAAAATGTCGCCATATTACACATTCCGTTCTCAGTGATCGATCATGCCACTGGTCATGGCATACGAGTCATGACTACTTAATATGACGTACGCACGTATACAATTTGTAAAACACATAAAACGGCAAACTGATCCTTCTGACGGCAAGTCGATGAACAAGTGAACAAAAGAATATTAAAAATTAAGTATATTTAAACAAATTTGCCCAATATTTCGGTTTGAAGATATTAAACATATATTTTTTGTTATTGTTCCCTTTTTCACCGCCTAGCTTGCCGTAAGGATCAGTTCACCGTTTTACTGATTTTCTACAAGTTGTTATTGTACTAATCCAGGTCTACAACTGTGATTTTGGGCACCACTCAACGGTTTGTCGCTGTGGACTTGCTGTTATTTAACACTGATTTACGTATACGATGCAGTTCTCAAGCAGAACCACGCCAAATTTAGACTGAGAACGCAACAATCTACAAGGTCAAAAACCAATTTCTAAGAAGAAAAGTTAAAAGCAGGTAAAGATAAAGAAAGAGCCGCAGGAAGTTGCATACCGTCCGGCAGATAACTAACTAGAATGTAAGAAGAACTGGCTAGACAGCAAACGATGAAAAAGAATTCATAAAAAAGTGCTCAAAAACCGAAAGGAAATCATCTTACAACACAACCGGGTATATTACGTCGAAAGATCGTCTGCAACTGAGCTCTTTTCTGTCTGATGACGTGGTCGACGTGTTTTCTGGTTTTGGAATCGCAGTTAGATCCCTTCTAGTAAGAGATGACAAACCGGTATACCGGTAAGATTAGAGCACGTAACGTTATGAATTTACGTATTTTATTGCTTTTAAATGCTATAATATCTTAATGACCTTAAATTTTATTGCTTCTGTTGCTTTGCAATCTGTTTTTGAATATTTGATTTATTGAATGTGGAACAGGTCTTCAACAAAACTGGCCAGCTCTACTTATGAGCTCGTTTGCTTGTTTCTTGGTTCAGTTTTTACGAAGGGCCTTGGTCATCCCACAGGCTGAAGTAATTGAAGCCGCATGAGGAGAAAAAGCCACATTACATTATGTCATTTTTTATTAGAATGCAGGTGTAGTCATGTTACGTCACTCGATGACGACAATACTAACACTTTATAATCGCGTTAAGTAGCGCGCAATAGCCTACGTGGGCCCGAAAAGCCGCCTGCCACGCAGACTAAGCTCGCAAGGGTCAATACAGCGAAATAGAGCATACAGCGTAGGTCTCTAAGTGTACAGCGCGTAGTGAGTAGGTGATGTATCCTGAAAAAATACTTTGCTACACAAAAGCCTAGCCTGCGTAGCAAGCGTTTCCGTGCGGTTTAGGAGCAAAAAAAGAGGAACGAGAGTCAAACACCGCGCGAAAAATGGCGTAAGTAAAAGAGCAGGGAGGGGGTGGGGAAGAAAGGAAGCTCTTGGCTCTTGTTTCATTTGTCGCGCGGCCAAACTGCCGAGAATGCCGTTCCTCGGTCTTTCTTTGCTCCGAAACCAAACGGAAACGCTTGCTACGCAGGCTAGAAAGCCGTGCGATTCGAAATACCACTGAAAAATACTGAGATAAAAGAGAAATAGGGAACTTGCAATTTTACGAGTGTGTCCGATAGGATAAGGCTGAAAGCAAGAGAGGCCGAAAAGTTTTAGAGTTGCGTAATGGCATTTTAAGAGACAAAACGCCCGAAAATGCCATCCTTTAGGAGGTGTGGACTTTCCAAGGGTCACGTCACGTCTACCAAGCAGAAGCCTTACAATGAACCAAAATATTCCCTCATACACTATGGTCTTTACATGAGTAACGTTAAATTCAATTTCTGGGTACTCCGCATTGCTGAAAAGAGGACACAAGGTACACGGAACAAGGCATACCTGTAAAGGAAAGCCGGCAGGATCATCAGATTACCGGAACTGCGGACAACCGAAACCTTAGAAGACCAGAATTATATAGGGAACATAAACACCAGACCAGACAACCAGAACACCGGAACTGTGGAACATGAAACCCCACCGTCGTTTCTACGGCTTCCGCTGCGGAACACCAAACCACCAGACTGTTTACCAAAACTTTTACTAGATGCTTACTTATGCACGAGAGGTCGTGTTCAATTTTAATTTTTTTTTTTTTTCAAGATGAAAAATGATAAAAGAATTCCGCATGGCTCATTTTCCAAACAAAACTTAATTTAAGGCTAGCAATACGACAAAGGGTTGATTTATTTGAGGCCAATATCTCCGCTAACAAAATTGGCCTTCCTCCTGGCCAGAGCTACACTGAAAGAGAATACTATAAACAGTGATACCTAAAAGGCTCCTGTAATTTGAATTTAAATTTACATGAAAGGTTAATGATAAACTAAAACTGAGAACAATTTTAAGTAGCATGATATAGATAGGTAAATAATTATACCGTGAATAAAGTAATTGATAAGGTACAGTTCAACGTTCGTCCACGAGGCTTAAACCATCTTCTGAACGAGTTTTGCCTCTATTGATGAGGTAAGCTTCTCTTGCTTTATAGACTGTTGACTGTTGACAGGTCCCGCATTTTTCCGTAAGATTTCGAGATCGAGCCCTTTCCGTTACGGGCAGCCATCTTGGATAAGTTCAAAACTACTTAATATTGGGCTGGGGGGCGGTTTGGGGGGAAGCGAGAAAAATGGAGGGACTGTCCTAAAATCACTGCAGCTCGCCTTCACGGATCGCGTTGTACCAGCAACGCAGGCGTTTGATTAATTGTTAATTTGTGCTGACAACAGGTTTAGTTTTACTTTAATTAAGTTGCCGACCGTCTGACAAGTCGTTGACAAGTCGTCGTTTCTACAAAACGTACTCTTTCGTAATACCTGTTCTCCCAACTACGACTTCCCGTAGGAGGACCAAACATGTACAATTTTTATAGCGCCACTTAGAATTTATTTCTACGGATCTAAAAGCACTCTGGATGGCCTAAAAAGTGTTTTCAATGTATTTAGGGGGAAACCGTCGTTGGGTGCCCCTGACACTCATCCCCAGGCTAGATTCGGTACATTTTGAAACCAAGATGGCCGCCCGCAACGCAAAGCTTTTGATCTCGACGAACTTACTGAAAAATACAGGACCGTGAACAGTCTATTAGTTTTCTCCTTTTTTCAACTATGTGGATCTTTCTGAAGAGCGAACAGGTAATGCAGTAGATGACACTAGCGGGGGGCATAAGGCAAAAATCCTCGAAATGGGGGCGAAATGTTGGCCTTCCATTCTCAATAACCACAATTTCTTCAGAAACAACCCTTCATCGAAACAATCTCTTCTGTCAGGTAACCAATCAGAGAACTTGAGAGAATAGAGAAAACTTTGACCAAGCTAAGTTGTAACCCCAATGGTCTAGCCTGCGTAGCTGGCCTGGAATTAGTCTCCCACGCAGACGTTCTTAGGGGTTCGTCACGCGTTCCTGCCGCACTAACGTCTGCTGAACCGAAAGATAAATTTCTTTCCCATTGTTTAGCCTGCGTGGCAGGCGCAAAAAGGGGAGGGGAAGGGGGAGGGAGAAAGGGAAAAGGGAAGGGAGAAGGCGTCCCCTCCCCCTCTCCCCAATCCTTCCCCTTTTTCCCTTCCTCCCTATCCCCTACCCCCTACCCCTTTCGACGCCTGCTACGCAGGCTACCATTGTTCGCGAATATCAGCTGGAGATCACATGCAGATTATCGGAGATCCAATCGGCACTGTATAAGTCAAAGTGTTGACAAGCCAAACACATACGTACAAGCTCTGTAGAGTGAGATACGTGACCAAAGATTTTTGCTCCGGACGAGAATCTAGGCTGGACTGAGACTGAGCATGACTGAGTAAGGACGTGTGATTGTTAGCTCCGTAACTTTTGTTGCACTCTTCCATGCGTTATTTATTTTTAGAATTCGCAGGAAGTAGTTCACTTCTTATTTTTTTCGTTTCTATTGGGAGCTATCGATTAGCATATTCCTTAGTTCTCTTCTGAAGTTCGATTTAAACAAAAGTATAACGCTTGATCTCGTCCAGGCGTAGCTTCAACAGTTTAATTCTTTACACTGGCTACGTTTTTCATCTCGTTTCTTTTGTTTTGTTATGTATGTTATTCTATATTTATTCAGTTTGCACTTGACAAAATCAGGAATGCGTTAATTGTTCGAGTAACAGTGACCCTTCTGGGAATAACAGCTACTGTTGTTGTCTTTTTTCCACTACACGTATGCAAATTTCAATGGATTTCAACAACTTAAAGTTTAAAACTCTTTCGCTGAACGTTCGGGGTATCCATTCTTTTGAAAAACGTAAGTCCATTTTCAACTGGCTATACAAGCAAAATTCAGACATCTGCTTTCTGCAGGAAACTTACAGCACTGAAGAGATTGAAAATCAATGGAAAAAGCAGTGGCCCGGGGACATTTACTTTGCTCATGGCTCTAACCATAGTCGTGGGGTCGCAATCCTTATACGTAAATCCTTTGACTTCAAATTGAAATCAATTCGATCGGATGAGGATGGGAGGTACCTCATTTTAGAGACAACTATTCAAGATGTTCCATTCCTTCTGATAAATATTTACGCACCCAATACCACCACTAAGCAATCGTTGTTCTTCCAAACATTGTCTGAGCTTATCTATGATGAGGGATACAATGATTTTGACTACAAAATTATATTAGGAGGGGATTGGAACGTAACTATGGACCCAGACCCAGATTGTTCGGGTGGAAACCCTGTGTTAAAAGACTCAGTTAAGTGTGTGGAGGACATTATGCTGAATTATGATTTAGTTGACATTTGGAGAATCCGTAATCCTAATAGCAAGAAATTTTCTTGGAGACAAAAAAGCCCACTTATTCAAAGACGCCTTGATTATTGGCTCATTAGTGACCTATTACAAGATGACGTAGCTAAAGTCGACAAAGTGACAGCTATAAGAACGGATCACCATGCAATAACTTTAGAAATTGACAGTCTAAATGATCAGCAGCGTGGCCCATCTTTTTGGAAGTTCAATAACAGTCTCTTGGATGACGCTTTTTTTGTTGAGCGTTTACGCGAGAACTTTCCGAGGTGGATAGACGAAATTAATTTTTGCGAACTGAAAGCTAAAGAAAGGAGAAATAGAATTCAAACAATTGAAAACAGGCTTAAAATATGTGAGGAAAAAATAGCAGAATCACCGACGCAAGAAAACCTTGCCAACCTCGAATCGGTCAAAACAGAATACGAACAAGAGTATGATTACATTGTAAGAGGCTCAATCATTCGTTCCCGCGCTACATGGTTTGAACAAGGGGAAAGAAACAACAAGTATTTTCTAAATCTGGAAAACAGAAATAAGAAAAAAAGCTGCATACGGAAACTTATTCGAGCAAATGGAGAAGAGACTACTGTTCCGGACACTATTATGACTGAAATTCACAGTTTTTATTCTGAGCTTTATGACGAAAAGTCGGGAATACAAACTGACTATTCGATTTGTCCTTTTCTGGAAGATACCCTCTCATCTCCTAAGTTAACCGACTCAATGCGGGAAACGTGCGAGGGTCAATTAACATATTCCGAATGTTTCAAGGTTCTGTCTACCTTTAGTAACGATAAAACTCCTGGAAACGATGGGCTCACTATAGAATTTTACAAGTTCTTCTGGTCAGAAATCGGAATATTTCTAGTGGACTCATTAAATTATGCGTATTTTCATGGTGAATTATCACATTCGCAAAAGCAAGCCGTAATAACTTTAATTGAGAAAAAGGACAAAGATAGGAGATGGATAAAAAACTGGAGACCGATTTCTCTGGTAAATGTTGATGTTAAAATTGGCTCAAAAGCTATCGCTAAAAGGCTAGAAAATGTCCTACCACATATTATCCATTATGACCAGAATGCCTTTGTAAAAGGACGAACAATTTTTGATGCAACTCGTACGATAACCGATGTGTTGGAATTTACTAAAATGCGAGACTACCAAGGTATAATGACCGCAATTGATTTTGAGAAAGCCTTCGATTCTCTAAATTGGAACTTCCTCCACAAATCGCTAGAGTTCTTTGGCTTTGGAGAATCCTTCTTGGGGTGGATCAAGACGTTTTATAATAATATATCAAGTTGTGTTTTCAATAATGGTTTTTCCACCCCCCCTTTCAATGTTAAACGGGGTGTTCGCCAGGGCGACCCACTCTCGCCATCTCTTTTCATAATAGTACTTGAATTATTGGCATTATCCATACGTAATAACGATCAAATTAAGGGTATTGAGGTGGGTGGTTCCGAAATCAAATTAGTTACATTCGCTGATGATATGACATCATTTGTTAGGGACAAGTTTTCGCATCGCACCCTTTTTGATACTATCGCTCTGTTTAGTACATAGTCCGGATTGAAGGTCAATCACGACAAAACGGAAATTCTTCTACTAGGAAATATGGAAGTAAACAGCTCAGAACTAGGTGTTAATGAAATAAGTTAGGCCATAAAGATCCTAGGGGTTCATTTCACCTTTAATCACGCACTGTTTTATAAGCTTAACTTTGAATCAATCGAGAAATCTCTGAGGGGATTGCTGAAGGGCTGGAGCTGGAGAGGTCTTACACTACTTGGAAAAATTCAAGTGATCAAGTCTTTCGCCATACCAAAGATTTTATACAGGGTTGTTCTCATTTCAAATAAAGAAGAGTTTATCAAAAAAATAAATACTTTGCTATATTCCTTTGTTTGGAAAGGAAAAGATAAAGTAAAGCGCAGAGCTTTTATTAACCCTATTGATAAAGGAGGCTTGAAAATGCCCAACATTGAGTCAATGATCTCTGCCCAAAGAATAATTTGTATTAAGAGATATCTCTCCATTGACCCCGCTGGCTGGAAGTTTTTTCTGGATTTTTATCTTAAGAAAGTAGGGGGAAAATTCTTGTTTCATTGCAATTTTAACTACACTAAACTACCGGTAACTCTTCCAGAATTTTACAAAGAATGCATTGTGGCGTGGACCCTTTTAAATGAAGACAACCCCTCCTCATCCTCTGAAATAGCAAATCAGGTCATATGGAACAACCAGTTCATTTGCATTGAATCAAAGTCAGTCTATAACAGTAGGCTGATTAATCTTGGAATTGTAAAAATTGGAGACCTCTACGACACGTGGGGAGGTTTCAAGTCGAACAAGGAACCATTATATTCAACTCTCTCACCAGTTGAACATTTTCTACTTTTCAGTCTCTTCAATGCTTTTCCTGAAGAATGGCGCAAAATATTAAAAACAAATAAAAACTCTATCTCTTCAAAAACTCATGATCTAATCCAAACTGATTTCAAGTTACGTATTGAAGGGAAAAAAGTCAATTTCCAAAATCTTAAATCAAAGTCATTATATGACAGTTTTGTTTCTAAGATATCCAGTATACCAACAGCGCAAAGGAAATATAACGAAGCTTTCAGCACACACACATTTCAGTTGGACTGGGAAAAGATATATCTACTGCCCTTCAAAACAACATTGGATACTAAATTAAGAGAATCCAATATAAGATATTAAACAGGATCTTATACACGAACAAGATGCTGTTTAAGTTCAAAAAAGTAGATTCTCCCTTGTGCGATTTTTGTGAAAAGGAGTTGGAGACCATAGAACATCTCTTTTTCCATTGTACAAAAGTAAGCATGTTTTGGAATGATTTAAAGTCTGTACTTGATTCTTTTAATATAACTATTAGGTTTGATATCATGAATGTCCTTTTTGGGATCTTAGATACAGATAATATAAGCATTCTAGTCAATTACATCATTCTTGAAAGCAAATATTTTATTTACCGCTGTAAGTTAAATAAGGGCTGTTTATGTGTAAGTCTGTTAGTCGATAAATTTAAAAAAACGTTTCAAACCGAACGTTTTATCGCGAAAAGAAACAACAAAATCCATTTCCATGATAAAAAATGGAAGCCGTTACTCCCATTAATACAACAGTAGTTATCCAAACTTCGTTTTTCTAATACTCCCTGTATTACTCTGTATTTTAAGTTCAAGTCGAATAAGTTATGTAAGCCTTGTAGTGTAGTGCAGCGTAGCTTTTTATTTATTTATTCTATTTTCTTTTTTTGTTTTTTTTTTGTAATTAAGGTAGTTGTTGTAAATTTTGTAATGTTCGTATGTTTCGATCTGTATGTTGTTTGTACTATACCTGTAAAAAGAAAATAAATAAATAAAATACCAAAAAAAAAAAAAAGAATCTAGGAGATAAGCGTTGACTTTTTGTATATTTCTCTCTGTGCATGAAGGCTGGATTAGAGGTCACTTGCTCATAAAGTTGTTCTTTGGGTGATGCAACGGCGGGGCTACCTTGTAACTGAACAAAAGGTAGAATTTTATTTTCACACTTAATTGTTAATTGTTAATTCACGTTACAGTCATTGCGTTTCTGTACAAATTTCATCTAGCAAATGAATTCGATCTTGCAGACAATACCCTGTTTATAATAAGGACAGACCCGCACAAAATTATTAACCCTGTCAGGAGCGCATAACCATAGAAAGAAAGGACCCACCCTGTCCGGCACATCTCCATATAGGCCCCCGGGGTAACTGGCGGGATCGTTTTGTACAGGTGCTTTGCTACAATACTGGGTGCAAAACAGTCCGGTACTTTTGCTTATTCAAGTACGCGCGAACAGTCAAACAAAAGGTCTGGAGCGAAGCTGAAAACGGAGAGCGAGACTGGGGAGAGTAGGGCGTGTGGGCCTCGGGCGCTTCGCGCGCGTTAGGCTTTGTCGCTTGTGACAGTTGCGCTAGTTGTGACAGTTGTGCTGGTTGTGACAGTTGTGCTTGTTTTAGGAATGGTGGTGGTTGTGACAGTTGTTCTTATTTTGGCAGTTGTGTTGGTTCTAGGAGTTACGCTGGTTGTGGGAGTTGAGCTGATTTTGGGAGTTGTGCTTGTGGTGGGATGGATTAACGGATTATTGATGTTTATGACTGTTACGCTGGTTTTATGAGTTGTGATGAGTGGTGGTGTTGGGGTGGGGGGGAGTATGCTAGTTGTGAGAGCTTTACTGGTTTTGGAGTTTTTTTGGTGTTGGCAGCTTTGATAGTTTTGACAGTTGTTTTGGTTGTCCAACCCTAAAAGATAGGTACCACATTTGCACTTTTATGCTCAAACTTATGCCGGTATAATGTGAAGCCTTGTGAGCGCCACTAGTAACACTTGTTACGCAGGCTACTGGTTTTAGGTTAACCCTCATAGCCTCCCAAAACCCGCAGTAAACTACCACATTTCCGGACTCGAAGGCGGAACAGCAAAAATGGTGGTGGTTGTGACAGTTGTTCTTATTTTGGTCTTATTATCGGTCTTCTTTTGAATTTTTATTTTAACCTCGCGAAAGGGATAATGCTGATTCAAATCTAACTTACAATTATCAAATTTATCTGGACGAGAAATATGGTAGCCTCACGAACCTGTAATTTCACGCTAAGGTGGAAATTGGGGGTTGGAAAAGATCACTGTGATCCTCCACGTGGATCTAAAATAGTTCGAATGCATCTCAACAACAATATATAGGTTCAATTTTATCATCCGTTGCTTTATCATGTTTGGTCTCTCATTAGCTGGTATGGTTTTCATAGGACCGTTGCGATGGGCGATAGAAAAAAAAGGTTCAGCAATGGTAGCCATTCACATGGTAACGACTCTTTTACGACAGCTTCGCTGGATAACAATCGCTTCTTGTTTTAAGGCTTGTTTCCAAATTCAGTCGACCTTGATTGTCTCTTAGCGGGAACACAAATACGGCACTGTCCTTCACGCCCCCCTTACGACAGGTTCAGGTGTTTTATATGTAAGTAACCTGACCCATCTCATCCAAAAGTCCCACTGTAATCAGTGCTGAACTTAGAAAGCCCAGGAAAAACCCCAAAATCCACAGCCTTCAAATACTCAAAGATCAGAAATCCATAAATTACACTCTGCTTCTGAAAACACTTCGGACATCCTCGTGACTTTCTTTACCACTTGGCAAGCACAGTTCTTATTTTATAAAATGGAAAAACAAACGCTAATCATGAATACAAGAAAACCACCACGACCGGCAACCCACGCGGACACCACCAACAGAGTAAATCTTAAAGAAATGGCTTAAAACAGCAAGACAGAAGAAGGAGGACAGCCAAATAGAGAAGCAACCAATTTTAAAGGAAAAATATATTAATATTTATTTGACTTTCACAAATCTATAAAATTTTGCCTACTGTTGTTATATATTCTAATATTAGAATTGATTTAATAATCAAGTGTAAACGATTCTCCTGTAATAAATATATTATACGAAATATATTATAGAATTTGGTGTAAATTTAATACATTTTAAGGATTTTGTTTTTATAATGACTTTATGGTAATCCTAATTGTTTTTGGTCAATTCAATTCCATAGCGTCAAAAATATCTCTTTTATATAAACAAATTTGTGACACAATTCTTAATAAATAGAATTCAATCACACAAATAACATAAAATTTTGGAACACTCCCTCCCACAAAATCTGTAAAATACATCAGAATGTTCTTATCTTAAAATGAGTTTTGTTACTTTCATTATTACATTAATATATAACAGGTGATTATTATATTGTACAACTAATAATATAATTAATAACAATAGGTTATTTTTATATATTAATTACTGTCATCATTAGCTTTTTCTATTCACTTGTTAGTAGAACAAAAAGGGGAATGAAGTATTCAATTTTCATCCTTCTATAAAAAAAATAATTTAAAAGCGATAAAACTATTGCCGCTTCTGCAAATATCTAATCGTAGTAAGAAGCAGAAGGAAAAAATCATCGGTAGAATGCCTAAAACGTGTTCAATTCTACAATTGGTTTAGGCTCTATCAAATAGAAAAATATTGTTATTTCATTAGACCCTCCAGGATTCAGACCTAATTTGCTGAACTGGTTGATATTAAACTTAAATCAAACGGTGGAATTTTCTAAATGTTGGTAAATAAAAGCTACGTGTTCCAATAAAGTTATTTCACACATGTACACAATTGTAGACTTGGTATTCCTTCAAGCCTTAAATTTCTCACACATTTGAAAGATGCTGGCTGAAAATCCATTCAACAAAAATATTATGGCAGTTTCGTCAGTGCATGTCCACAGTACATGGCTCTTTGGAAACACCATGAAGTAATTCAAACGGATAGATTTTAATTTTAAAACTTTGAACCTAAAGGCTGGTTTACTGCTGTTTAGATGATTTCCATCTCGCTTGCAGGGCACTGATAATACTCCCAGGTAACTGTTGGTGTGCCTCTATCATTTTTTGAATATCCCTTTGAACCTGCAAATCAGTTAATAATAAGTACTGCACACCGACGTTTTCCCGTTGATTTATGGCCGAAACACAAACTGCAGAAGACAAAAAAAACAAACAAAACAGGGATCCGTAACTTACAATAAGTACATAGTACCGACCGACAAACTAGTTTCGTGAGATATATATTATATTTATTACAACTTTGAAATTTAGCAGGCTGCACAGTAAGTAGTCAGACGGCCTGCAAAGTTGACCAATCACTGAGAAGTACAAAATTCACTTATCCAGGTAGCACTGAACACTCTCTGTGGGCTCACAAACCATAGCCCCATGTAAAACACCATACATTGTTACACTAAATAGAAATTTTAATTTTCAACAGTACCTTGAATAAGAAATTGACATTTTGAAATTATCATTGTTTTTTATGGAGGAAAACTGGAGAACCTGTAAAAAGGCCCTTGGGGAAGGGGCAATCGAAGCAACAACAAACTGAACCCAAAAAGGTACATGGGGATAGAAACCTGCACTTTTGTCAAGGTGAGAGTTAAGCACCAGCATAAAGATAGCCCAACAACTGAGGTAATTAATTAAACCCAACCTATATATTTAGATTAGATAACTAAATCATGGGAATCTTCTTAGGAAATCTCTACAGAGCTTGCTTGAATCTCCTGACATTATAGTATATGGATATGTAGCAGATGATGTAATTAAAACGTAATGAAGGTGAGTGGCAAGGAAAAAAATTGAGGTTCCCAACGTAAATTTTGAAAACTAAATAAATAAAAACGATTTGAAGGTAGCACCAGGCGCGGATCTAGGAAAATACTGACCTATTTCCTAAACTGAACGAGCGCCCAAGTCGCAAGCTTTCAGGGAAATCCGGGGGAATGCTCTCCCTGGAATTTTTTTTAGATTTTAACTTAACTCCCTTAAGTTCCTTTTCCTGGGTTTCTGAGTCATTCAGACAGGATATTGGCCAGTTTCATTTGCCTTGGATGAAGCCTTGCAACTTAAAAAGCTTTTTCTTATTAAAAATATATTATGAAAACTCTGACCGATTTCCGTAAAACGGTGGAAACCGGTGTGGATCCGCACCTGAGCACATCCACAGAGTGGTTCTTGGTCTACCATTCCTGATTGAATTGGATTTTGAGTTGGTTTTTGAAGAGTGGGGAAAACCGGAGAACCAAGAGAAAAACCTCTCGGAGCAAGGGAGAGAACCAGCAACAAACTCAACTCACATATGCTGTTGATGCCCGGACATGCACCCAGGCCACATTTGTGGGAGTGGAATGCTCTCAACACCGCACCACCCTTTCTCCCTTAAGGAAAAAACTATCTAAACTGCTCCATCCCAGTTATCCCTTACAGAAACCTAATATCTCAGTTGGTAAGTTAGTCTGAGAGCTTAATATCTATTACATGTAAAAAAGCTGTTCTCTTTCCAGTTGTAAAAGTTTGTAAATCATAACTGGGGAGCTTTAAGATGGGATTTTTTATGTATCTATTCCTACCCCTCCTCCAACTTCCCAATTCCTTGACCATTATTACAAATTAAGAATATAACCCTCTTCAGGGTTATATGCTTCTGCCATAATATAACAATAGTATTGAGAGTTATCGCAGGCTTTGTTTATCACTCTTATTATTACTCTTACAAAGTTCAAAACACTGCTTACTTTTCCAGCTAGCTCATCACATGACAGTTTTGGATCATACAAAATGGGCTCTCCTATAAAAGTCCTAAAAAGATCAATGGCATAAATTGCATTACTTAGGTTGACTGACAAACAAAACAACTTTTGGAACTCCTTCTTTTTCTTACAAACTGTTCAGGTATAAAATCTTAAATGCCACCACTTTTGGCTTGACAGCTGAATGTTGCAGGTTTAAGAAATTTGATTGATATCAAGCAACATCATTGAGAAATTTTAAATTTTAAAGGTTTTTGTACATTTTCTAAAAGATCTCAAAATAAGAAGAAATTATCTCTCTGCAGGTGACCACAGCAAGGTACCCTGTTATGTGCTAAGAGTTTCTGCTTAATTACTTAACACATGGGGATTAAGCTAACAATGTCGGAATATTTATGAACAGTTTCTTTAAGGTGTTCATTTTTTGAGCTTACAATGACTCAAGCAGACAAAAAGAGAGGTATTACATTCCACTGGACTGATACAAACTGTATGGGCTTAAATGTGATTTCTGATAACTTAATTGCCCAGTTCCTCCCCACACTTTTCTTTGAGAGGCATGTACAGGATCATCTACATTAACAAAGCAAAACAATAAATTCTACCTTAATTTAACTGGAAATCCTCCATACAGTGGTACTAAAGGTAATTTTGTCCATTCATACAATTTACGAAACCACTCTGCAAACAAGACATATTTTCTAAGTCAAAACATTTATAGGGAGAAAATACCACCAACTTCAGACTTTGGTTATTGGGACTGTTAAAGCAAATTAAACTAATGTATGGTTAATACCATACAGTAAGGGCTCAGTTCCTGCAACAGACTGTTGCAACTATGAAGTGACTTTGTCAAGTTTAGGACAGCTTAACAAGTATACACAATAAGCTACATCTTCTGCCTTTTCATGTACATGTCAATAATTGACATGTACATGAAAATTATAATTATTAACCCTACACTAAATTACTGGATGCATGCATGAAATTTGAGCATAACTGACCATCAATCTCAAATCACAGCAACTGTCCCAGTAGGAGAAAAACGGATGGAAGCCTTTTGACTTACTTCTTCCTATTTGAACTGAACGAATAGCTTCTCTGACATTTTGAGTATAAATTGGATAAATGGGCTGAAACAAAGAACATACCGGTATTAAGACAAGTAATATAGTTCCTTGTCTACTTGACAGCCATTTCAGGCCATTTTACTCCTGCTTATAAACAAAAGTTTTCAAAATGACAAAAAATTATTAAAGTATGCCTTCTTCAACTTGTTAAATAAGAACCTCCTCTCACCCATTTGAGGAAAACAATTATTAAGCCCAGTTTTAAACCATTTGCAGATGTCATCAGAAAGGCAGCACTTTATTCTCAGTTATTTAAAGACCCCAAGTGTTAGTCTGGCCAGAGCTTGAGCCAGCAGCCTATCCAATTTGTTGAGCTTACTGGGTGGCAGTTAACTTTATTTTAAAAGTTTAATAATATTCATTGCTTTTGAATGCTCTTGACTGGAAAGTTACCACAATACACAAACAATGATTCAGATCTACATGCACAATGAGATATCATTTCACATTAAGAAACCAAGTTGGTTTTCCTGATATGGTGCGGTGTACTTGAAAAAACTGCATGCTTGGACACTTTGAAAGTGAATATACATATTTCAATATAACAATATTAAATTTGCAAGGAAATTCATTGATAGGATCCTAGGCCAAATGACACTAACCCTATACTCATTCATTAAGTACTGTTGGTAAATACTTTTGAAGTTACTAACTCACCACTTTGGCTTCAAGTGCAACCTTGGCAAATCCTCGCCTGCCATTCCAAATCATTGTGTAATACTCATCAGAAAATAGGGCTTCCCTAACTCCTCCTGGTGAAATTGCCAACAGCTCTCCATTCTGAAAACATCCCTATTTTAGTCTGTGCTGGGAGACGTTTTAAAATTTGCATTTTTTATTTTAACTCCAGGTACAAATACTCCATCAAAATAAAAACAGGGTATTGATAAATTTCTCTTCTGGTCAGAAATAAACTGGTCATCATATCGTCCAATGTTGCAGGTGTAGTAGAAACATTGTGGCAGTAATGGTTTATGTACAGGCCGGCTAGAAAGTTAGAGTGATGCAGTGGTGAGAGCATTTGGCTCCCTCCACCTCACCCACAATCAACATTCAAAGGCAAGAGACCAATATTGCAGTACAGTAGTTGTAGCAGTTTGAGTTCCACTTACAAATATGTACTTTATCTATTACCGAAAAACAATTTTTATTCAACAATTATTGTAAATGTATTAGTTGACAAGCAAATATTCTTTTGTATCAGTAGTATAGTAGGGACCAGTTGCTTCTTTCTTATCGGTGGAATGTGCTTATTCCTTTGAAAACATGAATCAACCAATGAATATTACATTGATCTAAAAATAACTAAAAAATTGTCAACTGGGTAAATCACCTAAGAATAGCTCATGACCTTGTGAGATTTCCTCACATTTTTATTCATAAGATAAACACAAAAGGCTATGACATCATCAACATTAATGTATTCCACTGGAAATTGATGAGATTGAATGTAGCACTAAAAAGGAGTAACTGCTGGTCCCTACTATACTATGTGTATAATAGTGATTTAAAATAATACATGTCATGAATGACTGACCTTAAGAATCTGTACACACTGCTCTCTGGAACGTCCTTCAACAGCACCACAAACTTCTAGAAGCAGCTGAATACCTTAACATAATAAGTACATTGTATTGCAGATTACTGGAAAAGAGAAACAAACTCTACGTATTAAATAGCTTAATTCCTCAATTGTTAACAATATTAAAATCATGACATAAAAGGAAACAAAAAGACTAGGTCAACAAGGAAAAACAATAATCACAGCTGCACTGTTACTCACAATTTGGTCACTTAGTATTAATTCATGACATTTGGTGATCTATGAGGCATTTGCCTGATAAGAGTATATATTAAATTCTTCATTTAGTTGCCAACAGGCCAGGAGAAAAACCTGTACCACATGTCAAAAGTGAGCAGTGTTTATATCACAGGTCATAATATCCATGATGCCTACCCCCACAACAAAAAAAAAATGCATACCAGTACTAGTTACTAAAAATACTTGAGCATTAACATGCTGTGCCTACATAAAAAAGTTTCATGACAAGACTACTGGCTAATTTAATTCACATTGGCCAGGTGCATTTATAACTTACACTGTCTAATAATGAAAGAGTTCCAAAGAACATTAAAGAAACAAAAATAGATGCACTTTTAGGTGTGTTCCTTTCAGACAAGCCTAAAATGGCTCCTCCGTTTTGTACTGTCAAGACCGGCAATTGAGTTCCTGCAAGGCTTGCTTGAAATTCAATGAATCCTTTTTGGAAAAGGATTCATCAGATCAAAAAGCCGGATATTGTGGATTAATTGCTGACAGGAACGCAAAATCTGTTTTAAGATTGAAAATCTATTTTTGGCTTTACTGAAAGGTTCAAAAAGGTTTTAAGTTGGTGGTAAAAGCTTTAGAGAAAAAACTCGCACCACAAGCGCAACTTGTGTGCACTGAAAGTGCAAGTTACTAGAGGGGGTCCTGGTGCATGCCCCCTGGAGAAATTTTGAAATCTGGGGCTCTTAGAGTACATAGTTTTTCCAGCATTCTGGAGCGAAAAATTAGAGCATTTAAACAGAGCACAGACATCATTAAATTTTGGTTTTTGGGAGGTAATTTCCAAAGAAAAGTAGGCAACATGAAATAGCCAGCAAATTTCACCAGCCGCCAGCTCTTATTGAGAACCCTGTCGTTGTCATTATTGTCATTAATGTCAGAGATTAGGAAACATAACAATAGACCATTTTACAGTTGTGGACTTAGCTCCCTAGCCTTCGAGTGAATATGAGGCTCACGGTGACCTTGTTTTGATACAAACCTCCTTTGCTTTGTTATGGAAATTGTCCTTGAAAAATACTACTTAGCATAAGAATAACTTGATTTACATAATAAAGCAGGAAGGTTTGTATCAAAACAAGGTCAACTCCAGCCTCGCTTCCATCCATAACTGTAAAATGGCCTATTAATAAGTTTTTTTTTCCTAAATTAGATACAAAAAATAACAACTTATTATTGCAGCATTACAAATAACTTTTTTCCATCAAAGAAAAGAAAATTTATCTTACAGAAATGATATAGCTGTATTTAATAACAGCAACTGAATAATAATAATAATAATACATTACACTCAGCAAAACATAACATAAGGTATTTATCAAATGATTTGATCTAAAAGGATGGTTTTTTCAACCCCGTGGGTATGCCATCTATAGGGATAACTACTTTTGCAGTGTACTTCAAGCCCTATGTAAATATATACCTTCAAGTTGGAGTTATTAAGTAATTAATCCAAACAAAAGTAACAAATTCTCTATCTATATAAGTCAAACCTGGTATTTGAAAGAGAAATGTGGCAGCCACATTTCGCACCCTCCTCTTTTTACAAAGTATAAGCCTAGCAAGAATATAGTACATATCCAGTGGTAATGCTCCATGATAATAAATCAGTAATGCTGGACCTTCAGCTGGCAGCTTTTCAATTCCAATCAGTTCATAGCCTGACAAAGAATTAATAAAAGGGTTATGAGAGGAGTCCTTTGAGTATTTTGGGATGATTTAACCTATAATCAGATGTAAACCCCTTCAGGGCCGTAACTAATGCCCTGGGATCAGGAATGTCCCCTTGTAAATGTATGAGCATGACCACCAGTAACTCTCCAAGGAATCAAAAGGAAAATAAAACAGAAATATATTCCTGGCTGTTGAATTCCCTGCCAACTACTTTAATTCATATACCCCTCCCTGGAATATATCTGGGGTCAACATCATCCATTTGGAAGAGAAGGGATTTGAGTGTGCTGAAGCTAGCCTGTGTACAGATGCTGCCTCCCCTAAAAAAAAAAAGGAGAGAGAGATGTCTGTGTCACACTGCTGTCAATAGTGTTCTTGTTTCCCCAGAATGTGGGGGAAAGCCTCTGATTGGTTGCTATGTTAGACGTGCCATGACGTAATTAAATTGCGGTGTCATGATTGGTGAATGACAGCTTAACAAAACATTTATACATTTACTTATTTTTAGGCATTCTGGAAATAAGTATGTAAAGCTAAAAGTTATCACAAATGTTTGCCGCATCAGTTGCAGCTGCATGTTTTCTCTGTAGGTTGCTATTGTAAATAAAAGAGAACTTGGATGCAGGCTTAATCAGTGATCTTACATAACTGGATTTCAGCATGGACATTGCATGGAAGTTAATTTTTGGGCATACATGTGTGCATCATGACTCATAAAATAAGAGAAAAGAATAGCTCTAATTTCTTGCTAAAGAGAAGTGAATGATTCTTTACATTCAACCTACTCAAAATCATTGACTGGACAACATCCTGCATTAAAAACTCTTGATTGGAAATGTAACCATTGCTTCTGAGATCAAACTTCTGTCAAACCAAAAACCACATGAAATCGATGCACAGGAAATGGACAAGCTTTATGACCTCCCAATGTAAGATGGGAGAACATGTGTAAGTATCCTCCAAAGAACAATACACTCATTATAAAGAAAAGATGACTGACAAAATAATATTTTAGCTGGAAATTCTAGTTAGAGCCCAGCTACAAAGGCTGAGAACTGTGCTGTACAAGAGTCGTGTTGGTCTGTCAACATCTTTTCAACTGACAGAGAAAAACAAAAAAAAATTACCTATAAAAATGTATACCAGAATACAAATATTAATGACGACATGACAAAGAGGTCTATCTCTCTCCCCAATTCTTTTTGAGGGAAGGGGGAGTCAGTACACAGGCTAGCTGAAGCCAGACTGTCTACAGTCAGATGATAATTTTATTTTCACATTCCTGCTTTATTTTTATACCTGGCTAATGGAAATGAAACCATGTATATGTTTGTACCTTAAAAGAAAGAAAATGCATGACCTTTATGCAATAAATAAACACGACTGGTTATATTCACAGACAGCAAGAATAACAGAGGGACCACCTCGCAGGGCCAACTATTAAACACCTCACTTTTTAATTAAAAATGTTCGGGAGTTTTTGAACAGTTTCGATCTTCCTTAGTTAAAGACTCTGGTTAAAGACAGACTCATGGGGGTTACCATGAATTTCCGGTTCCTTTCATGAGGTTCTGGAGACAGTTTGTTCTTCCAATTCAGCCGACACACACACGGAAAAAGGGTACTAGAGACCAGAGAATAAACTACTCAAGCACATCCACCGTCTGCGTTGATTTGTCTAGCTTTGAAAAAAAACATAGATCCCCGAGGGAGAAATCTGAGGATTTCCTGTTGTATTTCAAGGTCACACACGTTAGAGTGCAGCCGCGTAGGATTTTATCATGCCATGACCAGGGTCGACGTTAGAACTGGTTTTCTGCGCGAAAAAATCCTGTTCAACGGGAAGGAAGATTTTCCTCAAGATCTCCACACAAAACAAGTTTGTATGTTTTGGGAAAGGACGCTGCAGATGTGTTCGTTGAAAACAGTCAAACGCCAAAATCCTCAAACAAAACATTAAACATAGTAAGAGGGAAAAATTTAATAAAAAAATTATTTAGTATACCGAATACAACAAGACGGGAGAAACAGAGCACTACTACAGTACAATTTTACACACAAAAACCCTACTACAGAGGTTTAATTATAACCCGATCGTAAAACTAAGAAGCGCGTATTTAGCGCCAAACTAAATGATTAAAATTAACTGACATGTCTACCCAAGTTTTAGCTGATTCTGCACGGTTTTTTACTCATGATAATAGGTGATGCTTTATAGTTTTCGAAATCAAAAGCAAAACAAAACATATCACTTACCGTGCCAAAGGGTTCCGTGTGCGTCAAAAACCGCAGCAATCGTCTGTTGTCCGCCGTCCCAAAAATTATCCGCGTATGCATCGTAAATTTGGCGTCGTCTGTGTCGGTAGACGTGAAGAAACACGGCACCTCCGTACATCGTAATAAGAAAAATTACGGGGTAAATAAATACGATGACAAAGGGCGAAAGAAGGAGCATCAACCAGTCCATCTTGCACGTTGCACAAGAACTGGTGTTTTGATCCCTTTGATGTGCGTAGATAACCTGTGTGAAAACCAAACCACAGGTGACCCAAGCATTGGAAAGATAATTGCCCAGGAGGTGGGTACACCGGACTCCAAGTGTCGCGGTTTTTTGGGTTTGAAATTTTCGACTCCGGGATATTTTTGGGTAAGAAAATTTGGCAAGTATTTTTTCGGGTAGCTTGATCTAAGTAGGGAATGGGTTCTTCCCGATATTTAAAATAATAGGATGATTTAGCAACAGTTGACGACGGGAAAGCGAGCGGAGAATGGACAAAACACGACTTCCGGTGCTCAAGTTGTTTGATTTGCGCGCGCCGTCGAAAACAGTGATGGGCTCCTGAAAAAAATAACATTCGATTTCTAATGTTTTTATTTTTAATGTTATATTATTTAATTATTATTTTTTTTTTGTAATTTTTAATGCTCGGAAATTCTGCATGGGATTTTTTTGGATTTTGTTAGAAGGCCTAAGGATTTTTTGTGGGTTTTGGTTTTTGCCCTCATTCGATTCCCCGTCACTTGAAATCCGGAATAGCCCCCCCACCCCCACCCCCGAGGGGATAATTGGACTTTCCAATGCTCCAGTAGGCTTTGGAACTCTTTAGATATTCGGTACGGTAAAAGGTCTGAACGAAATGTAAGATACTGATAATAGCAAGCGATCAGTCTCTCACCAGCTGCTTTTTCTTTATGTTCAGATCGAACGGGTAACCCTCCCCGACGAAAGTAGATTTTAGCCTAGACGCTGCACTTGGCACCGCATACCAAATTTAGACACAACCGCTGACAGAGAGGAAGTTTCGAGACCTTCGATCGATGAAATTAGAAATTCCGCACTGCTCCCCGAGGGTCGTAACTTAAACAAATTCCGAACGTGAGTGTTTCATTACAGAGACAAAAAATGAGAAGATAAAATGTCCACAGCAAAAGGTAAAGACCCTATTCTTGACAATTTGATCTGGAGCGACATCGAGTACAGACTGTTTGAATTTGTTGATCGCTTTCCGCTGCCACAAATAGTCAAAGTGACAGAAGGTTACTATGGGCCAACTGAAGATTCTTGCATCGGAGCCGATCAGATACTTACCCTACACTGTTTGAAAACAACAGAAAAGGTTTTATCACGGGACAGGAAGAAAAGGGAACTGAACATTCCCTTGAACTGCTCTCAGAAGGTCGAGATTCGCCCTGCTGATTTTCGCGGCGTCTATGAAACCGTGGAGGAAATTAGTAGGATTCCGGCGAGATTTGTACGTGTGACTCAGGGTTACTATGGTCTGGACGAGGATTCAGTGTGTGTCAATCCAGGGGACAAGCTGGAAGTTATTCGTGTGGAACATGGTCTTAATGGAAAAGAAGACTGCGTTCTTTTTCACAATGAAGAGCGTTCTCCAATCCGATTATCTTTCAGCGTTTCAGCTGGCTTTCAGTCCTTACTCGACGGACGGGAGTATTACCTGAAAGAACTGGTCGCGACATCACCTAAATTGCCACTGTACTTTCAATTTGTTGATCCTCCATGTATAACTCGACGATCAACGGAACAAGTGTTCAACAATTCTCTTGGAGTTTTGTCACTGGAAAAGGTATACCAAGATTCCACTGTGATCTGCACCACTAAAGAGGGGGATGTTAGGACAGTGGTTAGTTGTCCGAAGCATTTGCCAATCACAATTAATGTAGCACGTGGAGCACTTTCAGATGACAAGGATTATGTCCGCCTTTGCCGTGTTTTCCATGATGGTGTAAGTCTCGCAAAGATTGAGAACATGGAGATTCAAAACATATATGCATCCAGAGACACCATAAGAGAGTATGAGTATCTTGCAGATGTTATACCACCCCCGGTTCCTCCTCGTGACAGTTCCTCAGAGGAAAAAAGTACCAGTGAACCCCTAGCTTCTGACGATATTCATGACTACACTTACATTGATGACTATAATCTACCACAGCCACCCGCTTCTGTAGCAAAAGATGATACCACACCAGTGCCGGTCAGTCATTCCTTTCAAGGGGAGACTGATTTGAATAAAAAACCTGATGAAACAGAACCTAATGACTATGGTGGGGATGGGGGTGAAGATTATTTATACCTGGTGCCACCAGCGGCAAGTAATGGAACAATGGCGCAAAATGAAGAACCTGTTGCTCCACCGCGAAAAACAAAATTGGGGACTAGCATGAGTTTGGAGCCTAGCACAAAACCAGCAACAGCTAAAAAGCCACCACCACCTTTGAAACCCAAGCCTGCTGTAAAAAGAACACAGTCTGTATCACAAGAGAAAGAAAAAGTCTATAAAGTACCTGATGACGTGTCACAGATGACAGTGGGTGAGGTGTCACAATTCTTGAGTCATTTCCGCTTTGGAGATTATGTTGAGGTGTTTGCTGAAAATGAGGTGGATGGAAGTCTGCTTTCTAGTCTGGATGATGAAGAACTGAAGTCTCTTGGATTGAATGCTTTTCAGTGCAAGAAACTGAAAAAGCTGGTGAGTGGGTGGAGACCAAAAGAATAAGCAAGTTCAAGGTAGATTTCTACAGTAGACAGTACAATAAAAATATTGTAATTAATTTCCTAATTGGTAGGAAATACAGTGTGATGCACAATGCTTTATCTTGTGCATCTTCGGATAGTGAAAAATAAAAATAATGTAAAATCCATTATCAGGTTAAACAAGTATTCAACTTAGGTTACCAGGGTTACAACCCCAGCAAAATGCCAACCCTAATACAGTTCAAACCCCTGCAAGCAACCACCCAAAATGGAAAGGTTTAGTTGTTGCTTATGGGAGGTGGTCATTTATGAATCAAACCATGGGGGTCTCTTTCAAGAAGAGGTCCGGACTTGTGTACTTTTTGAAAGAGAATTTATTGCATTCAATTTCTAAGTTATGACAACAAGCTGTCACTTAAAGCTTTTTGTATACTCTAAAACGAAAAGTGCATAGTGCGAACATGGAGGTCAGACTACATGTCAAGAAGGGGCTTCCAGAACAAAGGAAAATTGTAAAAGTATCACCCCAATCATGGTCACAGTAACTTGCAAGGGGCTTAGACTCTAGGGCTTTGGCTGGAAAAATTCTGGTATTTTAGGGAGGTGGTTGCTTATGGGAATTGGACACCAGTGGTGTAGCCATTTATTTAACCATTGCCACTCCTCTGTGGAGGAAAGAGAGCAATAATTGAATGCAAAATATTATTCAAATAGACAACCAGGCTTTATTGTAGTTGATACCTTAGCAAACTCAAGGTAATTCTCTTAAATATTTTATATCTCTATAGCTATCAGCTGATATATCATAAAGTGTTCCTTTAATTTAAGTAAGTGGAGAAATGTTCACGAAGTTAACTTTATCCCCTTAAGTTATTGTAGACGGTTATGGAGAATTCATTTTAGTACTAAATGTGCTTAAAAAGATAAATAAATAATTGCCAAATATTTTTGATTTTAAAATATGAAGACAGTCATGTTCAAAGAAGAAGTTATCCAAATATGTTCAAATATCTCTATTGTGCAAGAAATTCTCCTTCAAACTGGTACTTACAGAATAAAGAGAATGGATTTTCTTGAAGTTGCGTGAAATGTGGTAGTATGTTATTGTGTATTAAAAATAACAAGTGTGACCCAGAAATTGATTTGGGAAATAAGTGTATCACTAAAAGCATTTTATTATCTTAGTCTAGGTGACCAAGTTGTAAAGCCTAAAGTAATATTTTCTCTTGGTCTTTAACACAATTGCACAATATTGTTACATTTTAAAATGTGTTCACTATTAAGTTAATATTTAATACCGGTAGGTACCATTTTTAATTGGTGGATCTTCCGTTTTTTCAACATTAGCATACAAACAGTCTGGGTTGTAAAATGGTGTAGGTCAAAAATTATGAAGATGAAACGGTTTCAACCTAGGTAGATTCTCAATTTCTATTTATTTTGTTTCCTAGCCTTAATTATTCTTGATAATGTATAATAAGGGCTAAAAAGTGGAGGAAACTGAAACTCGATCTAGGTTGAAACCATTTTAACAATGAATTTCATTTTGACCTACAAAATATATTACCATATTTACTCAAAAAGGGCTGGTTAGATTTTACAACTTATCAGTGTATTTGCCTTTGGAGTTCAGGTACTTTAATATGTAGAGCCTCCTAGCTACACTGTATGCATTTTCTACAAAACATTTGTACCAATAATGAGATGCTTATGAAAAACAATGACAAACAGAGCTTCACTTCAAATGCATTTATTTTATTTAGTATGGTAAGGTTTTATTTACTGCTAGTAGCTAAATAAAATGTTTATCACTCATAAGTAACACTCACTAATTGGCCCAGTGAAGGCATTACAGTTGGTTCCAAATTAACAGGCCTGAATCTCAACTACTCAGCAGGACTCTTGTCTCTTAAATAAAGGAACAAAATTATATTTACTTGATATTTTGGGAAAAACTTCCCTAACATCCCACTATAACTTTCGATCTTAGCTTTTTGTGCAGACAATTTGATTAATTCCATATTGTCTGGAATTTTTAAGAGTTGAAAAAGTCAATATTTCATCATCAGCTCAAGGTGACTTTTAACTGGTTTAGGGAATTAACTTTAAAAAAATGGAAAAAGTGTGAACCTCATTATTGTTGTGTGGATAAACACGGTTCGTACAGATTTTTGTATCCAAAATTCAAGACTTTTTCCAGACTTAAATTTCACTTTTCCACAATCAAGGTTACCAAAAAGGTGATCGAACAGAGATCTTGAAAAACCCAGGAACCAAGTTTTTTTAAGTTTTTTAAGTTTTTTTAAGCCTGGAGTAGTCAATCAATAAAAATCCCTATCGATTAATCAATCAACAAATCAATAAAAATCTGTAAAACTGATAAAAAATAAATAAATGTCTTGGCTAAGGGCGAAAAATTCACACTTATTAAGCACTTATTGTATCTTTGAAAAAAAAAATTCCAGACATTTTTCCAGCCTTTTTCCAGGTCTGGAAAATTGCTTTGCAAATTTCGAGACTTTTTCAACAATTCAAGAATCTGTACGAACCCTGGATAGAAAAATTACATTTTGAGTGCTGTACTTCCCCACTTTACTAGCTGGGAGCTTTCCTCTAGGTCTCCTTTGGCTAAGAGGGGCAGGCAGCTTTGGAGTCTGACAAGAATGAGTAAGCAGAGACGTTATGTTTTAGAAAACTAGGTTTTTGCGAGGGCCATGGCTGTGTATTTATGATAGTGTGGTTAGAGAGTGTTTGTTGGAGTATAATCTTTGTGCAATGGGCTCCCATTTGTAAATAAAAAATAATTATATTTTACGTCTCAATAACTCTTGGCATCTCTGGGTAACTTCTCTTGGCATGTTATCTTAAAAAGATATTTTTGTAACCACAGTTTACCACTGGTGTAGAGCAATTAGAACATGAATAATGACACTCATAATCATATCAGGGCTGTGCTCGAGCAGAACCTGGTGGCCCATGGTGCCTGACTTTTGCTCTTAGGCAAATAGAAAATCTTAGTTTTTCGATACAAGTAATATGCTGGGCACCCTAGTTTTTACTGGTTCAGAGCACCAGGCTATCTGGATGCAGACTGTGCAACCGTTTGGGTATGTACAATCGGGATATTTTTTTAATAACTGATGAATCACGTGAGTGCCAACTGTGCAAGCTGCTAGGGGGTTCTGTGGGCATGCTCCCGCAAAAAAAATTTTCAAAACTTGATGCCCTGAAACACCATTTCTAGTGTTCTGAGAGGACAATTTCTGTCTCAAAATGTTCACTACATCACCTGTTACTTTTAAACTTATTTTCAATAGAAATTAAATATTATTATTACAACTGCTCGATTGTATTTTAATTTTCCGGTGGTTTTCTTTAAGTTTACTGGATATCAGTTAAGGTAATTCCCTTGTTTGGCACTGCACATCTCCTAGGGCGCATACTATTGCCACTTCAAAGGTGGCGGTGATTTTTCCCGGTTTCCTTAAAAGAGGCAATTATGGCTCCCTTTGTAGTCCTGATGCCTTTAACAGCCATTTTGATAATTCTGTGTGGCTAAAAGGGTGTTTGTCTGAAACTCGTCCCAGTCCCCTCGTGCAAAATGATCATTTGAGGCCAAAACTGTGTGTTTTTTGTCGTTTTCCAATGAAACGAGAACAGTGACGTACTTTTTTACTTCTGTTTTCTACTTGCTATGGCTACACAAAAAAATATATCATTATTAAGGGGAAAAAATCTGGATAGTAGAAGTATTTTTTTGGATATGAATGACTTTAATTTCTGCACTTAGAGCCACAGAGAAGTAAGAGATAATTATTGTGAAAACAGCCCATTTCTCTCCTTTTTTACCACATGGGGTAATTTGAGGTTATCTAATTTTTTGCTATAAAATAAAAATTTTTGACAGTTGTTTGAGTTTTGAACATTTCGCATGCAACTAGGAAAATACACTCAGAATTACAAGCACACAGGGCAAAAACAAGCATGGTGACCCCATCTTTTTTTTACAGTTTTTGAATGTGATATATATGGCTGACATTTGTGCCAAGTTTGAAAAAAAAACTGGATAGTATATCATAGAGTACTAAAGTGATGACGTCATAAAAATGAAATTTCAGAAATTATGAGATTTGTCAGGATATTCTGAAAGAACAATGTCCAAGAGGCCTACTTACCAAAAATGAGCATTACGGGGCAAATTGTCTCTGAGATGTTAGCTGGTTATACTCAGAAAACTCCATACAAACCCTTCTAATTTTTTTGGGTAGACCCAACAAAATTTAGAAGGGTCTGTATGGAGTTTTCTAAGCATGACTGGACTACGATCTCAGAGACAATTTGCCCCGAAATGCTCATTTTTGGCAAGTAGGCCTCTTGGACATTGTTCTTTCAGAATATCCTGACAAATACCATAATTTCAGAAATTTCATTTTTGCGACGTCACACTTTAGTACTCTATTTTCAAGTGAATTACCTTAAGTATACTCTATTGGATGTTCAAGATTGTATTAGTAGCATAAGAACTTATTTGAAAAGATCACAACAGATGGGAATTGGGATTTTCCTTATCCCGATCGGACATTGGTTGGGATTCGTGATTCTTTGAAGCAAAATCAGGAGAATCCCAACGAAATCGGGATGGCTGGACGGTCTATCTGGATGAGACATCAGAAAGGCCGAGTCAAAGAGAAGTGAAAAATAAGATAGATAAAGAATTTTCTTAAAGCATGCATACATCCCTGGGCAAATGTCAGACTCATTGCCAGGATCTTTCTTATCATGTGCAAATCCTAGCAATGAAATATAAAATAAGGAATCAAATTTTGAAAGTCTTTAAGAACGAGTGAAACTCCTTAAACTTCCTAAAGATTGAAAAACATGGATCAAAATGAAACTTGCACCTCTTGGAACATGTAATGTAACAAATTTAACTCATAAAAACATTGGAAGTTACAGAATGCTTTTATTTCAAACAAAAACCACTCATGAAAATTTTACAATTTAGTATTTAAAGTGAAGCCTTAACTGTCAAAAATTTTTTAGATAAAAGAGTGATAAAAGTCAAACTTAAATCGACACACAGAAGATGAAGAATATTGACACATCAAGTATTTTTAGTCAGAGTACTATTTTGTGTCAACAATCATACAAAAACATGCAACTTCAAAGCAAACATTATAACAGCAGATATCTGAAAATAATAAGAAAAGAGAAAGAACATCAATGTAATACACTAGAACAAAATAAAATTACAGCCTAGGTTTTCATGTTCTATAAGGATAGGGGAATCTTTGTTTACATTTTTTGCCGCATTACCGCATGAATATCAGAAGAACATAACATTTTCAGTTCAAAATTTGAGCGAAATATACCAAATAGTTTCCGAGAATTATCTTTGAAAAACTCAAAACTTTACAAAGAATGTATAGGCTCATTAATGTTTTTACCACCCAGCAATTTTGTGGGTTTTTTTGGCTTTATTTCTTTTGTTAATGCTTGCTAACAGGTGAAAATTACACCAACTGCTCAGTCAAATTAACCAACTCTTTCAACTTTTGAATTTAATTTGAGCATACAGTGACGCCTTCTATAGGTTAACTTGTATCCTAATCAGTGAAAGTGTAAACAATGACATCAGCAAAGATTCGCCTATAACCAGCATGATAGTATACGTGTAAAAAAGCAGCATTACATTCGGTTAATTAAGTTTTTTAGTTGCTTAACAAATAATGCATACCTTAATTATATTGCTACTTAATTTCACATTTTTTCTCGATTGCAAAAAAATTAAAATAAAATAAAAATCTTCGCAAAATTTAAGCATGCAAAATTGAATACCCATAAAGAAACTTCAATTTATTTACAATAAAATTTATTAACAGCAACAACACAAAGGATAAGTTCAGTTTGTTCCCTGGTTATACTTGTATGTCAGTTCCACGTTCACGGCGTAGTCAGTCAAGCGAAAGCGAACAAAACATCAATATGCCATTCACACGATGACGTCTTTTTACTACTTCATGTAAGACCACAATTCATTTGGTTTTAATAATATTAGTCCTAGTTTGCACTAGAACGCAACATGTTGAAGGATTCTGGTAGCAGTAGAAGTAGTAAAATGACACCATCATGCAAACGGCCTATTGAACCCAATTGTTCTGACAAGTTTATCGTTGTTTGACTGATTCAGTATGATTGATTCAGTAATCAAAAATAAACAAACTGGAACTTTTCAGTGAGTTCGATTACTGAACCAAATTGACACAACTACTTTGAGTTTGTCCAGCAGAAAGACAAAACAATCACCGCCATCATCAATTACCTTGAGAGCTGAACCCCTATCTCTCCTTTTCGTCTTAACAACAAGCTTTCACCGACACTGACAGCGAAAGAGCACTGGTGGTAGCATTAACCATTGCTTCCAGAATTGTTAGTTTCAAGGTGGGTTTCACAAAACCACCCTCTCTGACATCTTACCTGTGTACTCATGTTTGAAATCGGAGCCAACACATAGCTTATTGACCTCAGTGCCTTGTTTGAAACCAGAAGAAACTGGCTTTTTGTTCGATTGTTAAAGTGTTTGATCTCCAAACGTTCATTTGTGTTCAACTGACAAACTTTTGGGTGAGTTTGAATATGTTTGATTACTAAACCCAATCGAAGTCAGTTGAACCACTGAGTTTGCTTGAGTTTGATTACCAAACATTTGATTGACTTCATCAGGCATTTTGTATCTTCAGTTGTAATAAAGTTAATTTGTAGATTTCACACATTGCTTGTTCCATTTTGTCTAGAGATTTTAAAAAGTTCAGACAAATTAAACCCTGCAAATACTGTCTCACCAAAATTATGAAATTAAGTACCATTAAGGTTTATTATTTTAATTCACCCCCCAGTTTTTTTTCCGAGAGTAAGAAATATTGCAAAATGTCACACACTAGAATATACAATGTACCGTTGATCCAGGTAATGACCAAGGTCAAATGAAGGGCTCTATAAAAAAAAGAGACAGGCCCTAGTGTCTTCTGATCTCGTGTAAATCCTTCTATTCTATTGCAAGCAATCAAATAGAAGAAAACTTAAAAGGGAAGCTAGTGAGCATTTGCCAGGAGTTGATTAATGTAGGTTTTATTTTGCAAGTATCTCCTCAGTTTTAGAGGTTAAAACATATTATTTCTCACCTACTATGATAGAGGTTCCATTTCTGCTTCTATTTCTTTGGCCACTTTTTCTGCATCATAGTTCTTGTAAAAGTCTTCATACTGTTTTCTCTTGGGATCAGCATAACCAAACTTCCATATACATCCGCCCACCATACCAAAGGCTATAGACCTTGCAATGGCATTCCTAAGGTGCCTCTGTACAAATCCACGGAGAACCGGAGGTGCCATTACTTAGGAATAAAATGAGAAAATAACAGGGAAAATACTATTGCAAAAACACAAGACCTTAAAAATAAATATTTTGTGAATGAAAAATAACCTTACAAACCAATAGAGAGAATTAAGCATAGCCGTTGTGTCATTTTTTAGAAAATGATCATGGCAAAAACATACAGAATGTATCAGAAATGGGTCATCAAATAGGATTATAATATAGATCTGCATTATGACATCATAAAATAGATAACACAAGTTTTGAAATTTTTGTCAACAACAACTCTGTTCACTTTCAGCAATAATCAATTTTACTTTTCCTATAACCAATTATCACACTGCTTAAAGTGGAACTAACCCCTAAAAATGTTTTTTGCTAAATCAAATCTTAGGATAATATTGTCCTTGTGACAGGTTTGCAAAAATTACCAATAACATGATTGAAAAAATCCCCACAATTCCACAGCTGTTTAAAGTTAGTCCTCTTTGCTGTTTAATGTTCTCACTTATGTCCCATTACTGAGCATTTGTGGGAGCTGGGTACAACACTGTTGTTATGTCATCGAAGGAGACCATTTGCTGTGTAATTTGAAATTTATTCCATATAAAAGCTGATACCAAACATTTCTACCAAAAATATCAGCAAAATTTCTCATTAGATGCAATTTCCTTTGAAAAGCAGAGCCCACTTTACTCTTTAAGACCCAAGAGTGACCAACATCAATTTTCTCCTAACAATGCTAACGCATCATCAAAAGAAAAGATTTATGGGAATTACTTGAGGTAATGATCACTTAAGGGAAATGCTTTGATATTTTGTCAAATTCTCTCAACTAATTCTTCAAGAAAATATATGGAAATCAGTCTTGAGAATTTGTATTAATGCAGATTTTGGGTCTTACAGAGTTAAACAAAAATTTTTTTATAAAAAATTATTTATCACAAACAAAATAGAATTCTCGCCGAATGATAGCTGTAAGTCTTCTCAAAGTTTCGTAACCATCACATCAAACCTTAACAGTTATGACATAAAGTTGATCAAAGTTAAAATCACCTGTATTAACAACCAGGACCTGAACAATCGATGAAATCGATAATCAATAGCAATCAATAACAATCAATGACAATTGGTATCAATTAATCGATTGATATTGATAATCAATCGACAATCGATCACGAAAATTTTTGTGATTATTGATCATCATCAATTATCAATATCAATCGATAATCGATGGAAATCGATCAATTAACATAATAGATTGTTATCAATATGCAATATCAATCGATTACCTATTCAGTCAAACATTTCAATTGTCAATTTCATCAAGTACTAATAAAGTTACACATTTTGATATCACTGCTTTTTATTTGAGAATTCCACACGGAAGATCGAGGTGGACAAGGACGTCTGCACAGACATATAAAGAAACTAGAAGAAGAAAAGAAATAACAATAAGCTTTATCATGTTTTAACGACGACTGTGTCCCCGCTCAGTTGAATCTTTGCAATGAACTCGAAGCTAAATCGATCAAGTTTGTACTACTGACAACGAATTGTCAGTAATTAATTAATTATTTGTGCTGTTTTTCACGGAGCCACATCAATGAACAATTCTCAAACTTTGCTACTGAGGTTTAAAAATAATGTACGATGTGCGTACACTCCCACGATACCTGAAGATACGGAGACATGAATTTAGTGCCAATCAATGGCAATCAATGAAGTTCACGACCACCTAAGTGTGATTATCGATTGATCATCGATTGACCGATGCCAATCGATGCTAATCAACAGTAATTAATCCATTGTCATCGATTGATCGATCGATTTTCCGATCATCGATTTTCATCGATTGTTCAGGTCCTGTAACAAAAGAGCAACCTTAGAGAAAGTTTTACATTCAGTACGATTTTGATTAAGCTTCAAATCATTTTCCACTGGTAAAACGTTTGCATCATAGCTATTATAAGTTTAAATACCTTGACCTCTAACTCTACAACCTTTGGGGAATAAATTTACACGGTACTGGACGATTTTAAGCCAGTTAAGATTATAAATTTTGACCGGGCATGCATTTAATTTCGTCCCCACAGAACGCTAAACAGTTAGTTCGTATTTTCGCTCTTTCCTCACAGAATTAAATTTCAACTTTTTTTCAGTGGTTTAACCATCTGTCATAATCTTAAGTTTTAAGACAGAGCATAGCCGCTGTAAAATGCATTGCCATCAACCATCAACTCTACAGTTTGAACATGTACCGGTATATTGGTCGGCGCCGGTCATTACATCAAAGATCCATAACAGTTCATTCGGACATTAGAGGCTAAAAACGGACCAGAAAAGGTTCTAAGAACACTAAAGTGTAATGGAATCTAAAATAATGTTACAGATAGTGACAATTAAGATCAATTTACCTGAAAAGACGTGGAAAAAGACTGTAAAAACGTCGAAATTCACACACCAAAGGTTGGTTGCACTGAGGAGTTGAGCGTAAGTTGTTTGGGTAATTCTGCTGACCACCTATGAGTGGTGGTCACGCAGGCGTGGATCAATTTGAACGCGAGTTATTTGTCTAGTCACGATCCAAACTCGAGTTTATTTCTACTAACAGTTAACTACAAATCATGTTTGAGTCTTTCTCCACTGTTACTCACACGATTGAATTCTTCAGCTGATTATTTTAAAATTGCGTTAAAAGGGCGGAACATAACATCAATTTTTAGCTTAAAACTGATGTTAGATAAAGAAATAGATGGTTTTTTTAATAGTTTTTTTTATTATTATTTTAAACAATATTTTATTTTTTGACACTCTCTACGACAAGTCAAGGGACCTGGCTATGGCACAATTGAAGCTGAACCGCTACACATTGTCCACTGAAGAGGGCGAACAACAAATGCAAGCTACCTGCAATTGAAAGCAAAGAAACCAATTCACCTGACTGGATTCAGTTTGAAAAAAATAACTGCCGTCATGCTATCTGTGTCTATCAAAACAACAAATCTACACATGCACCTCGCTTTTTTGTAAATTTCTTTACCGTCACTGCACTACTACGACGTGAAAGTGCCTAATTTCACTTTTTGAGGAGGAAGTCAACACAAAACAACCACTCCCTTTTTCATTTCCTGCACTTCGGATACAGCCCTTTTAAATTCAACTCGGCTATCCAAGAAAGGAGCCAACATTTGACGAAATGAACGAGATGGGATAAGCGCGAATTTTTACGTCGTCGTTGGCTGTAAAACTCCCTAATACTTACTCAGCATCGTGACAACAGATATACATTGAATATTAAGGACATCTAAGCACTCCTTTCCGATTCCATCTCCTTGGCTGCCTTTTCGGCGTCAAAATTCAAATAATAATCTTCATACGCCTTTCTTCTTGGCCAAGCGACAAAATACTTGTAACTGAAGCCGAAAGCCATTGCCAGACCCAATGCTCGTATAATTGCATTTCTGAGGTCACGTTGGACAAATCCACGAAGTTGAGGAGGAGCCATGCTTTTTGGCACCGTCAATGATCTTCAAATGTCTTTCCTTGAATGTTGCTACCTAAAGAGAAATAAATAGAAAGTTAGAATTCAGTGCTTGTCTACTTATTTGACAGCCGATCAAAATCAAATACTATACGAATCATTGACCTTGCAGAGTTTCAACTGAATCTGATCGTCAATGTTATTTGTGAGCGCGCAAGATATGACGCGCTGGATTAGATAAAACTTGTAGCAACTGATCTTCTGGAATATTTTAGTAGACCGTATGCTTAATTTTTCATTTTTAAATTATAAAGACTATATTAAAATTATTCTGATTGTCATAAGGTTTTCTCACGATTTAGAGTTTCTGGTACAATCAGAAACTTCAACCTTCAGAACCTTTCTCTCAAGTGTCAGGCTTTAAAAGGAAACCCACTTCACTAATTCTTACGGACGAAATGCAAAGATGACGACAACATATTCCACAAATTAAAACGATAAACTGATGTTCAAGTGCCTGTCAATTAAGGCGGCTAATAACATACGAAGAGCTAAATGTTCTTAAGTCCTATTGTTTTTATCGAATGTATGTTACAATTTTCATGCGATTGCCAGTGGCCAATATCAACTCATCAAAGCGGACTACATTGGGTGACAACTAGAAATCGCGATTAGACGATAAAGCCGTGTGTAAAGTCACGTCCGTAAAAAAAGCGAGAAAAAATAAAATAGTTTTGTCTGATCAATTCTTTATTTGCAACTACTTTGTTCCAATAGTTTTAGTACAATTATGAGCCCAAAAATATAATGTCTTTTGCTTGGTGCAGAGTTTTACATATAGCCCAGTTGCCCAGATATAAAACTGAAGATTTACAATGTGGGCTATTGTTATCGGCTCTTTGAAATTTAGAATAATTTGCTTGACGATCTGCTGAACTGAAAATAGCGAAGGTAAATACAATACTGATACGAGCAAGCTTGGTACTCTGTAGAAGGTGCCTCATCAAGAAGGTAAACCGGAGGAGAACCCGAGAGCCAATACAACAGCCAGAGAAAACGACATTCGTTGAAGTGCATAATCTAATTTTTTCTCTTAAATATATGTTCATATAAAACAGTCAGACTGAAACAAACTTCAGTAAAGTTCTCTTTCCTTGTCTGATTATAAGAAGCCCTACACGGCGAAAAATTTATAGCCATATGTGGACGGCTTGCAAGCATCCAAGACGTTGCAGTTACAAGATTCGCACCGCTGAAAAACAGTTACCGTTCGGCAGAGCCCCTGCGATGCTCACTACTTAGAAATTTAGGAAATTTGGGAATGAACAGGAGCCTATCCTGGAATGAATCAAGAAACCTTCATGGCTATTGAATCGAAGCTGTAGTCAGGTGTCTTGAGCAGTTCCTTGTTATGGGCCTTGGATATTCACGAATCGTTTTCTTCGTGATTGAAATCAGTCGGTTCTTACCCTGATACATTATAAAAGTCCTAGGAATTGAAATAATGAAACTTTAAACTATAACATACCACACTCTTGATACCAGTAGTTGCTAAAGCACAACTCAGAGAATTTCTTTGGAGCTCAGTCGGATCGAGCGTTAATTATCACTGAAATTGAGCTGTAGCTAAAAGCTGGGTGCTTCCTCTTTCGCTTTTTGTTATGCGGAAGAATGATACATGAATTTATGATGGACAGCTGACTTTCTAAGATAAAAATGCAAAAATCTTTTTCATGGTCGCTCGATCAGTGATTTTCTATTGGCTGTCAATAATAAGGGTAAACATGACGATGTGTCAGATCATTGACAGAACCTTTTTACACACGCTCAGTCAAAACGACTTTTTGGAACTGATATTTGCATTTACGTTTTGCGGTTTTGATCAGATTTCGCTTTTCTCGATCCCAGTTCCAAGAAAGAAAGGAAATATCTTCTTCTGCTCCCTCTAAAATGACAAAAATGATCCAACGTGGCCTCACGGTAAAAAAAGACAAGTCGAACTAGCTGGTTCAGGTTGTTCAGAAGTTGGATAAGTTCCACTGCATTCTTTAAAAGCTGAGAGGGTCGTAGTACGTGAACTGGTGATCTTCTTGAGAGGATAACTGATAGCTACTGATTCCAGCAGCGAGTATTAAATTCTCATTAAATTGGATGTTTAGACAAGATTTCCTTTACACTCTAGGTAGCCTAAGAATACTGAATTGTTTATTTACTTTAATTTAATAATTAGTCCTTGCAAACGGATTTAAAATCTGTGCCCTTTTATTCCTCTGCATTTGTTAGGCTGTATTGTATTAATTAGTTAATACAACTATATTTTTAGCCTCCATTATGATGTTTTGCTTTGTAACCCGGCTGTGCTGTGAAATACGCTATGCTTGGAGCACGAAGACAAGCAAAGAGGGAATTTTATACTCATATCGGTAGAATGACTTGCGCTTCTATCACATATTAGATTACCTAATTCCACTTAGTGAATAGACCAAAATAACAGCCCCTATTAAAACTTTTAAACTGAATCAACAGATTTAAACTGATTGATGAGGCAAGGTGGCTTTGGCCTTTTCGTTTTTGTACTTTCGAGAAACGTAGGGGATAAAATCATATATAGAGTTACGGTCCATTTCTTGCTCAGTCAAGCACTATACGGTTGAGCTGTTAAACTGCAAAATCTTTTGTACTACATGCGTGGTTCTCTTTGTATTTATGGCCCGGCGAATTTAAAGAGCAAAAGTGCCCCAGAGGGGATGTCGGTTTTGCGGTCGTGTGATACCCATAATGCATTTAATGCTGTAGCACAAAAAGCCGGTACTGAATATATACATCTGGGTCATTCGGCTCTGGAGTCTATATACTATTCATGGAGACCTTCGAGAGATACGTGGCCAAAAACAACATTCTGTGGAGGCTATTCACTTAGTTTTGAGGTACGTTCTCAGTGTAGGTTTAGATAATGTGGTAAATCTAGGTCTAGGGGCAAAGCCTTCGGGTTTTTACATTCAATTTTAGTTTTTTTTCAGACTCGTCTGTGATCGCGTGACTAGCCAGAGTATATATATCTGAATTGATTTTTAATTTGTAATCGTTTCGTAATGAGTGTTCGTTCATTGGCATGGAGATATTGATTAATTTTATGGCTTTGGTTTTGATTCCTTGGCTAGTACTTCAGTCAGAATATTTCTCTCTTCAAACTCAAAATCTCGACTACAATCAGTGGCAGGTCTCAGTTCTTTGTAAAGCCGGAGCGCAGCAAGAGAAAACGCGCATAAGAAATGTCATAAAAAAAAGCCCGTTCCACGTCCGTTCTGCGATGGCAATCCGAGTTTCTCTGAACATAACATGGACTTTTAGGAGATTATAACTGACTTGGTTCTCAACATGAATCTTAAGCTTATGCGTTTTGAGAGAGCGGGGGACTTGAGAAAATGCCTCTTGGAAGGGAGCTCAAAAGGTTTGCTTGCTGCTTTTTATCTCCTTGCCCAGTTTCTCGAGTCTGTATTGACTATATTGGCTGCCTAAATTTCAATTAAATTTCCCGTCGTCGATAGTACATCACAGTTCGCTAAAAGCAGAGTCTACTTTCGGTTCATTACTTATAATTTATGATTTTAATTCGCGAAGTTCCCCTATTTTCTCCATCAGTTTGTACGGACTCTCACCCCGAAAAATTCTATCGCGTACCGTTCCGACGCAAATTTAGACTAGACCCAGTGTTTTCACGTGCTCGATGAGTGCCGGGCCTGGTAGAAAAACTTCCTGTTATGTTCTATTGTCACGTGATCGATGTGTTCGTTTCGTCCGCCAAGCAAGATGGCGGTTTGAAATGCCTGAATTATTCGGCATATGACTCTTTATTTTCACCCATGCCAAGCCATTTCTCCGTTTGAGAAGGTCAGATTTCGACAGCAGCATCGATCTTGAACTGATCTTTCAGGAAATGAGCGCGGGAAAAGGCGAAACGAAGAAGAAAAAGGGTTTGACATGGGCTGAAGCGGCCAAACAGGTATTAAAACTTTATATGGCCGCACAAAGAAGTCTATGTCAGCTGAGTGCGAGGTCATGTGTAGTCTCTTTGATGTTATTTTATCCGAATTGAGCTATTTTTTCGTTGCCTTTAGGTATTGGCGAGGTCGGCTGATCCTCTCACACACAAAGATATCCTTAAAGTGATACAGGAAGAAGGTTTGCGCGATTTAAGGTGAGGTGAAGCGAATTTCGAGGCTGTGGTAATCGTAATCTCAAGATGATTGACAGCACATAAGCGTCGATACTTCAGGTTTATGGGTAGAGGTCTCTCACTGATGTAGAAATGATTCCCTTTGCTATATTTGGTCGGTTATGATCGCAAGTTTTTCCATCCGATGCAATTCCAATCAACAATGAAATGCCGTCCAACATGAGGTGTAACAATGTGGACGTCCAAAATCAGAATTTACATGATTTTACTCCCCAATTTAAAAAAATGTTTATCCGAGAAGCTACCATTTCAATTCTACTCATTAATTGAACTCTCAAACTTAAATGTTGCAAATTTTATTTTTATTTTGATTGAGTGGAACTGAAAAACATTCCTACATGTAGGTTAGGTTTCTTTTAATCAAGGGACATTTTTTTTTGAAGGGAGACTGGAGAAGAATTTGTTTTGCTTAGGCTTTTTTCAGAAACAAACATGAAGATTTTTACAGTTCTAGGGCCCTTCCATTTTTTATGGGGTAGGTGGGGAGGGGGGCTGGTTGGATTTGATGGTTTCCTCCTGTAGAATATGGTGACCCCCTCTTCATCAGAAATGGTTTTGGGTGACCCCCATTGTATCCCAAAATAATTGAGATGACCCTCACCCCCCCCCCCCCCCAAAAAAAAAATTAAAATTAAATTACGATGACTGAACTTAAATCAAATAGACGTTTTGAATGGCCATCAGCAGAGAACAGACATGGTCTATATAGCTAAAGGTGCGAAGGGGTCTGTTTTTAACAATGAGAACCTCAAGAGAAACTTCAGTTTTGAAGCTTCCAAAGCCAGGAAACTTATATACAACTTGCTCTGCGATATGCCTACTGGAAAAGTATACCAAGATTCGAATCAGAATACTTTGACCTTCTATTATAAACTTTTATTAATTAAATTACTCTATAGCATGTTTATAGGTGAAACACCTGCAACTCTTTCATACTTGACAAATGAACCTTGAACTGCGTACCTCAGAAGAAGTAATAATTTATAATCGTCACACGTTTTAACACGCAGTTTCTTAAAAACTCTATTGGCTATAGGGGTGCTATTCTCTGGAACGCTGTCTTGACTCATTTTACACCCCAGTTTACTGTTTTTTATCGCAAATGGAAGAAGGACTGTTATTTTAAGGAACTTGATTTTTAGCACATAGTCAGCTCAGTCCCTGCCCAGGCACTAGTCATGAAGATTTTAAATGTTTTTAACTATTTTATGTTTTAAATGCTGTAGTCAATTTACTTAGAAGTAACTAATGTAATTTTATTTTAACATTGTATCTTTTTAGAATCTTACTGTATTCTTCTTAGAGTTTTTATTGTAGTTGAATTTTGTAAGTAGTGTTATCCCTTTTTTTATATAGTTCTATAAATATGTGTGTGTTTTTTTTACACCACCCCACGAGCTTTGAGCTTTAAATCCTATTGTGTTCAAATAAAGGATGTATGTATGCCTTCCCCGGGGATTGAAGGACCAGCAAATCACTTTAATACTATGACAGTCTCAAAATATCATTACTTGCTAAACATTACAGCACTAGGCAAACGCTATCAAACATTATCAACAAACTTATAATACGACACCACCTACACTACTCAAACATCATTGCTACGCTATACAATAAAACCGGTACAGTACAGTACAGACCATGGGCATTGCAGCATTACACACGTGTTTCGTGCTTGGAAATCCGCCATATTGCTTGCAAATTCCATGAGAAAAACACTCATGAAACACTCGTGTAAAAATATACACACAAAGATACACAAGAAAATACACGCAACTGTACGCGGTGATAGCTTAAGTTCTATCAACGGCAAGAGACATTCCATTTTTTTTTTATTGTGGAAGGAGGGATTATTTTTTTCACAATGATATGTTTGACTTGGCTTGTTTTTTATTTTAACATTTTAGTGGCGTAGAGTTGCTTTTTTGTGCATGATAAAGTAGAGGGTCCGGGGGCATACTTCCCAGGGAAAATTGGAACTTCCTGAACATCAGTTATCAGTCAGTTATCACAGATGCCATCACTGCAAAACTTGAAAGAATTTCTTGGTTGACCCCCCCCCCTTGACACCCAATATTTTTTTGCCTGGTCCCCCCTCTAAAGTCATATTTTTTGGCATGCCCCCACTCAAATCCCACCAGCCCACCCTACCTGTTAAAAAATGAATGACCAGTCCCTTGGGATTAAAATTGTGGTTGCTAATGTTGTTTCCGAATTTTGACATCTTTTCCTGCTACTGTTCTTTCTTGACATTTCCTTTTTGGCTTCATGGATTCTGGTTGGCTGAATGCTTAAAAATTTAAATCCCCCAATAAGGTCTCTTAGCTAGATATTTCAATCAGACAGTAGATCCTCATTTAATCCTCAGCTGCAGTATGACTGACAAAAATCAAAAGCTTTTCTGCTAGTGATGGAAATCCAGTTGGGCCAATAGGGAGTTCAAGATACCACAACTGTGACAGCAGCAAAAAAGGGAATTTGCATTCTTTCAATCTCTATCGCGATTATTCCAGCAAACTCTCCTGGAGTGGAATTCTTAAGAACCGTATCCAGAAAGAGAAAGAAACTTTTTTCATCTCTTATTTACATCCTCTGTAAAATGTGAAATTAGACATTTTCATGTCATGATTGTGTAGTGACAGCAATGTAAAATGTGTGATGCTGGTGCAGAATTGTTGTTTTCCCCACTTAACCAATTGCTGTTTTGACTTTCTCATTGGCATTTCTGATGTGTCACCTTAAACTCCCTGATTATAATGGTAATGTTTCCCTGGTGCAAGGGAACACTTTAACCCTTTAAGCCCCAATATCCACAAACAAATTCTCCAAACTGATCTCTATACATTTTCTTAAAGAATGTGTTGAGAGAATTTGGTAAAAGAGCAAGGCATTTTCTCTTAGGTGATCAATTTATTAATTCTCATATTCTAATCTCTTGACAATCGATGGATATGGTTAGGAGAAAATAATTATTGATGTTGGTCACCATTGGGCCTTAAAGGGTTAACCACTAGTGTTAGATTTCCCTCAACATAGATATTTAATCAAAAATGGGTTTTACCAAACAGAATTTTGTCTGTTACAGGAATTTTTTTTCAAGATTTTCAGATGTAAACTCCAGTTTTGGAGTTTTCATTCAGTTACAGCTGTATTGTGAAATATCCAGACCCAAAAATCCCAATTCAGATTTAATTTCTTAAAAAGGTACCATGAGAGTCTAAATTATTGCAAGAAGAAGCTCAAATGATTTTTTCTTGAAAAATATATTAAAACAGTACCACAGTACATGCATTCTTTCAAGGTAATCTGCCCTGCAATGTAATTGTCTTTAACAAAGCACTTAATGTCTTGTTTGTTGTTTAGGGTACTTTTTTTTAAGGGTGAGCTATTTAGTCTTATTACAATTTTTTTTTGCAAGGCATGGCTGTTGGGTAATTTTCTTAGCAGTTGATGTTTTATATTGTAAATTACATGCCTGTTGGCAAATTTCAAAATTGATTGGTACTTTTTCCAGTTTCACAGTTAGCAATCACCAAACATGAAGTGAAGAATGAAAAAGACAGTCAAATCAAAAAAAAACTCACAAGAGTCTAAAAATCATTCTGTTTATTATTTTTAGTCGTGGGACTGCTCCACTAGCATGCTTAAATGCTATGCTCCATCACCATTCCCGTGGCCCTAATGACTTGTTCATAAAGGTGGAAGGCCGGATGAGCTGTTACAAACTCAATGTATGTAAACTAATTTCTGTTTGTCTTAATTAATCTATTATTGTGTATTTTGGTGTTTTCAGTCCTAGTTCACCTTATAACGGCATAGTGAGCTAGGGGTCTGATCTTAGTGGTTAGCTCGTTGGACTTCTGCTCAAATCTTGTCACTGTGTTCTGTCATTACAAAAGAACCTGGCTCTGTTCTGTGTCTCAATCTTCAACCAGGTGTGTCTAAATACAGGGTTCACACAGTCTTGAAAAGTTCTTGAATTTTAGGAGAATTCTTTGAAAAGTTCTTGAATTCCATTTTTTCTTGAAAAGTCCTTTGAATTTTTTTTCAACTTTGAATGTAGTGGCTTGGAAAGTGTTTTTCAATGCTATTTGGTTGTCCAAGACAGAATATAAATCATAGCTCAGAGAAGTTAAAGGTGGTTTACCTAAAGCGTTTTGTGTTTTGTGCAATAATTAACTATCAATTTAAGACAGGTGAACGGAGTATTATAGAGACATTGGTGGAGCAAACAGTTCAACCCTTGAAGTCCTGTTAGAATGGATTTGGAATGTGCATTTTTTTACTTCTGTGAAAGTGCATTCCTGGTACAGCTGTAGGTGGTCCTTGAAAAGTCCTTAAAAGTAGTTGCAATTTTTTGTATGAACCCTGAAATAGAGGATAAGCTCTGGTTTTCTTGGCCTCATTGACTTGAAGTGTGCCTTTGCCTCTTTGAACATACAAATTCTCCATACTGATCGCTATACATTTCCTTAAAAATTTGATTAGAGATCAAAGCATTTTTTATTTTTCCAGCCAACTAATGTCAGCTGGTAGCCATACCCTGATCAATGAGTGAATAACAATATTTAATATATATATGGCACACTTTCACATTCATATAATATTTTGTTACATTACAGTGTAGTACATGTTATTTTATTTAGTTGCTACTGAATCTTAACCTCTTATGCCAAAATCTTATTTCATAGCCAAACAGAGTTGAAACCTCAGGAGACAATTCTGGTAACTGTAAGTAAACATTCCTTACCAGCCTTAAGCAGCATTGCAAAAGAGAAAGCATGTTCTTGCAGGGCTAGACCTACAGATATCTTGGTGAAGATATCGTAAAATTCCAAAAATAAGCCCTGGGGCTTATATTTTTCAAAGGTCCTTTTTGAGGGGCTTATTTTTGGAGGGGATTATCTACGGAGGGAATTTGGGTTTCAAAATTGATTGGGCTAGCCTTATAGTTAGAAGTAAATTTACCATTTTTGCTTTGTTTTACTTTGTATTTGAGGGCAATTTTCCAAGTACAAGCCCCTGGGGGGCTTATTTTTGGAGGGGCAATTTAACGGAGGGTTTTTTGTGTTACTGGTTTGGGGGGGGGGGGCTTATATTTGGAGGGGCTTATTTTTGGAATTTTATGGTATCTCCCAATCTTTGTTTTGATTTAGTCGTTCACTTTCAGTCAACTATGAAAAAATAAGCTTATACCTATCTGAATATTAGTCAGTCAGTTTACAGCGAGGGAATTTTTTGGTTTTGTAAGTGGCAAATGATACAGTGTACAGTCTTCAGTGATTTTTGTGGGAGTTTTCTTCGGATAATAATTTTGTTTTATTCCAATTTTACCTTGATCAGTAATTAACAATTATTCCTCGAGCCTGAATAGGCTCTGAGTCAATAGCCCATGAGGCCGAAGACCGAATGGGCTATTGACTCAGAGGCCATGAGGGCGACAGGAATAATGATTATTCCTATTATTTTTACTAAAACAATTATTGTTTTAGTAAAATCCAATGAGTTGGTCAAAAATATGGAGACAAAACAACTTTAGCTGGCAAAATGTGATTCAGCCGCCATTGTTTTGGTTTTCAAAGCCGGCGCTTTTCGCTACTAGTGGGCTATAACATATAGCCTAGTAGTAGCTCAACCAATCAGAACGCAGCATTGATAATAGACCACTAGTTGGATTTCACTAATAATTATTATTTTATTCCTTGGCAGCCCAAGACTCTGACTCAGACTCAATGGAAATGCCTGATGACTCAGATTTCAACCATTTTCTTGACAAGGACAGTTTGAATGGCCTTAGTAATGGGAAAGTGAAGATACCCATGGGAACAAACAGCGTTTTGATGCCACAGCTGAAACCTCCCCCGCCCAATCCTTCTCCAAGGGATCTCAAGTCAAAGCCATCGCTCACCAAGGATGGAAGACTACAAAAGAAGCGCGGCCCCAAAGGGCCTCGCAATTCAACAGCAACTAAAAGACCCAGGTTGACTAGTACAAGACCTGTCCCAAAAATGGTTTTGAAAAATCTGAAAGTGGGAACTGATGAGAGTAATGCTGGATCAAGCGCCAAGAATGGCAATGGGAAGGTGTGTTGATGCAAGATTGTATTTTCCATGAAATTCTGTTGCTACATGTTCCTAGCATTATTGTCAAATCACTGGCAATAATGGGAAGGAAGGAAAATTAATGTGCAAGATAACTGTAAAACAGGACATACATGTAAAATTGTACCTTGTACTAATAGAGGCACCAATTTCCCACAGTGGCACCCAAATTCTGAAAATTAGTCACCAAAATGGTGGCCAGAATTTATCATCAAATCTTGTTTGTGAACGTCGTGTTTGAAAAGAATTCTGTCGTAGTGATGGAGTGACAATCCGACATCTTTTTTTGTTGCCGAAATTCGGCACACTTTCCAAATATGTCACAAAGAAAATGTGTTCCTGAATGCCAGCTTAGATTTCAAGTAGATACATTGTGCACACTCCACAGGGCTTGCAGGGTGCAAAGAAAGTCAGTTTTTCTGTGCTAGCCCACGAGTCATTTTAACTAGCCCGATGATGAGCAGGATTGATAAAAGTTCTTCTGTTATTCGAATTCCATAAGAATTAACTTGCCTGATAGCAAAATCCACAAGCCCTTGGTAATTGGACACGACTTTCTTTGCATGCTGCCTTACAATGTCCCTTCACAATGTAGTTCTCGTTTTTTTTAGACAGATTGATTGTTTATTTGCAAGCTAGTTGACTAGAATCATATGTGCTGAATTTAATGCTTATAGGGGAAATCTATAATATTGCCCTCACTGTGATGTTTGAAACAAGGCCCAAGACCATATTCCACCCTCCCCTTCACTTGCGACCTTCATTGATTGAGTGGAGACTAATCTTACTGAAAGATATAGCCTATAATACTTATAACTTTCCTTTATTGATAAATTTATTTATTTCTAACAGGTTAAGCCTTCATCTGTGCTCATTCCACCATCATCCCAACTCATAAACCCATCTAGAGCATCAGTAACAGCTAACTCCATAGCTAGTCACAGCTTTCAGAATCTTCCAGGGACAGCTGATGACATGGATGGCAGAGAAACGCTGGAAAAATTTTCTGACCTTTGGACAAATTCAAAGGTAAAGTTTTCACATTAAATGTTGTAAAATGCTGCTTCATTCAGTCTAATCAAAATTTTATTCATTTCAAACTTGACAGCAATGCTTGGTTTGTTGTGATGGAAATAACTGATTAATTATTATGCTCATTTTAGCTTTTTTTTCTTTTAACATTTACGTGTTGTCACAAGCTTTTGATCATATTTGCATGGAAAAGGCGAGTTGTAAATTTTTAATTATTATTATTATTATTATTATTAAAATGTTTTATGGTTTTCCTTTTTAGCCAAGAAGGTACAAGAAAATGAGTGTTGGTAAGTTTTCAATAAATTGTTTTGAATGCCAAAAGTAACAAGACAGCAACAATTATTTGTTTTAGGTGAAATTGCAACTTAGACACAAGAATAATATTGACTTAGTAGCTGTCACATCCAACTAAACATTTAGCTGATCTGAATTGCTTCTGAAAGGAAACAAATCAAAATATCATATTATGAATAAAAAGGATACAGTATTGTAGAAAATTTTAATGGAAAATGTGTATTTGTACATGTACACATGTATTGCGTATCATTGACTGATTGTACAAGTTTGTAATTTGGCAATCATGGACCTTTTAATTTTGTCTAAAAATAATATTGCTGTTGTCAATCTTTCTTAGCTGCTCAACTGAAGAAAACCAAGGAGGGAAGAATAGATATCTCAACTCCGGATTCCATTCTGACGAGTATTCCCCTGAGAGTAAGTATAGTCAACTCTGCAAGGGTATAACGCAAAACTTCCCCCACCATCACATTTCTTTTTGTAAACTGTTTTTTTTCAGGTTTATGCATTCTTTGTGTGAAAATGAAACCGTTCCTATGAACATAAGAAAGCGTATTGCATCATAACAAAAGGAATAATTATTGCTTCCCGTCTTACCTGGATCATTACTTAATAATGCCATTAGGATGCTCAAGGCCAGACTGCATGTGCTGCTAAAGTGTGCACAAGGTAGTTCTTACTACTCATAGCACATACTTCTATGATGCAGTCTAACTAGCAGTTTTTGAATACTTTTCTTTTTTCAGTCACTTATAAACCAGCGTACATTCAACATGCTTCCAGCTCTGTATCAATATCAGTTAGTGAAGTTACTGCCAAGAGTGGACAAGTCAGTAGGCAGTGATGGTGGCCTCAGGTATGTCAGAAAGGGCTGTTCCTGCCAGTAATTTCTGTTGTGCAGAATTTACTGTCAAACTTAGAAAACCGTGAACACTTGAATTACATGTATGGCAGAAATGTTGTCAGATTGTGTAGTAACCCGCCACCATCATGTTCAGGTCCTGGTTGTTCAAACATTGGATAGCGCTATCCACTGAATAAATCACTATCCAGCAGATAACTCACATGTTTCCTGTAATACTTACCCGCTGGATAGTGATTTATCCAGTGGATAGCGCTATCCTGCTTTTGAACAACCTGGGCCTAGACATGCATCCAAATTTCAGAACCACAAACTAATTACCATAGCTGCTTACAGTTTACATGTAGTTTTCTTGGGCCTTATTGGTTTTTTCCTCACAACCATTTACATTCCATGAACATTTTTGATGTTTCCATTTTGTGTGAGTTTCATGGAAAACTGAATCACAGGTTATAACTGGTTCCAAGAACACCAACAAAGTCCCCCTGCAAAACAGCTGTTTCTCCTCGATGCTTGGGACTTTTTGCTAAGAGAGACATCTGTGCGACTGCCTCACCAACAGAAATTCTATAGTGGTGACCTAAAATCTCTCCGGAATCTGGTCAGGAGCTCTGATTGGTCGACGTAGCAGTTACTTTGTTTTAGCTATTGTTTACAAATGATAGACAAACGACAAAAGGCCACAAAGGTCAAATTTTAATGCAATGAGTCTATAACAAAACACTGAATATTCGTGGAACATATTCTTCTCTTGAAGAAGCATTTGAGTTTTGCTGGAGCTTGTTTGCAGATGAACACAAAGCTTTACCAAAGTTGACCAGGAGAAACATAAAATGAAATAAATTTGCATTTAAAACCCCATGACTACCCCATTAATTATGTAAACATAGATTTACATCATTAGTATGGAGTTTCTGTTGCTGAGACGCAGACGTCTCTCCTGGCGAATAACCCAAGTGGCAAGGTAGAAGGAGAAATAGCTGTTTTTGCAGGCTACAACAAAGTTCCTCTCAAAGGAAATTGATGGTGCTCCTGCAAGTCCAAGTGACACTGTAGTGCACATTATGTAAACACATGTGATCAATGGAAACACCTCTGTTGTCTTCGGCAATTAGATACCCTTCCAGTGTTTTACACCAAGTATTCAGTCACTTAATTCATACTTTTATTTTCTGTTGTAATTAGATGGTCTCTCTGAGATAGACATTTGCGGGGGGTGGGGGAAGGTACTCACTGAAGCTTTATACAATTTGCCTTTTTACATACTATTATTGTGACAAGCATTTTATTGGAACACCAATATGGCCACCGTGACGTCACGTGAAAACCCTCTATATTTAACTCAGGAGGTTGCCTTGTCACTTTCCCATTTATAGCCCTTTTCTGGTCTTTTCGGAGACTGAAATGACAGATTTCCCTGCCCTTCAACTAATGAAGTCCCTACCCTTTCAAATACCTGAAACTTGAAAAAGGTTCCTCTTTCGGGCAGAGTCTCCCTGTATAGACGATTATAGGACGTTTCCCCCTGGATGCCAGTCGCAGTGGTGTCTGTCTTAAGAAGTGGCTACTAATAATAGTGTTGTTTTTTCTTTTGGCAGACCATCACATTCTGCTTTCACAAATGAGTTCTTTGCTAGTGCGTGTCATTCATGGAGAGATCGTCTTCAAGATGGTGAGTATTGTCATTGCTTCAAGCTCAACTTTTGTCAAACTTGCCATTTGGCAAGGTAAAATCATCATAAAATGGTCGTAACACATGATGATGTTGGTCTTGTTTGTAGGGTTCAAAATAATCAAAAGAAACTTTTACAGTCTCAAAGCAGGATTAATACCCCCAACAACCACAGTGAAAGAAGTGGATTGTGTAGTTCCAGAAAATATCCATACCCCCCCCCCCCCAAAGGAGGGCACTTTTGCTTTAGACCCCCACCCCGTCGGAATTTCCATTCCTTGGGGTGCTTGTCATACCCTGCTACTCTGTGGAATTTCCATGATTTTCCAACTTGATGGGGAACCCCCTGGAGAGAATATTTCCGTCAAAAATGCTGTTGCACTATACCATTATGTGAAATGTAATTGTTTCTGATATAAAGTAAGAAAAAATTTTCTTATTCATGTTAATACGTGGTCTAGTAAACTCAATTTTGCCTTGTAGAGTTCTTTCTTAGCTAATAATTTACGGTGAGCCACTGCCGAAGAGCAATAACTCGCCAATCTTACTTGCAGCCCCCGGAAAGAAAGACGTCAAAAAGCCACCCCCACCCCCTCGGAAATTTGCTCCTTTTGGACCCCCCTCCCCTCAGAATTTCTGTTGCTCTCAGTGGGGAGGGTATAGATATTTCGTGGAACTACACGTCATTAAGAAATTGGGGTGTAAATATTTCAGTAGCAGCAATGAGGGATTTGAAAAGAGGCGCTCTGCAGTAGTGGGCAAAAGAGAGAACGGGCGCGCGCGAGGGAGACACGCGAGGGCTTTAACCTTTAGAAACAGGCTGTTTCCTCTTCCTTTTCACTTTTCTTTTCCACTCTTTTATCGGTGCCATCGGTGCGTGACCTACTTACTGCTTGAGGGCTGGAATTCCAAGATTTGTCTATCTAGGAGCTGGCCGTTAATAAAACAAGAAACCTGGGTCGAGTTAACCTTCACAAAGACTTCTGGGACTGTTACAAGGGCCAAGGCAAAAAGAAAAATCGGCCAATAGCTGACCGGCATGCCCCCAATAACGATCCCAGAAACACTTGCGGCACGCACTTTGGCTCCAGTTTCGGTCTTGTTTATAAAGTGGCGAGTGGAAGTTCCTGGATATCTGAGGCGCCTATTCCCTCTTTTTATGCTTAACGCCTCAGTGTTTTAGCTCCTCAGATTGTTTGCTAAACATTATCTTTAAATGTTCAAGCAGTCGTAAGAACTTACTCATGAATTGACCTTTCCAGGAGATTTCATGACTGATATGCAACTAAAGATGAGACAAGAAGAAGAAAGATTAGCTAAGTTGGATCCCTGGAAGGTGAGATTTTGGTGCCTTTACAATTAAGTAATTTTACATTAAAGGTGAGAGATCGCTGGGTTCTTTAGTCCAATCCCGTCATCTGTTTCTAGTGACACGCGGAAAAGGTAAAAGTACCGGTTTAAACCAGTGGACCTGAAAAGAGTGGAACTTTTCTAATAACCTGAATGTTTCCTCGTTTGTTGCAGGCCAAGTTTTTTGAACCTGTCTGGGGCAAGAGGTTAGTAATTTAGTGATAATTTTGATATCCATGCATTGCAAGTTAGAACGGCTGCTTAAATGAATGTACATTGTGTACAGTGGAAGCTCTCATTGGCGGACACTCTCGGTACTCGAAAAAGGTGTCCATAACTGGAGCTTGGCTCTTATGGGAATGTAAAAATACAGAGTTTGTATGGGAGGTAAGAAAAACGGGGTTTTGTGATGGCGGTCGTAAGTAGAGCTGTCCGCTTACAAGAGTGGCCGTTAGGAAAGCTTCCACTTCATTTTTAGCCGATTGGTGCAGCACCGTGGTATGTCACAACCACGAAACCAACGAAGCGCTAACGCTATAGGCTACAGCTGTTCATCTTGGACCTACAATTAGCCACTTAAGAAATGAGAGGAAATTGGGTCGAGTTAAAGGAACTATGTCACAAATGTTATCAAAATTCAATTCGTAGAAACTGCCACCAAAGTGAGTGAAACAAAAATAATGGCTTGAAACGTTAAAAGGTGTTCATAACACAACAAATACAAAAGTAGGCACGGTGGATAAAAACGGATTGAAATTGTGGGTCTTTGAAAACTTGTTAGCCTAACAGCTTGTCAAAGTTCATTTTTGTTGTTTGTACAGTTCGCTATTGTGCTAGAGAGGCATATTTGTAGGATAAGAAGCTGTGATTTTGTCTTTCACTAGTAATTTCTCCGTTAACGTGAAGTTCCTTGGCTGAAAGGAAGCGTAATTGGCAATATTAACAAACTGAACCAGACAGCCGTGACAGAGTCCCTTAAAGTTTCACAAAGACTTTGGGACTGTTACTGGGGACTGGGGAAAAAATTGGCCAACACCGGATCGGTGCGTCGGCAGTAACGATCCTAGAAGTCTTTGCGCTAAGTAAACTGAGCCCAGTTTTTCTCTTGTTCCTAAAGAGGTGGATAGTTGACTGCCGGTGTGCACACTAAGCCGCTTACCCACACATTGTTGGAACGGGTTTCTTTTTCTAACGAAATTATTTTTTATTGAAACTGGTCGGTTGAACATCCGAGTAATCTGTTGATCACTCCCCTCTTACCCCTCTCCCTTCCCCTCCCCTCCCCTCTCCTCCCCACAGAAATGTATCTTTTAATTTATTTTCAAGAAATTTCAATTTCAGAAAACTTTCGGATACCGAAGAATCTTCGCAAGACCTTGCGCATGCTTATTTCACTGAACCACTGTCCCCAGCACCTGCTGTTCCGAGTCATAAGGATCCTAATGTTGGCAGGTCGCAGCTCAATCCTCCAAAATCAGCCAGGATATCAAGCGCCATGATACAACCTCTAACCGTCCCAGTTAAGAAACTTCCTCCTCACTGTCTTCCCAAACAAAGGGTGTCTGAGTCTCGGAGATCAGAGGCGGCGAAGCAGCTTAGAGCGAACGCAAAAGCTGGGCCATCGCGACCAAGGTCCATACCCATCTATCGGATGGTCACCGTCGCTGTTGCTAACGAAGCTCTTAAAGCCGTAAGGACTTGTGCGCCAGACAATATGCTCACTACTAGTACGGTATACTCAAGAAAAAGGACGATTAAGACTCCTTGTAGCGAGACTGCTTCTGATGGCTCTTCCATGGAGTCATCGGCAACTTCATTATCTAACGCGTCTGTATTTACACATGAGGCAGTAGATCTGCCGAAACCTGCAACACTTATAAAACAGAGACCACCATCGCGGGCTGCAATGCGTAGTCAAGCGGCCAGTAAAGAGAACTCGACACGCCGTGGTTCTGCCATGGCTGGTGTCTCAAAAGGCTTTTCAGTCAACTCTGTCACTTCCAAAGCCTTCAGCAGATCGATGTTACTGAAGAACTGTTCGTGTCGGCTTAAAGCCATGGAAATCTGCAGAAAATGTGGTGCTTTCTGTCACGATGACTGTATCACTGCCGCACAGCTTTGCAATGCGTGTGTCAACTAGCTGTCGGTCCGAAATCAAGAGAACAGTGTTTGGTCAAACGCTGGTTAAGTGATGACCAAGTACTCTTGCTTATTTTAAAATGCTACTTTAACACTAAAAGAAATGTTTACTTGAATGAAGACAGCCAAACTTCAGGAGTTTTCTGTTTTTGGAATATGAACTATTTCTGAAAACAGGGCGTTAAAGTAAAAGGTAAAATTAAGTTAACTTAGAATACGGAAATTCGTTCGCTTTGCGGTAGGGGTCTCTAAAAATAAAGTCTTCTCGCCCGAACTTGCGTCACCTTTTCTTAATTTGAAGTTGTTGCCCTAAGCAGATACCCACGTATACCCTTTCTAATTTTATTCCTTTTTTCACGTTTTAAGAATGACAAATACACACGCATATCTTTGTCTTAACTGCCTTTAAGGCTCAAAGCCTAAGCGTAAATTTCGAATGATGCTTTCTGGGGATGGGCAATCTGAGCGGTTTCCGTTAATCACCTTGACTGAACTTATTTCATGGGCAGAATATGTCACTTGGATTTCTTTGACGAAACGTCACGGTTTGAAAATCTTTTACGGTGGTAGATTGACTTTGTCGACTTAGTTGATAAAACCATAACAGAATTAAAATGACAAGCCAGGAGGTTTCTAAGGTGGGCCTAAAGAAAACCTACAAGTTATTGTCACAAAGGATGTCAGGCGCATTCCGTTTTATGACTAGTCTATTCTGGTGTCTGAAATATTGGGAGGTAGCTTAAAGGAGCTGTGTCACGAAATTTTTCAAACTTCAGACAAGGAGAACTGACACCCAATAAGGTGAAACGTAATAATAACTGCTCACAGCAAGAGAAGAAGTTATCAATAACTGAGCGAGTACAGGGTAAGGCACGGGATGTCCAAACTCGAGGAAGAATAAACGGGATTGTAATTGGATTTTTTCAAAGTTTGTTAGTTTTTTCTGTTTGTAAAGTTTGATATAACGGTGGGGAGACATTTGTTTAATTAAAACTCGGATTTTGCCAGTAAAAGTGAAAAACGGACGAAATAATCCAGATAGCCGTGACGTAGCCCCTTTAAACAAACAAAAATGTTTCAGATATCATGTTTTGAATCATCATTTCGCCCTCATTCTCAAGCAACACGTGTCACAACAGTTTGGCCTGAGAATGAGTTTCGAATTGATGCGCAGACTTACAAGATTGTGTTTCATGTTCCAAACATTTGCTTATTTTAAAGTTGTTAGTCCGCATGAAGCAAAGAACAAACGTAAATAATTATGTGAATTAGAGTATTGTAAATACCACCACAAATACCACATATGACCAAAGATGTAAGATTAAAAACAGTCTGAGAATTTTTTTACTTTGTCTGATTGTAATGTTAGTCAATAAGCTTTAACCCAGTGTTATTCGTGTGTTGTTGGCATCCATCTGTCTCGGGAGAATGGAATCTATCTGTTGTTGGCATCTATCTGTCTCGGGAGAATGGAATCAGCACCAAGGTTTAGTCAGTGGTTGAGTTGCAGCGCCTGCTGTGGCTGTACAGTCCGATTCTGGATCGGCAGGCTTTGTTGAAGTTATTGCAGATGAATTCTGTGCGTGGCTCTGTGGGTACTGATGCTGCCCTGAACCGTCTGCGCTCTCTCATCTCAATGCTCCTTTCTCCTCTCCTTACACGCCTGAGTGCCTTGACCGAAGGTCTCCAGTGACCGGTCTGCAGCGACAGCTTCCCAACCTGCAGGGTTGACATTTCCTGCTTTAAGATCTCGTTTACAAACATCTTGAAATGAAGGGTAGGGCTTCCTGCAGTTCGAGTTCCAGTGGCAAGCTCGCCGTGGAGTATGTCCTTAAGAATTCTTCTGTCCTCCATGCGCCTGGCATGGCTAATTATAAGCCACCTCAGCCGTCTCTGACTGAGCAAGGCGAACACACTAGGTACTCCTGCCTGTGCTAGGACATCCTTGTTTGGGACAAGGTCTTGCCAGGTGATGCCAATAGAGAGTTTAAGCAGCAACGTTTTTGGGCGACGCTCGTCAACCGGAGGTGAGCGTTTTTCTTTTTCATATATCTTGACGCCACCAAATTTGTATTATAAGTGTCTTTACTCTTAAAAAGACGATTTGCCCAAGAATTTGCTCCAAATCACAGCTCAAGATTGCAAACATTTCACTTCCGGTTGACGTGCGTTGCTCAAAAACGTCGTTGCTTAAACTCCCTAATATCCTTCTGAGGCAGCGCAGGTGGAAGGTGTTGAGTCTGCACTCTTGGCTGGAGTTGAGGGTCTAGTTCTCGCTGCCGTAACGTGCTGAGCACTTAGACCTGGTACACCTTCATCTTGGTGTTGATGGTCAACATGCTGTGTTGTCCCAGACCCTCTTTCCCAGATGTGCCAGTGCTTCTGCTACTTTTTTGCCAATCCGTTTTTCAGTTCTGTATCTAGCGAGAGGTTGATGGAAATAGTGGAGCCTAGGTAAGTGAAGTCCTCCACCACTTCGAGAGTGTAGTCGCCAGTGGAGATACTTGGTGTGCTGCTGACGTCTTGGCCAAGGATGTTGGTCTTCTTGAGACTTATGGTGAGACCAAACACGCTACAAGCGTGTGCGAAGGAGCTGATGAGTCGCTGTAAGGCACTCTCAGTGTGTCCCTTAGCAGTACTCTCCGAACCTTGGTCTTTGCTCGGAGACGTGCAAGGTTGAAGAGGTTTCCATCCCTTCTGGTGTGAAGGTACACACCATCTTCTGACTGGCTGAGGGCGTAAGACAGCAGTAGGGAGAAAAAGATGCCGAAGAGTGTGGGAGCGAGGACATAGCCAAGCCGTCGTACTGGACGGTTCCTCGCATGTCTTCATGGAAAGACGTGATCATCTTTAGGAGCTTGGGTGGCATCCAATTCTCTGCAGGAGAGTGAGCAGACCGTGCTGACTAGGTCAAAGACCTTGGCCAGGTCGAGAAGGGCAATATGCAGGTGTTTCCTCTGCTCACCACACTTTTCCTGAAGCTGCCTCAGTGAAAAAATCATGTCAATTGTTGACCTTCCAGCTCTGAACCCACACAGTGCCTCAGGATACAACCGTTCTGCTAGCGTCTGCAATCTGTTCAACACTAAACGGGTATAGGGCTTCCCAATGATACTGAGGAAAGCCATTTCACGGTAGTTATTACAGTCGCTGCAGTCTTCCTTGTTCTTGTAGAGCGTGATGATGTTGGAGTCGCGCATGCCCTGGGTATTGTTCCTTCCTCCCAGCACTGTAGCAAGAGCTTATGTGGATGATGAAGTAGAGCGGTATTCATACCAGCCTTGACGGCCTCTGACGGGATGCCATCGTTAACTGTTGCTTTGCCGCAGGCTAGACAGTTGATTTCTCTGCGTGGTTCGCCCGCTGAGGGTGAAACGTAGAGCTAATTCATGACCGGCAGGAGGCTGGTACTCTCAACTGCTGTGTCAGTGATGACGTTCTCCCTATAGTAGAGCTGTTGGTAATGTTCTGCCCATCTCTTCATCAGTTTGCCCCGGTCTTTGATGATATCGCCGGTAGCTGACTTTAAAGGTGAAGTATGCGTGGCACTTGAGTGGAAAGCTATCTTCAAGCGATCGTACATGGTGCGGATATTCCCGCAGTCAGCAGATAGTTGGATGCTCTGACAGAGTTTCAGCCAGTGGTCCCTGGCGAGGCAGTGAGCGGTCCGTTGCGCATCGTTGCTGGCTTTCCTGAATGCAGAAGGCTCCCTCTGGTAGTTGAGCAGTGCTGCCCGCTTGGCTGCTATCGCTCGCTCGAGTTCGAGAATGGCACCTTTAAACCAGCCTGGGGTCTACCTCCCTCTCTTGCCAAAGGTGTCCATGGTCGAGTTGTAAATGGCGACATGGATGTGGTGCCATCTTCTTTAGCACTTGATGTGGGGCAGTCGCTGAGGAGCTCTAGAATGGAGTCGGCGAAGTGCTCGCACAGGTCTGGGATTGCTGCCCTATCTGTGTTGATGAGTAGGCGGGTTGTAGGCGTCCTTTCTGCTTGGAACGGTGGGTACTTATGGGTTGAAGGCGTACCTTGCTGCCCACGAAACTGCCCAAAGAGTGGTCGGTGTTGCAGTCAGCACTGTGGTAACTGGGGGTACTGAGAACACAGTTGAGTAGGGGTCTTCGAGTGATAACGAGATCCAGCTAGTGCTGGTGGCGGGATGTGAGGTGGCGCCAGGATATTCTGTGGTTAGGCTTGTGTTATTCCTGGAGCATCGAGGATATGATTATACGAAATCCAGAGGTGTTAACGATCAAACGAATCGTCCGGTAGTTCTCGGTTCCAGAGATCCTTTACGCTCGTAAAGTCGAAAGTTATGTTTGGGCCGTGAAGAATTAGTTAGTTTTGTTTACTTGATCAGAATGTCAAAAGTTAAAGTACCACCAGCAAAGGTCGTTTTGGTAAGGTGAAAATTAACTTCAAAATATGAACCGTCATAAGCTCATTCAGTAGCCTGGGTGGAAAACGTCGAAAGGGAAGGGAGAAATCGGACGCCGAAGTAGTATAGTAGTTTAGGCCTCATTGGACAGAAATCTTTTTAAAGGCACGGTAAAACGGCGGCTTGTTTTGCATTACTGCTGCAAAACGAGTTATTGAAGAGCAATTTTGCGCGTTTTACCACTCACGAATCAAGTCTGTCTTGCAACAAATCAGATTATTGCAGGTTGCAAAAAGTTGTTGCAGAAAGTAAAGAGACGTCCTACTCTCTGCATCAAAATCTGAACATGTTACGCGTTTTACCGGCCCAAGGGAAACTTGTTTTTGCAGCAACGTGACGTAAATCCGGTGTATGGCATGACTCCCTCGTAAATTTAACCAGTCAGAAGTCAGTATTCGCAACCTGCAGCAACCTGATTTAGTGCAAGACAGTTTTGAGCGTGGGTGGTAAAACGCGCAACATAGCTTTTCAACTCGTTTAGCAGCAATGTTGCAAAACAAGTTGCACGTTTTTGTTGCCCGTTTGACCGTCACTTAAGAAGGGCAGGAATACATGAACTCCGATGATGACAAAACTTTGTCTCTATGTCATAAATAAAATGCTGTAGAATCCTAGAAATGCTATTTGTAGGCATTTTAACCAGTCGGGCAGCTTTTCTAGTTATTTATAGGTCGATGAAGGTCTTGCCTTTTGAATGGGTGACGTCACCTGGGAGGCCAAAGAAGCCAAAACCAGGCCCGTAAAGGCCAAAATCAGGGCAAAATTAAAGAAAAGGACCCATGGACTATCTATGTAACTTGTCTAGCGGATAAACAATACAAATGTGGTGGTGGAGGGAAAACAATGGAAATGTGGTGGTATTGGTGGTGGAGGGAAAACAATAGAAATGTGATGATGTTGTTGGTTGTGATGGAGGAATAAAGATAGAAATGTGGTCGAAGGGAAACAATGGAAATGTGGTGGTGGAGGGAAAACAGTAGGAATGTGATGATGGTGATAGAGGGAAAACAATAGAAGTTTAGTGGTGGTGTCGGTGGCGGTGGAGGGAAAACAATAGAAAAGTGATTGTGGTGGAGAAGGGAAAACAATAGAATTGTGTTGAGGTGGTGGTGGTATATAGTCTACACAGCTTCAATATTCACGAATGATTTAAGCTATAGACTACACTTTCTATGGGTTTATCGGCGTGATAATCCACGCGGGATTTTGGGCGAACACGAGAAAAGCTTGTAAATCACGTGCCGAAGGCGCGTGATTTACCAGCTTTTCAATATGGCCGCCGTAACGTCATGTGAAAACGATGTATAGGGTCGATAATGTGTAGGTATAGAAGGAGGGAAATAGAAATCTGGTGGTCGGAAAGCAATAGAAATGTGGAGAAACAAAAAAGAACGGAGAGAAAGTGGAAAATTGTTTTTCGAGGTAGAAATGTGCACGATTTCTTAGTTTTAAGTCGACCAGTCAAAAAGCACGACCTTCGTCTACCTAGAAGTAACTGAATAAGCTGTCCAACGGGTTAAGCCACCTAAAAATAATACATATGACCTTTTTAATTAGATTTTTTCGCATTTCATTCATGAGATAAAGACGAAATACCATGAAGTCATCAGAGTTCATGTATTCCTGTTCTCCTCAATGAGATTTCTGCCCCCAAAAGAGGATGATTTCATCCCTACTAAACTACTATCGTTAGACAACTGAAAGTTTTGTGCACCTGTCCGCCAGCCAATCCTGGATTGTATGGTTACCCTAGGCCAGACCAATATTCATCAACATTAGGGCCGTTTATACGAGAGAAAATAAGCCGCGGCTTACTATAGCCGCGGCTTACATAAGACGCGAACACCCCGTATAAATGGTACAAAATCTATGTTCACGGCTTATTCAACCCAAGGCCAGCTCAAGCCGCGGCTTATCCTAGCCGAGGGGTTTTGGGATGGGCTTATCCAAGCCGCGGCTTACCTTGGACGTGAAAACGTTCGTATAAATGCACTCAAACGTTGTCCGCGGCTTGCTGAAGCCGTGAACGACTGCTGTGCATGCTCTGTTTTCAATTGTATCCCAGACCTTCACGACCGAGAGACGCGCGTTGCAGTGGCGGGAAAATGAGTTTTGTTTACATTTACACCGTGGAAAATGGTGGATAGAGATTCATCTAAAAAAAGAAATGTGTTGAGTGCCCCAAAAGAAAGACAAATCCTGCTCATATGCAGCGAGCTTGAGATTGCGGGGCAGCTCGATGTCTGTGCTACCTCGGCAAGCGTTAGTTTGCCGATTTAAATTTAAAATCTACGCTTATTAAAAGTACAACCTGGCCGCGAACTAAGCCGTGAACCATTTATACGAGGAGTTCGCGTCTAATATAAGCCGTACTGGTATAAATGGTTCCTTTTGCGTCTTATGTAAGCTGCGGCCAGGGTAAGCCGCGGCTTATTTTCTCTCGTATAAACGGCCCTATTGTTAACTTAATTTTTAGGTCGCTTATTTGATTAACGTGCAAAGAAAATCGTTATACCGTTACTTAAGGGTGTTCACTTTTCCTGAAAGGCTATAAGAATCAATGAGAGAGGAAACGATTTTACCTAAAGTTCAGAAACTTTCTTTAAATGCGCTTCCAAATTGTGAGGACGGTGTCACTGGTGTTGGGTGGATATTATATTATGCATTTCATTCTTTCTCGTTTCAGACATCTTCGTTTGAAGCCACCTCCAAAGAACGCGTATGACATTCTATACCAATGAAAAATTTTATTGATTCAGTCCATTTCGTAAAATAATTAGGTTAAAAATTTTTGTCAAAATTATTTCATACGATTAAATATGTACAACATAAGTAACAATTTGATAAAAATTATAATTGTAATATACTCAAAATGTTAAATCCAAACCCAACTAAACTCGATATTTAGTGAGTGTTTAGTGCCATCAGCCCTTTCGCCTCAGTAGAGCCTACACAAAGCACTGCAGACTCAACACTGACTCGACTGGCTATTTTTTCAAAAATTGATGTGTATGATACAACAATTCAGTTAATTTACCCTTAGTGCGAGTATCAGACAAACAGAGCTTGCGTTATGGTATTGCTTATAGAACGAGGAATTGTCACAGTTTTAGCCGATCGAAAGTGAATTTCTAGCGAAATGAAATCGCGCCGGGCGAGATAAAATAGGGTAAAAAAGTAGGTACCATTCCAGAGCGCTTTTGCCGTTCCCTGTTAAGAATGCGGCTACAAACAAAATCAAATTTGAGGAAGTATGTTGAGTTATCGAAAGGGCTCATTTTACTAACTAGCTATCAGTTTGTAAAAATGTCGTCTTCTTATCTAGTTTCGATCAGGAATTTTTGTTTCCACCTTAATTGAAGTTTCTTCTTCAAAGTGAAAGGAAGAGGCAGATTATCAAATCCATTTATTCCTGCAACATTCCTTACTTTTTCTCTGATAATAGCAAGACAACGTGACTCAAGGCTTGATACGTTTGGTTGAAGTGCTCTAACCAGTAATTCCCGGATGACTTCTGAGGTGCCCCTGTCAATCGGCCTCAAGCCGCAATTATCCGTTTGGTTAATACTTGCGCCCAGTGACACTAATGATGTTACAACGTCTTGAAACTGGCTAATCACAGCTAAATGGAGAGGGGTGTAACCACAGTAATTCTCTTTGGAGTCCAGGTCCGCTCCACAAAGAAACAGCGCCGCCACACTAGCCTCATTTCCGTTTTGCGCTGCCGCATGCAAAGACGTATATCCTGCGTGATTTCGCGCGTGGACATCCGCGTTGAAATGATACAACTGTTCTATGAGCTCATAATTGTTAAGTGCTGCGGCGAAATGAAGGGGAGAGTCCCCGTAGAAGACGTTACTCCTGTAATTCGCGTTGGCTCCGAACTCACACAGTATCCTGACGGTGTCTAGCAAGTACTCTGAAGGATGTGCTTTAAGAGCCAAAAGTAAGGGTGAATAACCTAATGAATCAACGCAATTCGCGTCAGCCCCGCGTAACAACAGGTTGTAAATATGGCGTGTTGGTGCATTTGAGCTTATGGCGGTCCTAAGTTGGCTGTCAAGTAATCTTTGATCAGTTGAATGTAGTACGTCGTACTTTAATCTTTTGAAAATGCTTACAGGCCCTACAAAATAAAAAAGATATTTTAAGACCGATCCCCAGCCCGACCAATAGTTACAACTTACTAATCTCAACAAATACTTGAGTACGTTTAATCGAGACTTCTAAGAAAGACAAAAAAACGTCTGTCTAACTTGATTTCCTCACCCTGCCTCAGTGCATTTTTGTCAGCGTGTTACTTGGGCAGTTACAGCATAGTTTATGGCCATGAGCCTGGATATGAAAGTCAACAAACTTCAAGAGATAAAAACAACGGCGCTGCCGGTTTATGTTGTCAGTTCACTGACGGTCCACAATCCATTAGCTTTTTTTGTTCACCCAACTCGTAACTGAATTAATCAGTTCGACATTGGTAGAAAAAGTCAAAATTGTAGGAATGCTATCGAACGATGTGAACCGCCAAGTTCAAATAAGCTAACAAAACATATAACAAATAGGTATTAGACAGGCTTCATAACAATTTCATCTCATTTTACTAGGGTTACAGCTTCTTGGTTTTCCTTTGTTGTTGTTTCTATAGTTACTATTCACTGCTTATCGTGTTAAGTTTTAACTATAATATATGTTTCTGAATTAGCGTACAAGACGAAATTTTTTTATTGAAGTGCACGTTAAAACAACTTTGCTAAGAAAAACACTCACTTTGTGATCTTTTCTTTCGTCTAGTTCCCGTCATCTTCAACATCTGCTGATCACTCGTAGTAAACTTTTGCATGCGTCAGCGTTCAAGTTTTCCTTTTTACTTGCCGTTGCTTCATGCAAACGTTTCAACCTGCACAAGATGGAAGTTTGAAGTTGCTGAGAACAAAAACTTCTGTCATAATGGCATCCCATTACATTCAATGTTTCAAATTTTGTTCACAGGGACTAGGCAAAGCTTTCGTTCGTTGCAGTGCTTCTCAGGGTCAACAACAAGATTTGCGGAGAATGACGACAGTATGAAAAAAAGTTTGAGCCTTGCTCGCGCAAAAAAGGCACGCGTCAAATTGCTTGCGCAAAATCAAGCACGACCTGGCTTTTGAGATGGGATCAAAACCACGGATAGTCTGCTATCGCCATGCAAACACGAAATCGGTATCAAATGCGCAATCGGCCCTCTAATTAAAAATCGAAATTAGGAGGTAGGGTCAGAATAACAATTCACAAAGAGCCGCTGAAGTACGTTCTGATTTCATCGACATCAAAACCAAAGTGTTGTAGGGATCATTAATATGTTGGTCACTTGCGGTACATCGCGGTGGTCTCCATTTTTTGATTACGTTCACTTCTCAGATGACTTCCGGTCAGTATAGCAATTTCAAATCTAACCAATACTTTTTGGTGCAAAACCACTTGGTAGTGACGTTTAGTTCCAAGCCCACTGATTCGTTTCATTTTCAACTCCCCGTTGGCGCCTTGGAGTGGTTTTAATTTTTTTTCTGCTGGGATTTTACTTTTAGCCTGAGTGGTGGATTTTCCTTAAAGAGGTGGATGGGAGAGCACGCCACGGCCGAAATCGCGAGAGCTAAAGAGTTTCGCGTTCTTTTTTGTCTAATTTTTTCAGAGGCATAACAAGCGTTCTATGATATTTATCAGATAAATCGCATCTATAAAGTATCTTCCCGCTTAGTTTTTAATCTCTTTGTGATTGTTGCCTTATTTTTAAATAGTTTTAATGCTGATGCTAATGTCAAATTTTATACCCGACAATACATTCAAAGTGTTGGTTAAAAAAATGAAAATATATTTAAAGGTTTCGCTGTTACACTGCTTATTTTCCTATTATCGAGGTTTTAAGTCTATTTCATTTGTACATTCAGTTTTACAAGGTACGCAGATAGTTGAAAACTCTGAACAGGTAACAAGCAGAACGTTTTAAAGAAATAAGAAATTCATGGCATTGATTTTATGTTATCGTGGGATACAAAAACTATTTCTTTGAAAATAACACAGAAAATTTGAATAACAAGATGCATGCGGAAACATTGACGTCGTTTTCAACAACTACCTTTAAATTCTCCGCTGCGAGGAACCGGCTTTTACATGTAAAATTCTTATTCAAAATAAATTGACATCTGAAAGTCTGATGGAGCATAGCGTTTTCACTCACATAGACATTTGCTGATTTACTGAGGATTCCTTGGAAGCTTTGGTATTTTAGTTTTGACCAAGCGTCCGTTGTCAAATCTACATTTTCGATATTTTGTCGAATCTACTCGACAGCCCTAGTGATATTACAAACTTATAATCAATTAAATAAACTACAGATCAAACAAAAAACTAACTTACATTCAAGTCGAAGTTGATTTGTCTCAAAAAAGTACTAGGAATTATTTTCGTGCCATGTGTCGCTGTAGAATAAATTTATAATTCGTTTCACCGGCTTCGCAGCTGATGGTTTCTTTGTTTTGACTTTCTTAGTTCCGGTGTTTTTAAAATCGCGAGAAACTGGGTACCACAATACCATTCTCTTGTAACGCCAATCAGTCAGCGGTGACTGCCGTAAGGACAATTTCCAAGATGGCTGCCGCGGCGAGTTTGTCCTTGAATGGCTGTACTGAAATAGAAAATTTACTGGCGTTCTGCAAAATACCAAAAGAGAGAGTACGCATAGAAGAATCTGGACATGCTTCCTCTACTAAGGTGTGGATTTTTGTAGTTTTTTTTTTAGCTCCTGCAGTTTGGTTGAAAATCAAAATTGCCTTTCCACTTAATTTGGCCCGTTTCATTGAGGGTTGTGCCTCTGTCGTGCCGAAGTTAGTTCAGAGATTATAACTATATGCTTCTGATATATTAGAATACATTTTAAAAGCTGAATTAACCGAATTTTCTTTCATGTTTTTTTTTTTTGCCAAAAGCTATTTTGTGTGACTGAATTTATTTCGACGTCTGAAACCATGCTATGCATCATTGCTAGAGTCGTGCTAACTATGTATGGCTAAAGTTGAGCCAGCTTTTTTGCACAACATTTGAAACAGGCTTTATTGTTAACCTGTGAGCAGTGGTTTCTCCATGCTGGAACCTATGGAACGTTTTCAAAGCCCATTGAAGACTGGCATAACTTAACAGGAAATGAAGTTTCTTCACTCAATCAGTCAGTGAATTGTCGACTTGAAATAAGTTTTTTTTTGTTCAATAATGAGATTCAAATAAATGACTTTGTATGGGACTCAAAACTCCTGCTAAGGAAAGCAGGTTTTTAAATAAGTGGTTCAGATTTTTTCTTTGTTGAACTGAAACCAGCAAAATTTTGGACATTTTTTTCAAAAGTGCCAACAGAAAATCCTGGAAGGTGTGGAATTGCAGAAAGGTAGCTCATGCTCATTTACATCTCATCAAATAACAAGAGAATAACAAAAGAGCAAATTTGTTAGCCTTGTTCTTTTTAGCACTCAATTAATTTCTCACAATTCTGTACCTCACTCAAAAAATCATTGTTGTTGTCTTGACTAACAGACTCTTGAAGGATGGCTTGTTTTAGGAGTTAAGACATTTATTCACCTATTTATTTAGTAGCCTGAGAAGCAGCCCATGTTTGTCAACGCTACCACTGGTTTCCCTGCCAAATGATGTCTGGGAAACGAGTGCAGAAATTCCATACTGATGATGCGTCCCTACCCAGATCTGGGTAGTGCTTCTCATTGGTCGTGCCGCATGGGAAATTTATTTCAACCAATCAGAAGCACTACCCAGATCTGGGTAGTGATGCGTGATGAGTATGAAATTTCTGCGCTCGTTTCTCAGATGTCATTTGGCGGGGAAACCAGTGGTAGCATCACCAAATTAATGTCGTCTGTTTTCTCTGTCTATTTATTTAGTAATTTAAAATTTATTTTAGGTCCCATCCCTGACTCTAAGTTCTGGTCAAACAGTGCATGGTGTGCGAACAGTGGCCTCTTATCTTTCTGCCATATCAAGACAAACATTGTTGGGTAACTCAGCTTTGGAGCATGCTCAAGTTGATCAGTGGCTAGAATACTGGCAGCTTGAGTTAGAGAAATACTTAAATGATACAACTCAAGTATGCGGAGCTCTGAAGGTAAGAATTTGCCACACATCCTTAGCCTTTATTTTAAGTAAAGACCTTGGTGAAGGAGGTGTACTGGTATTTTTCTCAAGATATTGTTGTTGATAGATTTTATAAATTTACAACATTAGCTGCACAAACAAACATTTAACCGATGTGAATTATATGAAGTCCAAAAATCACATGAAATTTCAGTCCACAACCAGTTTTACAGTGAAGCATTCCTAGGAAGAATAAAATTTGAACTTGCCATGTTGAGCTCATCATTGATTGTAATATCCCATTCTCCGGTTGAAGAATCAATACATGTAATTAAGAAAATTACTTGATTCAAGAATTGAATTGTGACTGGATTAATAAGGCATCAATCTTCAAAGTGGCAAAGAGGAGTCAATCTATGTGAGATGTATTAAAACAAATTAGTTTTGAAGTGACTTTACAAACCTTGAAAATATTATTACCTGTACTGTAACCTTAACCTGTGGAGCATGACTGGCTGTCCCCAAGACTGAAATGAATAATCCAAAATTTGAGTGAAATCTTGAAACCAATAATGAACTCAACATTAAAATAATCAAGTTCACATTGTTTTCTTCCCAGGGATGCTTGACCAGGTAATTCACTGTAAAATACTAACAAAACTATGGGAAAAGTGGTGCTCTCTAAAGCAGGGATGTTTGATCTGTTTCACTGAGAATTGACAGAAACCTGCCTCATTAAAGTTCCAGGACTAAAAAAAACTTGAATTTCCAGTTTGTCTAGTGGACAAACAACTCTTATATTTTGTGTCCAGCATCAGTGCTTGCTTGTCTAAGGGTGTGTTTGATTGACCATATTCCAGAAATTAAATGGAATAAGCTCTAGAAATCACTTGTTTTGGCATTCATTCCATTGTAATATCTAGTAGTCTGCTTGAAATAAAATATGTTGCATTCAGGTATATTTCCAAATATTGCACAGTACAAGAGATTTGTCACAAAACGTTTGTGTATTCTTATTCCGGAATACAATTAATTGAACACACCCTCAGTTTACGTTGCCCATTGGCAAGTGAGCTTTTAAAGTCACTTGCTCAACAAGAAAGGCTACTTGTCAGAGACCACTGGACGAGACCTTTTTTAATCCCTAGAAACCCTTAAGTTTTTTGTTCAGGAAACTATAAAGGTAACTTAAATATTCTTATTCTTGTTCAGGATCTTAACAAGTTCATGTCTAAGAGAGTGTACCTAGTGGGTCATGAGCTGACACTAGCAGATATCATGTTGTACTATGCTCTGCATCCTGTTATGTTGGAATTGACTGTGCATGGGAAAGAACAACTCATAAACTTATCAAGGTGGTTTAATCAGGTATTGTTTCAACTAAATATTAATAGTGGAAGTGCATGCAGCGAAGCACCATGGGTAAGAAAATTTGATTATCAATGCTTCCAAGAAATTTTGGTTCTGACAAAATCGTCTGTATGTATATCCACCCCTTCATGTAAGCTGGGGTGAAATTTTGCACCCACCCATTTTGAAAGTAAATAGCATAGCCACCCGCACTTATAGAGATAAAAAAACAACAATAACAGAGCCAATTCTTTCTTTCAACTTGATTTTAATGTCTACCGATGCACATTGACTTGGATAACAGAGAGATGTTTGAGTGAGGGATAAAAAACAAAGGAGACCAGTTTTGTTGTCCAGAAGAAAAACATGAAAATTTTAAAGTGCAGTGGGAAAATGAGAAGTGGTAGCGTCCACCAAGGTGAAAATGAGCATCAGTAAGAAAAAGTGAACAGAAACACATTCAACATTTCCTCCGTAAAATGTGTAACAAGGAAGTTTCTGGAAGTTTCACGTTGTCGTCATGCAAAATAATGACAGAGAAATGTACAAAAAAGTGTGCTGCACATGCAAAGTTGTTTTTGTTTTTACGAAATTAGACCTACTGTTTTTTTTGGCCCTTTTCATTGCCATTTTCGCTTAGCATTATACTATTATATATTTTGTTTGAGTTAACTATAGATATTAACGAGATCTTCGCTTTTAGCACTGGCTAAATCTTTATATTAGATTACAATATTTAAAAGTTGTGTGGCAGGTGTGGTTAGGGAGGCCAAGGCATGATAAAAAAACGTACGGTGTAAAAACATCCCCTTGATTTAAGAAGTCATTTTTGACAGTGCGTTCAAGTTACAGAATGATTCATAATTTTTGGCAACAACTTGGATATGTTGCAAGACATTGCATTACCTAAACTCAGGAAAGATATATAAAGTACAACACTATGGCCAAATGTTAGATCACAAGAGCCCAAAGGTGCCTTGTACCGGTAGGGAATTTCAAGTGTTGAGTCTGAGATAAGTATGTGGTTTGAAAAGGAATTCAATGTAGAATTCATTACAACCTCTTATTATATAAACACCAATGAAATACCAGGTGAGCTTTTGCACGAAAACATGATAATTATCTTCACACATGAAAATAACATGTTATTTTTTGCATATGAAAAGATCACTGTTGCTATGGCTACATAATAAATTGGGCCTTTTGCAGCAAAAAATAGTTAAGTGAAATTGTAAATATGGCATTTCATTGGTGGTTATATAATAAAATAATGGAACATTGCATGGTCGCTTGGAGATACGAATTTTCTCTTCTCAAGTGAAAAATATTTCACTTGTTCGTTACACTCACTTGTGAAATATTTTTCAACACTCAAAGAGAAATTTTGTATCATGTAATATCCTCTGTTTAGCGTATGGTGCAATAACAGTCTTCTCTTATTGATGTCAACTATGAAAAATTGAGTAAGTTCTTGAAAAGTCCTAACATTTTTCAGGAAGATGTAAGTTGTCTACTCTTTATGACAGTCAAAGTATTTGTGAGATGTAAAGGATCAATTTTCGAGGTTGTGACAAACATCCTGATGTACTTTTATCTTTTTTGTGATGTAGGTGCAGTGTTACCCAGGAGTCAGACAATATCTGCCAGAAGTCTCATTCCTACGTAACACCCTCTATGGCTGACATCACAAGGTCATCTTGAATTATTTGGTATATGGTATCAGGAATAATACTACAGTTTAAATATGAATTTTAACATCTGCAGCACATCTTTTCATACCTTAGGAAAAGTAATTTTAGTCTGAAAAAATTGTGATGGTTTTAAACAGCAGCAAGTAGGGACATGTTTATTGCTAGTGTATGATTCCTCATGTCTCATTAATTTTGCTTCTTATAATCCTTAAAGAAAACCAAAAAGACATTTTGAACTGTAAAATTGATTTTTGTGTAAGTGATATGACATAGTTATTTTAGCTAGAAAATGTACAATTAGCAGACCCTTCACAAGCTTAATATTTTCTCAATCAAAACCTGAGGGAACATGACATGTAATGAGTGAAACAAGCAAGAAGCATGAGGGGTCAGGGTTTATTTGCTTGCCAGCCCCCTCCCCTCACCCAACCCCTTGTGTTCTGCATTGAAACATGGGTCCAGTTTGTATGTTCAGCTATAAAAAGAAACGAGAAGAGAGGGTAGTGAATAGCTACAGTAAAGAGTGTGGAAAAAAATTAAGTGCTAGGCAAACTGTTTGAACAATTAACTGATGTAATCAACAGAGGAAACTGCAAATTGCAATGTATTGATTAATTTATATTTTATGGTATTTTGCTCACTAATATTTATTAACATTATTTGAAATTATTCACAGATACTAAAAATATGCTTAACCTACCAAAATAAAAGAATATCTTACAGTTTACCTCACTTTATAAATACCGGTAGTTGATCTCACTCTTACACTTAGCAAATTACAACAATGATTGTATCAGTTAAAAAAATTTCTTTCCTTAAGATAACTAGTGTCTCTGACATAGCCACCAGGGCCCATGAAACAGCCTTAAAATAAAAGTTATTACTGATAACTACAACCACAATATTTTTTCAAAATGTAAAAATGTCTCCATCTCTACTTGCTAAGTCAGGTTAACAGTCTAAATAAGGAATGTTCTTTTGTTATCATGAATCCTATGGAGTCTGCAAGACCGTAAGTTATAAATATTATTATTGAATGCAGTTATAATAAAAAGAAAGAAAAAAAGGCCATAATAATATTATATTTACATTCATCACACTGTACAAGGTGCTTGTAGCTTTTAGTTGGCAGACAAATAATAACTTAACATGTTCTTCCTGGGTACTGCTGTAGTTTTTGTTATAGTTCCACAAAACAATCTTGACACCCTGTTGTTTGGGTTGACCACTGTTAGATGTCTGAAGGTTAATAAATTAACTTTGGGGTTTTAGCACTCTAGGCACTTAACCCAAAAATGCATGATAAATTTCCTCTATTACAAACAACTAATAACCAGAAACGCTTAGTAAAACTATTGTTCAATAAGGCTGAGAATTGAATTGTATTTAGGATTCACTTTAGCCCACTTCCTTCTTGCAGCTATACTTGATTTTTTGCTATCTTCAAATTCATCAGCATCTTCCTGTGGTTCCTTACTTGCACCAGCTTTGGGAGGTATTGGACCAGCATTAACTGGTATATGTCCAGTGCTTTTCTGTGTTGTAACTTCTTGCTTTTGATGATCTTGTTTAATATTTAAGGGTACCACTCTGGTGCGCTTTACGGATCTGTCACCAGACTCAATCTCTGCAATAAGCCGGCAGGTTCCTCCCAGAATAAACATCTTAAAATAACCAAATTGATGGATTAGTGATCAGCTGATTGCAATAACCCTCAGATTAACACTCATTATCACCACTGAGTTAATGAAATATAAGTTAACAAGTAAATAAATGGTTGCTATTTGTAGTAATGTAAACTTGTCAAGTGTGAATTTTTAGCTTTAAATTAAAAGTTATGGACAGCACTTCCTTTGGTGCTACTGGTACTTACTATATGTTGTAATGGTGGGTGATTCCATGTTCAGTTCTTAAGTTTCATAATTTACTGTTGTAAGCACATTTTTTTGGAACCTTTATAATCTCATTTACCTGTAAAATAGCCACAGTAACAGAACAAGTAGCTAAAATGATGTGATTCTCCTTAATCCAGTCCATCAAGTGTGTATAACAGTCCTAACAAATAAATAAATAAACATTAGAAGTGCAAATAACACAGCAAGTACAAAAAGTCACTTTAATAGAGACTAAATAATAAAGTTTGTCTTAGAGCTTTTTATGCTTATTGCACTTATTAGAGAGTAGTTCAACCTGCAACAACCTAATTTGTTGCAAAAAAGGTGGTAAAATGCGCAACATCCCCTTTCAAATTGTTTTGCAGCTGCAATAGAGAGATTAAGAGCAGGGTTCGCACGCACCTTGAAAGTCCTTGAAATTTGAAATAAAAAGTTCAAGGCCTTGAAAGTCCTTGAAAATTGCAGTCGGTGCTGGAAAGTCCTTGAATTTCAGTGCTAACTTTATCCAACCTAGATTCTCAAGTACCTGATATGAAAGAGCTTCAGGATAAAATTGCTCATGCTGTGGTAGAACTTAAAAATACATAGACTCAAGGCTCTTTTCTGCACTGAATGGAGTCCTTGGAAAATGGGAAATGTGTCCTTGAAAGTCCTTGAAAAGTCCTTGAAGTTTTTGTCCAAAAAAGGGTACAAACCCTGTCAAGAGTTACATTTACGACAAACAACAAACGTCAGATTCAAGTTAAGAATTTCTCAGAGTAGAAAATAAGCAGATAAAACTGTGCAGAACAATTCTTATGGATAAAACTGGCATAAAACTACTTATTTTTGAGTAGAAGTAATTAAACAGCAAACGACAACTAAGGGGAAAACTTGGTCACGTGGTGCAAATTCACGTTTGCCATTTGGAGTAAATGTGACTCTTAATCTCTCTAATGTGGCAAAACAACTTGCATGGTTTTGATGCCCTTAGTTTTACTGTACCTTTAGTAAAATAATATTAATATGAATCTTCTGACCAAGCCAAGGGTCAACCTTATCACCTACTATGGACAGTCATGCATTTATAAACACAAAACTGTAAATGAATGAAATGATATAAGGATTTTGGCAAGATCATTCTGAATGTTATTCTGGAATGATTCTATCATACCTTTAATCTTTCCTTTGTTGTGTCATTATCAACAAAACAGGACTTGTCAGAACTTGATTTGTGTTCAAGGTTCAAGGGCTTTAGGCCACAACATTTGAACTGTTGAGGTAAAGAAAGAATGCGTAAGGCACATATTGATACATACAGAGGTCACTTTCTTTTTGTGCAATTATACCAAAGTGGCTTTGATTTTCAAAGGAAATAACCTCTGCAGGATTTATAATCATTGCTTGCCTATAACGGAAGTTCTGTCAAATTAAAAACAAGAAACAATTAAGTTTTAATCTGATATTTGACAGATGCCTCAAAAGTGGTTGAAACATAACTTTCTTTCATTTCTCAGTGTACATATGAAATAATACTCCTTGTCTTGTGTGATAGTTTATCAAAAACAGTGTGAACAATGTTGTTTGAAATAAGTTAAAGCCTTAAAGAAAAAAAATCTAGACAATTTAACTGTTCTCACAAAACAATATTGGTCACCTCTTGTTGAATGATAATCCTAGCTTCATCTGAGGTTTCATTCCAGTTCCTTTCAATGTGATCCTGTATCTAAGTTGATAAATGTGAGAAATAATGTTAGATTCTTTACCTTTTACTTTGGCTAATTAACCACAAAATAATAACCTTTGAAACTTTACAGGGGCAGACTAAGTTGGAAGAGTGGGGTACCTTAGGTAAAAAAAAAATAATAATAATCTATCCCCTCCCCCCTGAAATGCCCTTCTTCACCACTAACTAAAGGTAAACCCTCCCCTCCCCTGATCAAAATTGCTTGATATCATAAACTTTGTCGACAAAAAAAAATGATGAAAGAACTAAAAGGAAAAAAGACACAACTGTACAATATAGCAAGTAATATTTATATTCTGATCAGGACCTTGTCTTTCTCCAAATAAAGATAAACGGCTACTCCAAGTTCCACCATTAAAAGCAACAGCATCAGTGCAAAATACTGTAAGGAAGGAGGCACGATATGTAAAGTTAGTCGATTTTTTTTTAAAATGCATGGTCATACAATAATTATTGTTTGTAAATATTAAATAACCCATTTAATTAAGACTGATGAATAGACCTTGAATGGTCCTCAGTTTCTATATACTTGGACTAAAACAAAAAAAACAATAGTTTAATTGTTGTTTCAAATGCTTTTTATAACAGTTGATAGATTAGGATGTCCACCTCTTTTTTCTTTCCAAAAAATTCTTTAAAAACATTTTAGGATCATATTTTTAGTATGTCGTAGTCAAGCAGTGAAATATCAATAGAATTCATTTTGAATCAATTCTTTATTCAGCAGCCTCACTACCTATTGATTTAAAAGGGATCTTTCACTAGAGCACTGTTGCTTATTTCGTGAAGCTTCAATTCATCATATCTGTGAAAAATGTATTAGCGGATGAATTTGTGTGGAAGCTGGTGGGAGAAATAACCCTTTCTACTGGCATTAATTAAAGCGCTTCCCTTTTCTAGGTCCTTTGACTAGAATGGCAATGGAGGCATGTCTCTTTCCTTTGTTTGAGCTACAGCTGCACACACAACTCTCTGTCTAAGATAGAAACATTAATTGATCTGGCCCTTGGTGTCCATCTAAGAGAGGTGTCTGCAGCCTAAACCCTTTCACTCCCAGTTGTAGGAAAAATGATGCAGCCTTGGGATTCTAAGGGGGTGTTTACATGAGAAAACTAGCACCGGCACGAGTTTCATACCGGGATGACTTTTTTATTTCGTATCGCGTTTACATTATGACTGGGTCATTTTATATCTCGTTATTTGAAGGTACACTTCATGTTGATAAAATACACGTAAGATATAAAATCGCAAACATTACCAGCAGACCGATTTCAATTGCTTTCATGATACCGTTACAAGATTTCGTTCCGGGGTGAAATTCTCGCCCTGGTACAAGAACCGGGGCGAACTCACGCAGGGGTGACTCGCGCCGGCATGACATTTTGTGGTGGTATCATGTAAACAAATATAGAGCCATTAGAGGGAACCGGAGTGAACTCACTCTGGGGCGACAGTCGCCCGGTGTCATGTAAACACCCCCTAACTGTTAAGTCACTCTGTGTACGAAATCCTACGGTGTGAATTAGAACATTCAAATGAAACCTCTCAAGTAATACTTGTGCTTGGTACTATTTGCTTTTCAGTGTTTTAAAAATTATTTTAGAATTTTCATCTATTGTTAACTTCGACCACTTCTAGGGGTGGATGGGTAAAAAAGGGTCAAAAGAAGAACCTGATTCTGAAGGAAAGGAAGGGACAAACTCTGGGTGTGTTGTCCATGTATCATCAGGTTTAAAAGGTGAAAGCCTAGAGTTTTTGAACCTGATAATACACGACTTCGAGTTTTTTGAATGGCTTTAAAATCTCTGATATAGATCAACTTATTCTTGCACTACTACTTAGATTTGGGGTTATTTTGGTCTAAAAATTGGACGTAAAGTTTAGCCGTGTCTTTATCAGATATAAAGACACTCATTTTTTATTAATTTCTTTTGTTTGTTCTTTATGAATTATTAATGAGCTTTGGAACTTTACTTAAATCTTACCACTTTCAGTGCATTTTGTTTCATCAAGAGGATTCCACATGCTCCAAGAAATCCTAAGAATAACATTTCACGACTTGTCAGTTATGCTACAAAAAATTCACTCTAAAGATCATTAAGGATACAACTTTTGAGTAAGATAATGTCTTCGTAACAACATTATTTCATCAAACTTGCACCACAGCCTCTGGAGTCTTATGAATGGTTATCTTCAGAAATGACATTTTGTGACGAAACAAGACGTACATTGTTTTATTGATCACTTTTATTTAAAATGCTGAATGTAATAAAAAACTAACTTCTGTTTGTTGAGTGAATGTAACACTTGACAAAGGAACTTAATGAAGGACAAATTAATTCGTTTGTTTCTGTTTTTACTTTTTGATGTAAACAAAGGGATTCAAAAATTATTTGCTTTACTTACCAACAATAAATATAAATGAAGATAGCATGATGTAACCAATAGTAACATACTGTGTGTAGATGAAAACAAAATGAGTTTAAAAAGATATGAAAGGTGACACGGTTAACTCCGGAAAGAGATTTTTCCTCTTACACTTTCAGTTATACTGTTATATTGCAGTCAAGAAGAAAATAGCAAGTAGCAGGTTTATTAATCTAATCTATGGCAATAATCTTGGGATGAATGGAATAAACATAGGACTTTAGTGAATATACAACCTTGAGAAAAAAGCGGAGCTCAAATTCACAGCCTCAAGCCCTTAAGTTTTGGCCCCTTGGTCTTTGCTTTTTTTCTTTCATTGTTAAGCTGAATAGAGACTTACATTAATAAACTTACACTAATAGGTCATTTCCAAGTTCCCCCGGGCCTCTGTTTCAAAACGAGGGTAGGTGCTCAGCCTTTGATATGGAAATCATTTTTCATTCTCATGTAAATAAAACTCATTTTCATAAGAAAGGTTGTGGGGAGCCTCATTTTGAAAGTGAGGGTTTTTGGATCTCAGAAGTGGCCTATTTTGTTGCTTGCTGTAAAGTAAAGCAGCAAAACATGGTACAGGTTGCAAAACAATGAAACAGCTTCAGCCATTGGTGGATCTAGGGGAGGGTCCTGCACCCAGGCCCCCACCTCATTTTGGGGCCCCGCAGGGCCTCTGCATGGCCGAGAAACATTGGTTTTGAGGACGCCCCCGGCCCCCTGTCTTATCTTAGGGTTTGGATGAGCAGTCCCCCTCTTGAATGAAATTCTGAATCCGCTACTGTCAGCGTCAATTTCTAGCCGTACTTTAATGGTTAGTTCCAAGTAAATTGCAGAACGATCTCTATCCGCTCTCTTCTTCTCTAGTTATAGAGCCAATACGTAAAACATTAAAATACCTTAGACTAGCCTTATGTGAGAAGTAAAACCGATTCTCCCCTTCCTTATCCAACGTAAAACTTAAAACGTTTGTTAATGCGGTATGACAGAGACTGGTCTTTTCGCCAATTTGGTCATTGTTAAGTTTCGTTGAGAAATCGTTGCAAACATTTTTTTCCTCATTGTTACTGGGTGTCCTGTGCGGCACTCACCGGATTTCCACCGAGGTGTTTATACTCGGTGTCCTGTGTTGTGACCCAGATGCCAAGACCCAGCATGACTGAGCCGCCGAGCTGCCGAGAAAAAGTGAAGCAAGAAGAACATGAATCGGTTTACGTGCAGTGCAAAAGAGATAAGCAAGATGTTTAAATTGCATAACGCTATTTTTTGTTTCAAATATCGTAAAATTCCGTATTGTGCTAAACTACAGCTGCTGGCGTGTCTTCCCAGGACTTGGTGGCTTTCTCTTTCACGGTTATAAATTTCTTTGCTTTCCTTTTTAGCAAGAGACTTTGAAATGATAAAGCTCAATAATTAAATATTGACGAGGAAGGAATTCCTAATTGTTATACTACTACAGGAGAAATTTCTGCAATTTGATTGGCTTAGAGCAGTGGTATTTCAGCTTAATTTGAAATGCCTACATGTAAAAATTACAAACCTCTTGCGGGTAGTAGTGTAAACAAATAATAGCAGGATTTGCGCATGATACTTAGCATAAATACCACTCGTGATATTTCAAAATTGTCTCAAATTTCACTCGCCTAACGGCTCGTGAAATTACGTATAACAATTTTGAAATATCACTCGTGGTATTTATGCCAAATATCACTACAAATCATGCTATTACCTATACAAATTTCTGCAATATTTTCTACCTTGTTGTGTAAAAAAATTTGGAGACCAAAGGCATCTGTTGGATAAATTATTCATTGGAAGAATTTCCGTCAGGTACTTTCGAAAGAGAACAATGCTTGCTATGAAAGATTATCTTGGGTGTATACAAGAACAATTTCCATCAGGAATCGATATTTTTTCTATTTGTTACCTTACCCGACGTGATTCGAATCTGATTTGATTGCGCTGTATGAACAACAAAACAACTTTCTCGGAAATTTAGAAAGTTTTAATTAGAAAAAAAGAGAAGCCGTCTTGTTAATTTAGTACAAAGGATTCGGTCAAACCCAAAAAAACATTGGCAAAAATTTAGTTAAAACTATAACTCCCTTACTGCATGGTTTGTTTTTATTATCATTTGTCAAAAGTCTTTAGCCAGTTTAGTTTTTCCAGTGAGTCCAAATACAGCTTGGAAGGAAGAGAGATTTCTCTCTTGTTGGAAGCTATGACATGCAAGATTGATTTTTTTGCTTCCTTTGTTTAAACATCTGACCATGGTAAAAGCTGAATTTAATTTCTAGAAGGAACTTGCCAAAATGCTTTCATGGTAGTCAAACAGTGTTTCGTAGAATTTATAATCTTCCTTGCTTTTCCTTCTTAATAAATTCTGAAAATATTCGGAATTACGAAGACGTAAAGAAACGATACCTTTTGACAGAAGTATTTTCACTGAGCTCAACGATTGTTTTGAATCGAGTCAGAACAAAGCTTATAAACTTGATTACCATACCTTAGAGACCTTACACTTAAACTCGTTTAATATCTAACTTTAAAACATGAAAACGGGAAAGGTTGTTACATCATGTGTGATCGTTATTACGTGGAGTTGGGTCTGTAACAATACGAAGTCAGTGGAAATCACGCGACTCCCGCCTTTCCGCAAGCTTGAGTTTCATTACGGGATTTGTATACGATCTTGAATATTATCTGTGTTACGATGCTTCTTCTATTTCTTCCTATTAAACGAACTGAATAAGTCGCATATAGAACTGACAACAAAATGATGCACAGTTTGGATTCTCGAAGGCCAAGGTAAATTACGTGCTTTGTCTCTCGAGCATGACGAGTTTCTTACTCGGTGTTTTCGGCAAGGTTGTGCTTCGCGCGCAGATGTTGCAAAAATTGCGCGAAACATTAATTTTCCTGTGCCTCGAGTGACATCTTTAAATTAATTTTACTTCCAGGATTTCTGATCGAAGAATTGTTACTTACCCATACCAAAGAGTTAAAGGTAAAGAGTGTCCATCGAACGCATTTCGAGCATTTGTCCATATGAACCATGATTACGGCACTGTTAGAGCTAGCTCAAAAATACCGTATTTGACAAAACTATGTAGTCCCCTTGGACAGCGAGTTACGCTCTTCCTGTAGTCTTATTCTTGGTACGCAATTCTGCTGCGATGTCGCATCGAAATCTTGACATCTTTTCGATGAGTGTTGTAAATGGTGTGCTTGGCGTGTTCCACAGACGCAATTAATCTTCAATGCTTGAACAATCTTTTTGTAATTCAAACCAACACAGCAACAGAGCAAAATGCTTAGGTCACGAGGTCTCCCTCTCAGAATGAAACCCTAACTATAGTAAAAAAAAAAAAAAAAAAGATTTGAATTACCATAACGCACTTTCTCCCCTCCATCGGAACCATCACTATGGAAGGGAAAAGCAAAGATTTATTGTTAATCAAGTAGACGCAATTAAGTTACTCTGTTCACAAAATTATTTTGTTTGATGTTTTCAATAACATATAACATTCAAGTGCTTATACTTTATAGATCGAGCAAAACTTGGCTTAAATTCTTCAGATGTCAAGTTTTACTCATAGCTAATGGATAACATATTAAAGTGTTATTAGGAGAATGAATGTGAACTTTCGGCTCGTTTAATATCGATTTTGAACTGGGCGATGAAAAATTAAACAAATAAAGCTTCGAGGTTTCTTAATTGCATTTCGCAGATTATTGACACGGTGTGTAATATTATATATCAACCAAAGTTCAAACAAAGTCTAGCTCATAACATGTACAGTAGCCATCTTTATCGATTATCATAATGTACTGATATCCCGGAAGTCTTCCACTGACAAAGTTATGCAATGTTTACAGTCAAGCGATTACATCACTCTCATAAACGTCCACAAATGATCTCACAAATTTACCAAAACGGCTAACGAGTTTTCTTTTTAATAACCCATTAAGAAGCTTTCTTTCTTGATTTTCTACAATCTCTTTTTAAAACACAAGGCTCCAGAATACTTTGTCATTTGTTGCCAAATATTTAAAATTCTTGATGGCCACGAACAGCCAAAACAAAAAGAAAAGTAAAAGAAAAACAATTCTCAATTATATAAAGAAGCTATCTTTATTTTCCGAACTCTTTATTCCGTCCCTAGTCCCTTTTCATGCATTCTTTGTTCTTAAAGTCCGAGGTATCACTGCCTCGACTCTGTCTCGTCGTCACTGGATTATCCTGGCCTCCAACGCAGACGTTCTTAGGGGTTCGTCACGCGTTCCTGTCCACGTCAACATAAAGGCCAGCTTTCAATACCAGCTTTTAATCGAGTCACTCAGTTGTAACCTAGCCTGTTCAATCCAGTCAACAAGAAAACAGAGATCACGACATCAGAGATCACGACATTGACTCCGTGAGTGTAGTTAATTCAGAAACTTAGGAAAAAGGTTTAGGTGCAGTGATTTTCTGGGATAGTTTGTGTGGACAAGCTTTAGTTATGATTGGTCGATGTGACTCGATGATGTTCAAGGCAACCATTAACCAATCATCGGTAACGCTTCTCCACACAATCGATCCCAGAAATCGTTGCGCGGAAACTCCCGAAAGCGTTTTTTTCAGTTTCGAGTGTGAGGAATAGAGAAAAGAGATTTGGGGTAAAGGATGCACTGTTTTGGCAACAAAGAAAGAAGTATCAATATCACTGATGTTACTAAGAATGAGTGCATTACCAATCACGAATTCTTTGGGCTGAGCTTGTAAACTCGTATACAAACTTAAGAGTATTGTTCAGTGAACACGAGTACGATATTGGTCCAATTACAGGCCTCTGATTGTTTCTTTGTGGAAAGAAATGTCCAGTCGGGTCATCGCTTTAGTTGGACAAACCAGAAACATTGTGGGACATTTTGGTTATTCACCATTTACATGGGCAAACCGGTCAGTTTAGAGAAACGGCCGCGAAAGCCTGAAACTGGTACCATATATGGCTTTGAAGGAACGGAACTCAAATTTCCGTTTGAACCATTCCCTCAATAGCACCACCTTTTCAGAAATTTCCCTCTGGAACGACATAAAAACTAGCTTTCTTTCTATTTTAATTTTCTCTCTTTTAGATGGTGTATGTGCTAGCATATATGGAGAACTAGCACTGTAGCTGAAATTAACTATTACAGGATAAACAATGAGAGAAGTTTTTTAAAATCAAATGACGAGCACAATATGAAACATATGCCATTTACGTTCTTTGTGGGTCTTTTATTTTGTCAGTTATAGTAAAATGCGAAACTATATAAAAACGTACGCGAGGAAGTTACTAAAATGAGAAACGGGGAACGGGGAAATGAAAATTGGAAACAAAAACAAGGAATAGCTGGTGAACCTTCTGACAGGGCTAAAGTTTGAGTTTTTTTTTCCCATTTTTCATTTTCCCTTGCACTGGCTCGTTCTCGTTCTCGTTCCCATTCCTCGTTTTATGGAAGTAATGTTGATTACCTTTAGTTTATTATAAATTATTTGCTTTCTCTATTTTCTTCTCCTTCTTCATTCCATTTTATGGCAAGAAAGCAATACTAGCCATTTCACTGCCAGAGTCGATTATGAAGACTATGAATGTTTAATAAGTCTGAAAACGAAATCCTATGGTTACCATGGCCATTCAACTGGTGAATTTCTCTTGAGTTTTGATGTCTGGCAGGCCTCTTAGGCATGGAGGGGTTGACGCATGCTCCCAACATTACTGGGGACAAGTAGCATCCATCATGGAGGCTAAATCAGTGACACGATAAAATCATTAAGAGCATGTACATCAACCGGGGCGGAGATGCTTTAAGTTTAGTTCTCTCAGTGCATCAGCAAAGACATCTAATCTGTTTGTTCCAGAGTTCTTCATCCAAGTGGCCTAACACCATGCAGTTCAAATTAGAACTATGCATCTCACTGCTTCTTTAAACTCACTGAAGCTACAGGTATGTTCAGTTTATGCAGCATGCTGTAGCTTGCTGAACAACCACTGACCATAACATGTTCCAGATGTAGGCATCCATCACTAATCCCGCGACCTGTTATGTCACAAACATCCCAGAACTTCAACAGTAGAAGCATCAATGCTTCACTTTCTTGATTTTCTTTCCTGGCGGTGCCCACCTCAGGCAGGAAGTGTCCACTGAAAGTACTGGCTTGCGGTAGTGCGCACTCTTGACATGCTCCTCGACAAGTTTAGGTGTGACACATATCACGTGTTGGCCTTTCCAGTACTTAACCATATTAAGTGATTGTAGCGTGTTGATGATATCCTCCTGTGTTATGCTTGTCATGTTACTGTAAAAGAAGGTAAATATTTCGTTTACTTTGCATTCTGATGACCATCATGGGGACAATAAAACTTTCCTCTCCAGAGTGGTATCTTTCTTTCACAGATAGTTAGGGTAAAGGAGGGGCATAAATAAAATCGCCTGAAATAACGCAAAGAATGTAAAAGAGATAAACCACGGTGTAGTGTATGTTGACTTTACAGAGATAAAACAGTTAAATAAAGTGAAAAAATGTACAGCTAGATTGTCAGTAAATTCATAGATCTTGAAACAACAAAGAATGGGTTGGAATGAGGAGCAAGCAATCTTACTGTTTGCATAAAAAATGATATCACATTGCACAAATTATGTACAATTTAAGTAAATTTGTGAAATATAAAATCATTCTATTCTTGCGAGGAAATTGTGTTGCTGATAAGGTTTAAGAAGCAACACTTTCCTCAAAGGCAGAATTCCACCAACCTAAGATCTTTAATTGACAGCGTTCCTCTGAAGTTGCGAAGAATGTCCAGTAGAATCCATGACCAGTAGCTTCTGTAACTAAGTTTACCCAAGTCTGACAGGGGCTTTTCTGGTGATCCAACCATCTGTTCTATCTTGGAAAGTTCATAACCTGCAAATAAGGTCTTTACATCAATGGTGAAACTTATTAACAGTGCAAGGCCATGTCCAGTCCAGCACAAATGTAGTATATATGGCAGAACCTTTTAATCAGGTATCAAATGGATAGCCAGAGTCAAACCAAGGGATTGTTACGGAAATGACTGCATTGCAGAGACAAGAACTAGATGCATTTATAACAACTCAATTTGAAACTAAGGACACTTTCTATTTGTCAGAACTGACCGGCCATTCCCGTTGTAATGAGAATTTCACTATTAATCAACACTATCTAGACAGATCAGTCAAATCCTTAATAGTATGCATGAAGCATGAAGGAAATAGTTTTTCATCACAAACTCTGATTTTCGGAAAGCGCCCTAAGAAAACAAGTATCCCAAGAAGGAGGTCCACAGGGAGAAACTGTCTATTTTACTTAAAAGTCCATCAAACACAACAAGGAAGAAATGAAAATAGAGAGTTTTTGAGTCACGTTTACATCAAATGGCAACTGTCAGTTTCAATTTGCGAAAACGTACACATGCTTGTGTGGGGCACCTCCTTAGCAACTTGTACTGGAGATGCTTCACTTAAAAATTTGACAGTGGTAAAACCCCTTCTTTCCATTCTTTGGGCAACATCACTCTTCATACAGTGGAAAATGCCTCTGAGATAAGTAGCTACATGCATGCATCCTAGGAATATTTCAATGACAGTTCCATAATAGTTTGTCTGTAAGTTAAGGTAAGACTGTTTACTCACTGAAGGCAATCAAGAATTTCCCATATCCCTTTCTCTGGTATGGTGGTAATGTCAGGATACATGCAACATTATTCCCATCTGGTGACTCTTTCTCCTACCAAAAAAAAGGCCAGCAACAACCTTCACTAAGTGAAAACATTATTGCAGAAGTACAAAATACCTGGTGATTTATCGAAGTTTAGTTCAGGGTATTACATTTTCCAACATACCTTGGAGAAATATCCAACAAGATGTGCTCCTTCCCTGTCAACTTCTGTTAATAAGTAGAACAAGAAAGGTTCCACGTCGAAGTACAAAGTCTTGTGGTCTAGGAACAACTTTGCCAAAAGACATATATTCTGACAATATAACTGTGAAGAGAATCAGAGGATCATACAGACTTCACGTAAAAAACATAGAAGACAACTTCACAACAATGGTGAACAACAAAGTGAAGCATTTAACAAGTACATGACAGATCGTTGTGTAGTGCTCCAATGGTATTGTAGAGGTCACATGGTGCTTTCAAGCCTGAATTTTTTCAGGCTTTATTCTTGCAAATGCTTACAATATAAGTTACATACCGAAATGCAATGACCTTTCAGATGTTAAAACTTTCTCTCATGTTAATTTCAAAGAGAACCACATATTCTGTTAGACTGCAAGCAGTCTTTCTACATTGTTTTTTTCTAGGATACAATGTCATACAAACTACAAGACTTTTCATAACAAATAAGTGGTAAAAGCATTTTGTATATGTTATGACAACATAATAATAATAATAATAATAATAATAATAATAATAATAATAATAATAATAATAATAATAATAATAATACCGGTAATCCCTTTATATAAAAAAAGGCAAGAAGAATGATACGAAAATGGTAAAGTTTTATCTGAAACAATTCAGAATTCTAAACATTGTATTTTCTATTAAAATGTTGACATACCAAGGCTGTGCTCTAGCAGTGCCCATTAGCCCCTGCTGCCTGACTATTGTTCCTGGGCAAATAGACAATCTAAGTTTCTTTTTTTTATAGAAATCATGTGCTGGACAGGCAAGGGTCAAAGCACCTGACTCCCTTCAATTTTTCTTAGAGCACAGCCAGGAGAGCCTTGCATAATATCAAATAGCCAGTTGAATTGCCTCTGCCTACAGGTTGAGATTGTGAACCCTGTTGTGTTTTAGTTGATGTGTTTGTGTCAGTGATTTGCTCAGCCACACTGTGCAAATACTGTCGAGGGAGAGAGATTATTTAGAGATTAGAGAGATTATTGAGAGATTATTTGAGAGATTATTTACTATTATATTCATTTATTTTGCTATTATGGTACCTTATGTTCTTTTCCATCCACTTCATAAACTGAAACTGTTCCTTTCCTATAAATTTCCTTTCCAGGTGGCTGCCGCATTGTACACTTTCCCTACAAAATAATTATTATTAAAGGGGTTCAGTGATAAAACCTCTTAGTATTGAACGCACGTGTGTGAGAATTAGGCACAAGCATCATGTTTAAGACACCTAACAAAATGCAATGGATAGCTTAACTGTGGACCCTTACCACCAGGGCGGATAAATGTTGGGCGGTGAAACGAGCGCTCCGCTCTTCATTTAATGTGTGATGCAGAGTAGGACTGGCACGAGCGCTCTTTCCGCGCTTCCGGTGCACTTGAAGGCCGGCAAAATTTTCCTTTTTGCAAGCCGGAAATCCTATTTTCTTTCTGTAATTTCAGGCTACAATGTTAAATAGATAAATTCGTTTCATAACAATATCAATAAACAGTTTCATATGTTTGTGTCTGTATGTCTATAAGTCAAACTTGTTGGTCACATAATGGCAAAATTTGAGTTAAATTTGAAAGTGTTGAATACCTCCTCCTTCCACTAAATATCACCTAATTGTCTTTCGCCGTTTCGTTTGCAAAAGCTTAACACTTCTTAACCTCAATTTTTACATATGTTAAAGGAGGATAAATTTTATATAACATAACAAAAAATTAGATTGATATATTTTGATATAGTGGCGTTGTACTACTTCAAACTTTGCTTCTCGGGTGCAACACGCCATGGCGATTCGCGCAATGCGTCGCAAATCCGGCAACCGCATGTAAACAAAATTTATTGAGGTTAGTTGTAAGGTTTTTTCTCCGTTTTTCTCCCTAAAACAAAACAAGGTAAACAGTAAAAACTGAGGGGAAACTAATTTTGAAGTTTCGTAGAAACAGAAAGATGTATGAGATGTTTTTTTTTCAAAATTAAAAAGAAGGATGATGTTGATTGAAATTAGCATAATTCACCTTGCACGAGCTGCACGCATTTATAAAATACACGTCATCTAGTTACGAAACACGATCCGCTGTCTTTTAGTTTTGCCATGGATGCCATGGATGAGATTTTCCTTCGTGTTTTAGACAGTACTTAGTTGTTTTTGTTTTGGAATAACATTGACATTGGCGAGTAGTAGGGCGAAAATATAATTCAGTGGTAGAGTCATGGAAGTAATAAGAGAAACCCTTTGAAGGCGATGTTTGTCTACTCTAACTAAACCTCCTGCAAAAAATAGCAACATTTGCCTCTCGGAGACAGCGTACCAGCACAAAGGAACGAGGAAGAAGTGCAAGAAAACAAATCAAGCCGCTATAATTATAATGTCTAATGGACAAACAACATCGCAAGCCCTGACGAAAACAAGCGACATTTCTAAGCACAGTCCCAGTCCACTGCATCACACCTTTTTGCTCGGACGCGCTTGTTTCATCGCCCAACCTTCATCCGCCCTGCTTACCACAGCTATCATGGGGCTTAGCACTTAATGATGTGAAGAACTGCAGTGAAGATAAAACAGCACATGAATCAGTCAGTTTACACTTTGCTTTATTATTACTGACCTCACCTCACCTGAACTGTGTAGTGGGACAGTTTGTGATATTTTAGATGAGGTAGAAAATGCTTCTAGTAAGTCAGAACCGCTCTTTTGCAAACATGCGTGTAGCAGAAGTCTCACTTGTATTGTTGTAAAAAAGCTACTTGTGTTCAGCACATTTCAATCCTTCAACAAAATGGTCGAGAAGGGGGGGGGGGAGAGGGGGGGTTAGCAATCTCCCAAAGTTTTGCAACAAAAGCATTAATCTGGCTTAATAACTGGACATAACTGCAACAAGTTAACATACCAAACATAAGTACAATAAAAGTGATACTTATAAAACAACATAATCTGTCATGAAGCATACCAAGTGATCTTTGTATGTTTTCTCAAACTTCATGTATTTGATGCAGTATTCACAAATCCACAGCTTTGGTTGTTTTCCATACTCCTCAGGAAAAGGTGAAAAATACCAGGCATCTATCTCATATTTTCCAAACTGAATTTTGTCCACAAACTTGATTTTAGTAATCTTAAGAAAGAGGAAACAAACACAGCGAGATTACATTGACAACGTCATGCAACTATACAACATGTATTGCTTTTCAAACTCAAACTTTCACTACTTTGTTAATACAATTTGTAGAAATACATCATTTTCTCTGAGCAACACATTAATAAACATTGTGTATTCAGAAATAATAAATTTATCCTCTTCAAGAGCAAAATTTTTCACAAGCAACCACACTAGGTTACCGTTCAAGAAAGCAGGATTTGTATTCTTCTACTTGCCCACTCATCAGAATTAACGTGAGTAGAGATCTTTCTGAGTGACAATAATTTCATTTATAGTATATTGTGGCCGGTAGCTTGGAAACTTATAATTGTTGTGAAAGTGCTTGCCACATGCCATTTACAACCTGTATAATATGTAAACAAACAACCAACCAAACAAATCATGCAAAATAATATGTACATAAATGAGTGAGTATATAAAATACATACAGCTTCATGTTCTTTCTCCAAAGCAGCTGTTGTAGGATCCATTTCAGCATAGGTCTGAAATAAAACATGTAAAACATGAATCAGTGTTGCAATAAATTGACCTGCTCCTTGCTTCACTACAGGAGAGTCTTGCCAGTTCAACACCTTAAACAAGAAAATGTTTGGCCACAGTAGCATAAGCCAATGTTTTATGGTACAGTTCTCAATAAGGACTCTCTGGGTTCAAATCTCACTCTGGTCACTTCAGTTGGATTTGTTCTCGCTAACACTGAGTTCAACTACTTTAAAACCTTCCTTGTACACTGCCAACTGGTTCCTCTCTTTGCCTGCTACTTAGGATTTTCAACTAGTTATGCTCAGTTTGAAATTTTTGTATGAATATCTCTGAAAAAGGAGGCAGCATCGCTGAGTGGTCAGCGAGTCAGACTCGCAATCCAGCAGTCCTTTGTTTGAGTCATGCTCTAGCCACTTTCTGGATTTGCTCTCGGTTGTCCTGAGTTCAAAACCTGGCTACCGTCGTAATTTGCCAACTGGCTGCCTCCTGCAAGTTTGGAATTATCTATTTGGATTATCTGTTTCAAATCAGTATTTGAGTGGAGTACTTGTAAACTAGCTGGATAAAATTCTTTCCACTATTAACAGGGTTGTCACTAAGGGCCGGGGGCCGGGGATTTCCCCCGGCTACTAAGAACATGGCCCCCGGCTACTTTCGTCGTTAAATTAAACCAAAAGAGCACATCTTTGAAACACACAAAGACTATCCATCAAACTAAATGCAAGTTTCATCTGCAGCAGGTTTAAGTAATTTTGAAATACTCGCGCGCAAAAATTAAAAACTAAGAAATGTCGGAAAAAGACATCTGACTTAGATTTGGTACTAGTACACACGCGCGACGACAACGAGACACAACAGGTTTATTGAGTAAAACAACTAGTTTGCACGTGCGTCACGCTTTTTTGTACATTTCTTTGCCGTTACTGCACGACTACGACGTGAAAATGGCTAGTTTCACGTTTTATGGAGGACGTAAACAAGGGACGTTAAACTTTTCTTTCTCTTTCTAAACTTGAGTGCGGTCCCAAAGAAATCAACTCCAGGGAAATTGGCCTACATTAGCTATTTTCAGCGAATTGAAATAAACGCGACAAAGTTGGAAAAAACGCCAATTCCTTTTAAAAGTGACGTTTTCGCTGCCGTCACCTTTGTCGATGCTAAAAGTCCTTAGTTTCAACCGTTGTGTCGGCTTTTGTGTTGAACATGTCGAAGAAGTGGCAAAGGAATCTGTACTCTTTTTTCACGATGAAAGACCTGAGCAGTTCTATGTTGACATCACAGAAGACGTTGAAGCTTCATCCGACCGTTAAATCTCCCTGATGCTGATGTTGATGATAATGAGGATTATAATGAAGGCTTTGAAGATGAAGGCTATGACTGATTGCTATGTTTAATAAATTGACATTTAAGTGACCAGGCTTTAGGTATCGAGTATATAAAATAACGCACGGTCAAAGGGAAATGTTCGATCAATGTCGTCCGCAGGTCATGATCACATCCCCTCAGTTCTCCTTCCAAGAAGTTATATATAGAAAGGAAGTTAAGCATTAGCATTACTTATGCATTCTTCTTCTTGAGTCTCGTTTTGACATCTCAGCGTCGTTTATAAAGTATTAGCCCTATCTTTTAAACGCTTTTCGGTAGGTCAGTTTCTTCGTATGTTAAGTGATGTGTCGTTCTTAAATTCGAGACCAGTAATGTTACCAGTTGTGCAGTTTAGTTTTTGCCATATTTTATCCCGCGATTTTTCGTACGTTACGCTTGTTTTAGCCTTATCATACTTTTATTTTTCAACAAACCATAGTAACCTTATGTTTATGATGCTTTTTCGTATATTCATCGTCCGTTTGTCTTCTTTCCGCTTCTCCGTGGGTTAATTCATTTGTAGTATTATTTTTACTTTTGTTTTCCGTAAGTTGTTTCGTTCTTACGTATAACTGAATGAGGATTTACAATTGATTTCACAGCGCATGTTAATTCATTTGCACCTTATAAGAATCGATTGCCCTTTCCACATTTTTAACATTTGTAAAGTATCGTTGTGATGTAACACTTCACTGACAAGCATGCGCCTTGTCTGCATGAAGATAAGACTGCACAGATAACGTGACCGGTGCCTACCTGTCATTTTTTTCAGACCTGGTGCTTACATGTATATTCCCATTTGGCGGCGACTAAAAAAAACCGTGCTCCAACGAGCCTTTACGTAAAGTGAAAACTTATTATTTTATGTCTCAGAATGTTGTAGTTTTCTTTAATAAAGACGTGATCATCATAAAACCGCTAATAACAGCTGTCAGGGCCGTAGCCAGTATGAGGCGAACCGAGGCACTCGCCTCGGTAAAATTTTACCAAATACTGTCGATTTTTATTTTTTTTATCAGACTGATAATATTAGAAGATTTCATACGGCTGATTTCGTACAACGGACCGTGTGTTCGCCTCGGTTGTAGTTTCTTCCTGGCTACGGCCCTGGCTATACTCTTGATGAAGATTGCTTTTTGGGGGCGGTAATGCCTTTTGGAAAACTGTAGAAGTTGCACTTCAAAAACTTCTTGGGGGTGGGGGAGGGGAAGAGGCTCCATGACTGCTTGCGACTTCCCCGGCTACTTACAACAAATACCCGCCAACTTGAAATCTTAGTGACAACCCTGATTAAACCTGCATTGTAAGACCCAAAAGGAGACAATCTGCTACACCTCTCTTCATACAAAGCAGGGTGCAAAGAAAGTCAGTTTTACAGGCTGCCATTCAGGCAAGCTGTAGCTAGCATGTACTAGCCTACAAGTCATTTCAACTAGCCCCAAAACCCTTCTTGATTAGCAGGTTTGATTACAAACCTTCTGTAATGTGTAGTTCCAGAAAATATCCACACCCCCACCACGGAGGTAATTGGAAATTCCAGGGGGGTGGGGGGGTCAGAGGCCCAGGAAACTCTAGAAGGGAGGGGGGTTGGACCATAAAATCACTTTCCAGGGGGTCAATATCATTTCGTTTTCGACCTGAGTTCGAACATTGCTTGTTACCGACCTGGTAGATCATTTTTAGGACATAAATAACTTGAAATATATCACTTAAGATTGTTCCTTTTGATCTTAACCAGGTTTCCTTTCTTCCAAAAGCGTTTTGGATGTAATTTCAAAGGAATTAGACCGACTACAACTTGTTTTATCGCATGCTCGGATCTTGTATTCGGCCGCCATTACTCGTTACCAGTCTTCCTCAAAACATCAACGCGTGCAACACATCACGTTGCGTCAGTCGATCGATCAGTGCAGTAGAGTGGGAATTTTGCCTCACGAAGCACAAGCTATACATTGTAACCATTTTAAAATGTAGAGTTTTTATTCTCCTTTTCATTTTCTTGAAGGTGTGGCATGTTCATGATCGAATCCTCGCTGAAATGATGTCGATTTCATCAAACATTTATACGGCCATCGCGCATCATGTCGCATCAGTCGATCGAGAAACAGTAAATTGAACTTGGTTTCCCTTCAAGATGCACGGGGTATTCATTGTTATCATTTCAGAGTTCAGAGTTTTTATTCTTCTCTTTGTTTTGCATTAATTTTGTGGTCGTAATTTTGACTTGTTGTACATTCCCGCACGAAATGGCGTTTTCACGAATCTATCAACATTACGCCCATGAACACGAATAACAAATTGTAAGCTTGCCCTGATTAAGGTAAATTCACAAATATAACGGACTTATTAACTTTCTCTGTTTCATTTAAAGTAAGAGATGAGCAAAAATTGCGGATCAGGTTACTTTGTGATGGTGTAGTGTGTTTTAATGTTGCGAGATCACTCAAATAAATGGAAACTGAAGCATACAAGCTTCTGATGGAAACCGTCACGTACTATCCATAAATGGCCTCATTCTTCTACTTTAATAGTCTTTCTTCGTGAAAATGAACTTTTCCAGAGGGGTTGGGGGGTCTTTGTCACACTTGTGGAAATTCCGAGGGGGTGGGGGGGTCATCAGTTCCCTGCAAAAATGGAAAATCCAGGGAGGTGGGGGGGTCCTAAGTGAAATTTCCTCTGTGGTGGGGGTCTGGATATTTTCTGGAACTACATAATTTGAATTTCCCCCCAAAAAAACCACTTGCCCATCGGGCAAGTTAAGAACAAAAATCACTAGCCCGATAGAAAAATCCACTAGCCCCGGGCTATCAGACACGACTTTCTTTGCACGTTGCAAAGTCTTCATTTAGTTTTCTGTTAAAGGAGCTGTGTCACGAAATTCAGCCAAATTAGGAAATTACAAAATGCCCGTTAGATTGAGAGAAACACAAAAATAACCGCTTAAAACATTAAAGGAAGTTTAAAATAACACAACAGATACAACAGATTCCACGGATGGACAAAACTGAAGAAGACTGAAACAGATTGAAATTAGGGTTTTTGAAAACTGTTCAGCCTAACAGTTTTTCAAAGTTGATAACTGCTGTTTGCAACTTCAAAAATAATGATCAAGAGACATATTTGCTTGTCTCGAATCTCTGATTTTGTCATTTACATGTAATTTCTTTGCTTACATTAAGTTCCATTTAGCGATTGCTGGCGAGCAATTGGCAAAATTAAATAAAATGAACTGGACTGCCATGACACAGCGCCTTTAAGTTACGTTAATTACTTGAAAGACAAGGAAATTATTTGTCCTTCTGAATTAGACTTAAAACTCCCACACCTTACTAAACATCATATTTCTAATAAATACCTTTTGGACATGGTTGATCTCATCATGTTTACGTTTCTGGTTTCTTGTCAGTTTTCTTTCGGGCCCATCAATATCAACTTTTTCTTCCAAAATAGGAACATGAACACTGTCATCTTTCTGTTGAAGATCAACTCTTTCCATAGGCACCCACTCATCCAGACGTCTATTGACTAAGGTAAAACAAACAAGAATGGTAATCACATTGTAATTGGACTGAATAACAGAGCAGCCAGTAATTTTTCTTTCTCGAAAGGATATGCATCTGGCTTAATAATCAGTAACATTTTGGTTGAATAGAAAAAAAATGTGGTTTCCCCACAATTTGACCTCTGAGAAACGAGCAAAGAAATTCCATACTGACCATTTCTGACTGATAAGATCTGAGTAGTGCTTCTGATTGGTTGAAAATCAGAAGCAATACCAAGACCAGGATAGTGACAAGCATGGTCACAGGTGGATCATCCAAACTGTTCAAGGCATTGTGCATTCCTAAACTTACAAAGGTGAAATGTGTCATCAGGAACAAAAGCCTAATCAAACTTGCCTTGTGAAAAATATCCTTTGGGTAGTCGGGGTGGCTTGACTAAGCTTAAAATGGCATTTTCACCCAAATCTCTATGGCCAGTGTAACCCATAACATGCCATACACTAGTATGGACAATCTAAACCCTGATCCTGTCTTAATACAGGACACTATTCACATTATGATTACAAGCCTAAACTGAAAAGATGAGGCGTCAATCAAATACTCAGAAAATTCAAAAGAACTCTTTTCACCAGCGGCAAATTGACATACGTTAAAACTGTCTTTAAATAAGAGTGCAGTACCACCCCCAGCGGGGTCTGCACGAGGACGGTGAAGCAATCGGTAACCAGCAGGAGTGATTTCTCTAAACACTACAGCATCATTCTGTGTAAGCCAAGTTTCAGTAATGATATACCTCTGGCCAAGCAGCCTAAAATACCAATTCCCTCTCACAATTAATCACAATTTTCAGGGGCACCCAATGACAATTTTCAGAAAATTATCTGTTTCGAAGACGATTTTAGATCTAGAATTTTCGGATCATTTTCTGTAAAATTTCTTGCTTGCCTACCTCTCCTAAGATTTTCGAACATCAAAAAAGTGGTATAATTGCCCATTTTTAACGGATTTTTATCCTAAAAAGGTCACCTAGAATTTTCGGGAGCCTTTTTTGTGGCTGAAATTTTCGAAAAGGTAAATTTTGATCCCTATAATTTTCGGATCACTATACTTTCAGCTAGGAAATCCGAACAGATGAAAAATTTTTAGGGGATAAAAATAAGCCTTTATCTACCGTTTAAATATCAGGGGCACCCAACAAGGATATAGTTCAAAACCAGTTAACATAGCATTGTTGAACGTATTGTAGTCTTTAAACAGTAGATATGGGTATATTTTTATCCCCTAAAAACTTTTCATCTGTTCGGATTTCCTAGCTGAAAGTCTAGTGATCTGAAAATTATAGGGATCAAAACTTACCTTTTCGAAAATTTCAGCCAGGAAAAGGCTACCGAAAATTCTAGGTGGCCTTTTTTAGGGTAAAAATCCGTTAAAAATGGGTAATTACAGTGTAATTATACCATTTTGTAGATGTTCGAAAATCCTAGGAGAGGCAGGCAAGCAAGTAATTTTACAACAAATGTTCCGAAAATTCTAGATCTCAAATCGTCTTCCGAACAGGTATTTTCCGAAAATTGCCGTTGGGTGCCCCTGAAATACTAAAGTACGTTCAACAATGCTATGTTTATGTGGCTTTGAACTATATTGTCGTTGGGTGCCCCAGAATTTTGAAGCCCAGCTGTGTCAGTTACTGGAAAAATTCCATTTATTCTAGAATTGAAGCAATTATTTCAAAGGACTACTTGACAAAGAAACTCTGAAATTGCTTGTCGCCATTGAAAGGGCAAGCACTAATATACGCTGTCAAGAGTTTTGAAATGCAACATCCCATTTCTGCATGAAGAACCGTTCAATATTAAGCTCAAGTTGTTATTTTAGCTTGTTCAGTCAAAAGAAAGAACAAATACTAACTATTGACTAATTTCATTACTTCCAATAATCCTTTCGCGTAATGCTATTAGTAGTGGTCTCCAAACGATCTCGAACAAAACAAAAATCCGAGGAAATAAGACTTAAATAAACGAAAGTCTCAAAACTGTGGTTTCGTGCAAGTTTTAATAACACTTACATCCGTGGTAATGCACGTAATACTCAGTTTTTCCATTCTCCACTGGTCTGACGTGTATAATTTCAGCGGGATCTACAGAAAAAGTGAATTGTAAATTAGAAGTCTTCCAACATGTGATGCAAAACGAAGAAAAACATCGACTTACGCCATTGCTGGTCTGACGGTCGCTGAACCAAACACTGTCTTTCTGCGTCTAAACTCGGAACATCCGACGTCCTTCGAGTCTTAGAGCTTTTATCGTCGACTTTCTTTGGTTTTGCGCCAAGATCGCGCTTTTCGTCGACGGTTTCGAGACCATCTTTCTTGATTTCTCCGTTGACACCGGGCATGTTGTTTTCCGAGTCCATGTGGTGGCGGGAAGGCTATCCCATCATGCATTGCAATTGAAATACGCGCGCGTAGTGAGCGGTACGAAGACCCTGAAAAAGAAGGACCGTGCCTTTCGACTCGACATATTGGCAAAAATATATATTCCCAACTGTCAAATCAACCTTGCGTCTTTCTGTTTTTCAAATATATTTATTTGATGTAGCTGATGAGATCCTCTATTGAAATCCGGTCGCTCTAGTTTTGTAACGTTGGCCCTTGCTTCCAAAACTAAATTTGTATATTGGAACGACCATTGTTTATAAATCAGTATAAATACATGCTCCGCTAAAAAGGAAAAATCCCATTTCTCGGAGAAACAAACTGGACAACATTCCACTCTGTGAGAGGTATGAGCTTTTTAAAATGTCGAAAATCGGAGCTAACAAGTGAGCTAAGCTTTGGAACTCGGAACTCGATTCGCGATGAACTCGGTCATCTCCCCAAGAGAGCTTTTAAAGAACATATCAAGATGACATGTCGCCTACGATATTAGAGGCTGAGGATGATTATGTTGAAGCACCCATTCTCCTTCAGAAAATAGTAAGCAACACAGTATGAATAGTTTAATCGGCAGTTTTGCAGTTATAGTACCTGTAATTGTTACAAGTGCTTGATTTTGTAAATGTTATTTATTCACGTTTAATTTTTGTTAATTTCAGTTTCTTTTTAAATAGCCATTCAATTTATCACTGACTCCTGTACCCTGTATCTCCGCCCGCTTCGACTAACACCTGCTGCTTGCGGGCGGTAACGGACTTCATGTATGTCACTTAAAATTGAAGGCATCGGACAGCTAAGGTTTACAAATTTATTTGCCTGGTCGAAATATTGGGCAAATATATTTGTAAAATTGAAAACGTTACAGTCAAGAAGACTTTTTCAGGGACTGATCACGTTGTTTGATCAGTCCCTACAAAAGTCTTCTTGACTGTAACGTTTTCAATTTCATCTAATTTGACTGATCAAAAAAATGGATCCGACGTTGAGCAAGATTGTTCGTACACGGTTTTTGCAGTGTTTTTTTTTTACCTTAACTAAACATTATATTTGTAAGCCTTAGCTGTCCGATCAGCCTTGCCTTCAATTTTAAGTGTTACTTTATATTGCTGATCCTGATCTACGACAAGATCCCGCTTTCCCTCGCCGCTGTTTGTCCAAGTGATCCTTGCAAAAATTGTTCACTAATTGACGAATGTCAATTGTTAATAAAGTGTTTGAGTATGTAAAATGCTCTGTAGGGTTTTGCAGGGTTGGAATGAAAATAATAATTGCTTATACTGTAAGAACTACTGTATCCTACTTCATTGCTGAATATGCCAATTTAAATCGGGTTATGAATATTTAAAAAGCTACAAATCTTTGACAATTCTGCTGATACATCGGTCTTGATAAAAAAAAAAAAAAATGAACACGGGCTCAAACCCATCTCCCGAGTTAAACTCCTCCCCATATATATGAGTGCGCTGAATCGTACAAACTTCTCAGCCACTTTGGTGACATTCAGCTTACCGCTAGCCTACGTATGTAGCAGGCGTTTCCGCGTGAGTTTGTCACTGAGGGCGTTGTAGTTTTCAAACAAGATATCGCTCGAAAGTTGGAGCGAGAGCAAAAAAAAATGGAACATCAAGAGAGGGTTTGGATCGGGGGGGGGGGGTAGGGGGATACAAATGTCAGTTGTCAGTTAAAATTTTGGCAAATTGTCAGTTAAATGATTATTAATAATTAACTATGAAACGTATTTGTTTATTTTTAAGCTGAAATTTAGCTAAAAAGGGACATATATAATGCGAATTAGACATTAAATTCGAAAACTAATGCAATACAGTAAAAAGCCGCGTATAAGAACCTAAATTTTAAGAACCGTTTAGGCTAAAATGTTCAATTTAAACCCCCTTTTCATACGAACCCATTTAACCTAAAATCTTCAATAGGTTCTTACTTTACAAAATGACAGCTGAAATGAAGGCACAGATGAAAATACAGAAAAAAAAATTAGTCTAGGTCAGTCCGAAAGATTCAAAAAATAAACTAAAATGAAAACCATATCATGTCTTCGCCAACAAAGCATTTTATGTACACTGCAGCATGAAAGACATGCATGCTAGTACTTTGGAGAGATAATTTTACTATATGGTTCTCATCTAAACTGTAATATAGATAATAATTTAATACAGCAATATATTCCATATCACATGTGCCCTGTAGTAGTTATCTGGGCTGATCTCTTGTGCTCCTATCAAATTAAGAACCTATTTAAGAACCTAAGTAGCCCTTAAATCCCACTTAATACCATTTCTTTCAGAGAATCTATTTAGGCTAAGTTGGAAAAATCTAGGTTCTTATACGTGGGTTTTTACTGAAGTACTTCAATTTTTATCAGTTATGCTTTGAAATATGACAGTTAAGCGTCCTGCTGCTAAGATTACCTATATAAACGCACAATTGATCACATTGTTTGAAGAAAAGGATGGAACAATGCAATTGGAAGGTCTCAAAAACGGCTTTCTTGGAAAATAAAGGACAATCAGCAGGTCCTGTGTTAGTTGTCAGTTAAATTTTAGGCGATTTGCCATACAGTTGTCAGTTAACCCCATTCAGACCCTCTCAAGAGGGGTGAGGGACAGAGGAAACAGTCAGTTGCTTCTCTCCCCTCCCCCTCCCCTTTCATTCCTCTTTTTTGCTCTCGTCCCAACTTTCTCGACGGACTCGCGAGGAAACGCTTGCTACGCAGGCTAAATTACTGCTGATCGTTTGTTCATCTGTGGCAAGTTCCGGTAGATCTTGACGATTTCTTGACACCACGTTCGAAAGTCAAGAGAACGGTCCTTGACCTTTACACGGGTCGCTTTTGAGTTGAATAACAGCCAGTTAATATATTAGCTTCCTTCCCGATTCATGCCATTCAATAACCACTGGTTAAATAAGTTTGGGTACATTTTAAGAACCATATGATATTAAATTTTTCAGATTCAGAAGTAACCTGGATTACATGGTAAGCCATTAATTAAAACAAGAGGCAACACTCGACACTTCTTGATTGCTTCCTCTTGAATTACATTTCTCATTGTCTTGCGTTTTATGTCTTCGGAAAAGGATTCTGTTACCGATGCCGCGCTATAGATTATACTACTACATTTTTTTCTAAGTATAATGCATATTGCTGCCTTATATTTTTGGAAAATCAGAAAAACAGTTTTTTTCCTTTCCCCTGAAGTAAAAAAAATGCGCTTTCGATCTGACGAAAGGTGGCATTGTGAAAGCCACTTTAAAATCTTCTTCCACCAAGTTATATAGCGATATAAATAACTAAAATGTCCTTACGGTTCTACGACGCCAAAACTCATGATAAGCTTTATTTTTTTTTAGTACCAAGTTTGGCCATGCATATTCAATATTTTTAAAGCACAGATGAAGAGGATAATTAAAAAGATGGAAATTGTAAGCTACGCAACTAGAGAGGAAAAGACTACAACATGGTTTTATTACTCTTTATTTTCATTTGTTATTGAATTGATTACTTTGACAATCAGGATATCTGCCAACTATATGAAAAGACTCATTTGATATAAGTATTACATCAGTTCAGTATTCAGCAATTCATGTATTCGCACGTTCTGCACAGTACATCTACACAAAGGGCTGTTTTCACAGCTTAATTATATCCTAGAAACGCGGTATTATTCTGCGATTGGAAATTCAGTAAGGATTTGTTCTGTCAATACAGGTAAGGCTAACTTCAATTTTTCGCGGGTGACTGTACTTTATATAGTCCCTGCTCATATAAAACGTATTTCCAATTAGGGCATTTTACAGTGCGGTTTTTATACTGGGAAGGCGACCAGTGCATGTGTTGTACGCATTTGCAAATGGACGATACGTTTACTAGATTAAAGATACTTTAGCCACCCGTAATGTCCTGTTACAGAAAAAAAGTTCGATTTTTATGAACTAGCTGGCGAGTATTACGCAAGAGATATAGATCCTGATAAAGGTTTTTTTTCGGTTTTTCGCGATTTTCTTCGTATATAAGTGAAATCGGCGAAAATAAAAGTTAGCCAGGAGCCCCACGCAATTTCCTGTCGTTTTATTTGGCGATATAATGCTTGGCTTATTATCCTGTACCTGTTTATTTTGTCAGGTGTGTAGTCTCGCTTGTGGCCCAAGTGGCCCACGAGATTGCGACTGCTTGTAAATATATTCTCGCGAAACGGCTTTAGTGTGCCTACTGGCAGTGTTCGTGAAGATAGCTTAGGCCTGTTTCAAACGTCGCGCTACGTGCTAAGCTGGCTCGACTGTAGCTCGACTGCAGCACGACATTAGCACGACTTGGTTTCAGACGTCGAATTTAATTCAGTCGAATAGAACGGCCGTTGCCGAAAACAAAAATAAAGAAACGGTTTGGCAAACCGTTAAATGTATTCTAATGTATTTATAATTTATTAATTGAGTTTAGCACAGCAGTAGCGGGACGTTTGAAACCAAGTCGAGCTACTGCCTTGTAGCAGGGCAAGGCTTGCCGTCCTACACGGTAGTAACACGACTGGGTTTCAAACGTCGCGCTACTGCCGTGTTAAAGTTGAATTTAATTCGATCAATTGAGTTCGGCACGGCAGTAGCACTGGCCTTATTCTGATCAAATTCTGCTCACTCGGTAGCAGGAAGTATGGAGTAGAGGGGAGCCTAGGACGAATAGCAAATTGTGATTCATCTCACTTTGTGAAATATATCCATCACTCTAGTCAAAAAGGTGAATTTTTCATTACATCCTACATCTTGTTAGGCAGTCAATCCTCCAAATTTTCCTAAAACTTTTATGCATATCATTAGTGTGTCCAAGAGGACATGCATAAAATATCTCTGTGAATGTGCGCATTTTCAGAATTCGTAATTTACAAAGGAAATCTAGCCATTTTACAGAGATTTAACCAAATTTTTAAGTAGTTCAAGTCAGTTCCAGTGTCCTGTCATGACTTCACCGCACCTGTTTCGGCACTTGACTTAGGCCGTTCGGCCTCACTACAAAAAGGCAAAGCATAAAACCGCAGCTAGCCCTTCGAAGAGGTTCTGTCGTGAGAGTTTTTTTTTATTAAAGCGAAACTGTTTTTTTGTCAATGTGGAACCTACATGTGCGACCACCTCTTGTAAATGATCACTTCTCGTACGCGACCGCTACTCCTTTTTTGGATGACAATTTTACAATTTTACAACTTGCCATCGATTGTATCGTTAAAATCAAAGTGATCTACTGTAAGCGACCACTTGGCGCATGGTTTGATCTATACGTTGTCCTACACTAACTTACACTACGGCGTACGCAGAGTATGCGAAGAACTTTTGGTCTTTTGTTTAGCAATACAGATATTTAACCTAGAACTTGCATGCTATAAATTCTCTTCCAGCTCTTCTCTGTGGATGAGCTCTCGTAAGCGAACACCCGCCCGTAGGCCACTACTAACTTAAGTCTTCGCATTTTGGGTGGTCGCTTATGAAGAGAGGCTCCAGCCATATTTATTTTTTGCCTATGTTCTAAGCCTCTGCGTACGTACTAAAAATTTCGGGAGTCAGTTCATGACCATAATCACGTTTTCCGTACACTACCCGTTAGGGCTCGAAATGTTCGCCAAACCCGGGCTCCTCAACCGTGCGTTTTATTTTTAGCTTTTCGAATAGACCCCCGATCTCTGTGCTGAAATCCTCTATGGCCGGAAATAAAAAGAATGTATCTCTTCATACTTGGTCAATTTTCCCAAGTTAAATAGTTCGGCCCAGAAAAAACTACCGTTCGCTCATTGAAGAACAAAGGGTGTTTCAAATTTGACTTTGAGGTACAAAAACACGACGAGTGACAGTTGATTCGACTTGACGAAGCATTAATAATTGTGGGCCTATGAAAACAGGGGGTGAACAAAGGGTGCGAAGGTTTGGGTGAAATCCTGGAAGATTTAGGAAAAACTTATCTTCCGTGAAGCGGCTATAAATTTACTGTTTTGCTAGTAAAGTATATATGTATATATATAGCTAAGAAAAGAACACTGCTCAAGGTTATCCTACGACGTTCAATGCTAACTTTTTTAAGAGGCAAGTTTTAAGATCATAAACCATGCCAGTTCCATAATGGGAGGATTTATTGAATATGATTGAAATATTCCGCGTGGATCAGAGTGAGAATAAATTAGTGAGTCTTTCATAGTCTTCAGTAATGGTAAAATCATAGAGCTTCGCTTATCCCTCTTGAACTCTAACCTTGAATCTTGCCAGGTCTTGTCTTACTCATGGGAAATTGCAAATTTGCGGTCCACGTAAAATTTAAAGTTCACCATAAATAGCTTCTGTTTCTTTGTTAAAACCGCAACTGTCTGCAAAGTATTTTGGCTGGCACACACGAACCTTCGATCTTCATCTGGCTCAGCGTGGTTCAATGTCACACTTCAAATGGCACTGAGTCACAGTAAAAGGCACCCAGATAGCATGCAGCTACAAGTCGGCAAATTAAGAATATGATATGGCAAAACGCCTTTTCTGTTTGCAAATTAAAAAGTAAAATTTTTATATTGCTTATTAATTTCTCAGGCAGGTCGCAGAGATGAATGATTTTAGTGAAAAGTGATTCTTGCCAATAACAATGTCGAGCCAGATGCATGAAATTTGAAAAACAGAAACAAGAAGGAAATAGCAACGGAAATTCCTCAGGAGCCTGATAAGATCGGACAGGAACCCATAACTTATGGGCTCCTTATGGGTTGTGAGTTCCTGGATCGGACTAATAACTTGATAATTAGTGGGGAAGGCTCGAGTATTTGCAGAGCCAGTTACAGGGTTCTTAAGAGACTTGTTTATCAGAAAATGACTTTGCTTCGAGAAATGAAAGGTCTGTTAAATTCGTACATACCAACACTAGGTAATAATCAGAAAGCCGTAATCTACGTGGCATGCGGGTTAGAACTAGAAAAGAGAGCGCATCGCTAGAGAGGAAACACGCGAGGAGAGAGGTAGGAAAACTAAATTCTAATGGCCTTGGCGCAAACTGAATTCCTTATTTGACCTATATGGGAATGTTCCATGTTCCAGTGGCGTCTGTCGTGGTTGAAGATCTAATTGAGTGCCCCCGATGAGAAGGCGAAATTAGCTACTTAAAACTTCTCATCGGGGACAACAAGAGCCATAACGGCTCATAGGGACATTCAATAGTTTTCAAATTTATAATAAGCACTAAATTAATGGACTTCAATGCGAGATGACCTTCAGGGGCACCTTACGACTGTTTTCTTTTTATATCTGTTCGGAGAAACAAATATTGCCTAGAATTTCCAATTACTATACTTGAGAACGGCTACAAATTTCTAGATGAGCGTTCCATTTATAATTAGGTACAATTTTCGTAGAAAATTTCCAATCGCATCTTAAATATTCGGGAAATAACACGGAAGCCCTTGTAATTTCGAAAAGACTCAAGTTCCCCTAGGATTACAGCAAATTTTTATAACGCCGCTTAGAATGCATTTCTAGAGATCCAAAAGTACTCTGGATATCCCGCTAAAAAGACTTTTCAATGTATTTAGGAGGAAACCGTCGTTGAGGGTCCACCTGATTAGGGTTCTGAAATCCCGCCTTCCAACTTGTTTTTTTTCTTAATCCCGCAATCCCGCTGTCCCGTCCCTTTGTACGTCCGAATCCCGATCCCACCCAAGTTTTTACGAGTTTTTTGCTTCCCAAGTTGCTGAAATATACGTTATATAATTCTCACCTTCTTGCAATAGGCAGCTTTAGGGTTCTTGACTTTAAACCTTTAACGACGGTAACTTTATTTTCTGTTTTGCTCAATATTTTTTTTCGTCTGCGCATCAGTACAAAAAAGAACCGTTTACTTCGATCTGAATCTTGGCTCTTTGGAAAGCAGCCAGTTGAGTTGGGTAGATGGATTTGTTTACTTCAAGGTTCCATGAGGCGATGAAGCCAATTTCCTACGCTGACTACGGGTCATGGAAACTGTAATGAACACAGACTGAAAAAAATTATGGAAACATAAACCTGCCATGATATCGAACAGCACAACCAAATGCAGACAACCCCCCAAGCAGAAAGTATGCTTTTCCACCCTTCTTGAACTTTAATGGTCCTCGATGTTTTCTTCTTTTGCACTGCTACTTGCACTAATTCCAGTTTCAAATCTCATTATTTTCTTCTCTTCTTAAATCCGCACAAAAAGGTGCGAAGTACCGGCGTAAAATTTCCGCGCAAAGACTACATATACCACATGCAAAGGTGATAATGGATAAATTTGACAGGCTTCATGTCCTGCTACTCAGTTCCCTTACGATTCCCGCATCCCAGCCCAATAAAAATAGGAAATACGCTCCCGCTTGTTATCAAAATTCCCGCTTCTCGCTCCTTTTTTTGGCTGGAATCCCGAGTATCACCACAAAAAATAGCCAAATCCTGCATCCCGCCAATTGTTTTCACATGACGTCACAAAAATTCAAACTAAAAAACTATCGATCCCACCGAGATTTTACTTTCACGATGCATCAGAGCAGCTGAAAACAAATTTTCATACAAATTTTTGGTTCAAAAGGGTTCTTGCTTTTCTGATAGAGTATGCTTGAATTTCTAAGCTTTTGCGTGAAGCGACATTTACCGTAACGGCCAAGAGAGCTGTCACTAGGTTAAAAAAATGACTTATTTCAGGAAATTGTGCTATCTAAACAGTTCATGTATTAGAAAAGGAATTACTTTAATGTTTATGAGTTTCTCGAAGAATAAATTCACGCTTTTGTAGCAAAACTCGGTAAGAGATGTTTCTGTGCATGTTGGTTTCCGTCCGCCATGTTGTAGCACATCCAGGTGAGCACCAGCATGGCGTCTCCATTTGGGTAAAACATTTCTTCGGATATCTCGTATACGAAACATTCCTCTGACCTGAATCTTGGCGAGGGTCTTTGTATATGTACCTCCCTTCATTTCCCAGATCCTGGACTTTATCTATTGAAAGGTTTTGATTTTTATTTTGATCTATTTTGAATGGCGTGACACTGAAAACCAGCAATTGTGAACCCTCGTCGTTGGGTGTCCCTGTAGCTTGTTGTTATGTCTCGAGAAAAGCCGCCACCCAAAGCGAAAGAAACTTAACCCTTTTACCCTTTTAAAAGAAAGTTCGATTAGCAGCAGCTGTTTGGGTTACACTCCTCGCCCTGATTAACCTGAACGCTCTCTTAGCGAAGAACAACGATAGGTCTCAGAAGAGCGGAGGAAAACGAGCCTACCTCAATAGTGGCTAACAACCACTAATTACTTTTACAGCAAAATCCTGGGACACGAAATGAATAGTCCTGTGTAAACGTTCGTCAAAGAGGCTTCATTTGAATGGAAACACCGGTGTTTTTATATATTGTCTACAACTTTATTACCGTAAAATCCTCTATTATGCCGCCGGGGGCTTGTTTATTTCAGGGCCATTTGAAGGCCGCGGGGGCTTAATAGAGATAGAGGGGCTCATTAACTTTGTTTCCATTGAAGAGTGTGGGCTTATTACAAGGAGGAGGCTTATTTGAGATGGGGGTGCTTAATAGATGATTTATGGTAAATCAGGTTAGAGCAACAAACAATCTGAATAATCTCGCCATAACGTATGTCGGTCTCGGGGTGAACCGTGCCCTTATAAGCTAATAACGTGCAATGGGGGCTACGCTCAACCTCGTCCCCAGGGCACTTCTCCTGGATTTGGAGCCAAAGCCAGGGAAAAGCGCCCTGGGGACGAGGTTGGGCTACGCTAAGCGAACGGACGAAGGAGGTGTATGTCCCTCGATCCCACACTTTGAGTTTGAACAATTTGGAAAGGTTGTGCAGGTCCCTTGTGGTCGAAAAAAAAAAAACAGTTTATGCCTGATCTACCCTGCGAGCAGAGTCTCATTTCTGATTTTTCTAGGAAGATCGAAGGGGACTCTTCTTGCTTGCAGGGTACGCCTTATCAGACCCCATCCAAATAACCGCTCAATTAACTATTTTCAAGGAAAGCTGTTGCTTTGCTTATACAGCTGAAAAATTTTAAATATTGTCAGTACAAGTAAGACAAACAAGGAACGTACAGCTGAACGCACAGTTTTTCCGGATAACCTGTTCTGACATGTTCTAAAGAGTTGCTCGGAGCGAACATTCCCTTAGTTCCACTCCCATCCGATCCGGAAGTTGAAAGTTATTTATCCTGGGCTAGGGTCAAACCGGCTTGCGAAGTCACTCTAAATACCAGCTTTTCTTGTTTTCCTCTTTTGTTGTTGTTCAAAGTTCATAGAGACCCACAAACATTTGGATTTATTTTTCATGATCATGTTAATCCTAGTTTTGATTGGTTAAAACATAACACAAATTAATACAGGTACCAGTCGTGGCTGAATTCTGATTTTTTTAAAAATCCAGCTTTAGACCTGTAAAACCGTTTTTTCAGCGGACCTCAAAACCGCACAACAGGTCCGTAACGTTTAACTGCAGGCGGCAAACATTTGAGCTCAGTGCCTGGAGCTGCTTCGGTGTCGAATAGAGAAACCGAAAAGGGCGCTCAGAAAAAAGTGCTCGACGTTATTTCCACCTTTTATCTCATGCAGAATGACAGATTACTCCAAAGATTTTCACGATTCACGTCGATCATGGTTCGTTTGTGCGTCGTCCTTCGTAGTGCAGTTCATTATTTTTGGAATACACAGTTCAGTGGGGATTTTCTTCATTGCCTTTGGAAAGGAATTTCAACGCAGTGAATCCGCCACAGGTAAATTCATTTTTGTTAATATACTCTAGATTGGTACACTGTCTTTTAATATTCCATTTCATTTCAATAGCTTAAGAGGGCAATGAAATAGAATCCTTGCAGGTTAGGTAAATAGCAAATGCATGACCGAGAAGTAATATTTACGAGGCATTGTTTCCATGCGTTTTAAACAATAATTTTCAAGGACGCTGCATTACCAGGCTTCAAAGTAGCTAAGCATTACACACAATTTTCTGTTCTTTCCATGGTTATAAACATGCTTGGGAAGGGGATATGATGATATGAGTTATTATTTCCGACAATTAATGTTACAAGACATTCATATTATTTATTTACGTTCTGTCCGTTAGATGACAGGTAGCAAAAACCAGCACTGCTTGTTAGAACGGTTGCGGGTTGCTTTAAAATACGTGAGAGATTCATTTTTTAAAGTCATGTTTGTGCCCTTTCGTTGACCGCCATCTGTGCATGGGTCCGGTAAATTTGTTTATCAAATACTTGTAATTTTATATAGTTTCCGGTTTTAAAAATCCGAAAAAACGTGACTTTTTAATTAGTCAGTCATTTTTTTCAAGCCCAGGGGGAGAGCTTGCTGTTATATCCCCACCCCACCAAAGACCATACTATATGATACATATAGCTGATCCGTTTGCCTCGACAATACAGTCAGATCCCGTTTTAAAATACGGACATAATGTCCATATTAACGGGGTGTCCGTACTTAGGCGAGTGAAATTTAGAGAAAATGTAAGGGCTTTCTTTCCCCAGGGACAATTGACTGAATTGAAGCAAACTGCCAGTAATAACGAGGTGTCGATATGAAACGGGTGTTCTTAAAGCGGGATTCGACAATAATTGAGAATGGCTTCCAATTAATCAAAGTGCAATTCTCAAGAGGTGAATAAAAAAAGAAAAAGATCCGTAACCCAATTCCTAACCAAACCCTACCCTATGTTACACTTAGACCACCGTGGTTGAAATCTATACCTCTAATATGTATTTTTAGGCTAAAAGGCTAAAACGTATACCCTTTGGCACCGTGCATCACCTCTAAGGCTAAAAAAAGGGGAGTACCCCCCGGGATGGAAGAGAAACCAATATATTTTTTTAAGGTTTTAGCGGCAATCCCCATGCACTGGGGCTCTAAAGCCCTCTTCTCTTGACATCGGGGTAGGCTGCGCTAAAAATGCATGGGTACCTTTTTTCGAGGCCTTCTCGTAATTGAGAATTCAAAATGGTTAACATTTTTCAATGATATGGCAGATAAAAAGGTATATTAAGGGGGGTACATCTAGGTAGTTCCTCCAAGATGAATTTTTTTGAGAAACCCTACGCGCCTCTTAATGGGGTATGTTCGTACAAATTCCCACATGATCAGCTGTGCATGAAGATTCTTCCCACGATATAAGAAGAAGGGGTGGAAAATTCTTTTAATTATGTTCATGCAAAATTTTCCTGACGACAAATGAAGTGCGTGTTTCATGTTTCACCTAAAAACTAAAAACTCTAATGACCCATCTTCCGATTCGGCTGATCCAGCTTTCATCAGTCCAGAAAAAAAAAACAAGGTCACATTCCTCCGATCTCAGTTCCTCATCCTTCCGCCACGTGCAAATATCGTGTTGAAATGTCATTTAAACCGCCAACGTGGTTGTCGTTTATGCACACTACGACCAGTCCAGGAGCAAATTGCCTGTTTCTGACGTTCAGTTGGTGGAGAGCGAGTTAAATTGTACGCGGCGAGCACAAAAGGAAAACGAGGGTAAAAAAAATACGATAAGGAGGGGAGACCTTTTCCGTCCCATTTTTCCCTCGTCAATTTTCGCCACCGCCCTACTATCTGAACGTGTAGAACAGGCTATGAAGCGAGGGAATACGCGAGCGCGTGAGACTGAAACTCGCCATCCGCTAGGAGGGTGACACGCATCTCCGCTTCTCCTCTCGCTCGTGGCAATTTTTGCGCGCTTTAATTGAGGGACTACTCGTAATTTGTTGTTTACGTTTAGGATTACGGGGAACAAATGGAGGAGTGCAGCTTCTGCGAGCCTACGGCTGGGGGAAACTCACACAAATTTAAGTCTGTTAAGTTGCGGGGTTGCTGCGTGCTTCCTAATTAATCAATGTGAAGTTAATATAGAGCTGATGTTTGTTTTCCCTGTTAGCAGAGTCCTCTTTTCCCTGGTATTCGTCGGGGAAAACAGCCCGGGGGTACTCCCCTATAGAAGTGACGGGGGCGCTCGTCGTAAAAATTTCGAGAACACCCATAAAAGGTACCAGTAATCTTGTTTTACGGGCGTGTCCCAAATTCATTTCCACCCCTAAGAGGTATCAATTCAACAACAACAAACTATATAACTGGCACTGCAAATTTTAAAGGTAATAAAGACAACTTTCGAACACTTTCTTCTCGAGGACTTTTTGAAAGTATTGTCAGAAATCTTCATCCTGATAAAGCGTATCACTTCTTACAGAATCAGGCAGTAGTCATTTTAGGTTTTCGCACCCTTAGCGGTACCAACCCACAAATATAAACCTCTGAAAAGTACGACGAGCACTCCCGTCAATTTTATAGGGGAGTACCACCCCCCCTCCCCACCGGGGAAAAGAAGCCTCGGCTTGCAGGAAGTTAAGGGCAGGGCTTGAGATAGCCTGCGTCGCAACCAAACGGAAACGCTAATGCTACGCAAGCTAGACTTGAGAGCCCGGTAGACACTGGTCACGTTGTCCAGTCAAACTTATTTTTGCTAGGAAATGCTTAGGAAAAAAAACTTATTTACTCGTATAAACACCTCCCTTCATTAAACGCCGCGGATGGAACCAAATGATCAATAGAGAGGGTCTCAATGGGGTGAACCTTTAGCCGACAAACGGTTAGCTCAATGGGATAAGCGCCGGTCTGCTGGGCGGGAGGTCGTAGGTTCAAACCCCGGCCGGACCAACTCTCAGGGTCTTTAAATAACTGAGGAGAAAGTGCTGCCTTTGTAATAACATCGGCAAACGGTTTGACTTTCTAGTCTTCTCGGATAAGGAAGATAAACCGTACGCCCCGTCTCACAAGCCCTTGCACATGTAATAAAAAATCCTTGGGGCGTTAAAGAACCCACACAATCTTCGTAACGAGTAGGGCACGTAGTGCCCGGTGTAGTGGTCTATCTCACTTTCACACTCATGTGTGGGGGCATCATCACTCATGCCTTCACTACTTGTAAACTGCACCTTACGCAGTCTGGCAAAGTCCCCCAACCAGTGTTGTAAATTATTCCTGAAAAGCTCTGAGGGGAGTGGATAATATGATATTTACACATTTACACATATACATTTACACGCTTAAATTTAACCGTCAACCGTCAAAAAAGGCAATTTTTTACCGCCAACCGTAAAAAAGCAGATTAAAATTAACCGTCAAAAGGTTTCAAGGTATTTCAAATCAGCTGGGAGGCTCTAAACTGGAAAAACCAGCTCCCATGTTCTCTAAAACACTTTTTCTAGACATTACAAGACCGCACAACTTGCTAATATCTGAAAATATCTTGAAATCATTATAAATGAAAGGCTAAGACAACCTCCAAAACACAACAGTCAATATTAATTCAAATAGAAGGTAAGATTTACTTAAACTCCTGAAACAAATTTCTAAAATTTAACTCTCAAAAAAGCTACACCCCATTGAGACCCTAAATAAACACCGTCCTGGAATGAAAGGAGCACCGAAACAGAAGAGTGCGACGTTTATTCCTGGATTTATAAGATTAAACATCTTTCGTTTATACATAGTATTTGTCTTATCGTAATTGTTGTCAGTACAAACAGTAGGTAGTATAACTTTTGTTGTTCTATATAAGTCTTATTCTTTTGTATGCGCATTTGATCATATAATTCCATAAAACGCCAATGCGTTAAATCGAATAAATACGATATCTTATGATAGTTTAGGGGCGTAAATAAAAGATAACACACAGAGAAGGCTGAAACGCACTGCAGGCGAACTAAGCTAAGGAAAAATTGCACGTAACCAGACGGCTACGGCGTCTGAAATCAAACGACAACTTTAGTGGCCCTCAGTCGTTTTCCAAAAACAATTGAATACAAGTCTAAACAACATTGACTGTAAGAGTCACACTACTAAACATTCGGCTGTTTTCAGTTTCGATATTTTATTTTACATACAGGAAATTTGTCTCAAAATCGTAATTTGTGGTGACATTGTTCTTTCTGTTATTAAAAATGCCCGACTGAGACGACCATGCTGTTTATTACGGCATCAAGTTAACTAAATTTACAACATTTACTTAGGCGCTAACTGTGCACTTTGGAGAATGCGTCAAAAGGTGAAACAAAAAATCTGAACGGAGGTGCATGCCAGAAGCCAAAAGTGTTCATTGGTAAAAGCTGAGTTTCGAGAAATACAAAGAAGCACGCATTGAAACATGCAGTGATTCGCTTCCTTACTTGTCGTATATTGGGTCAAATTATTGTAAGTTTGTTACTTGTAAGTGTTTCCAGAGCCGAACAAATTGTAATTTCAGTGTCTTCTCTGTTGCAGCCTGGGTGGGATCGCTTGCGTTTGGTATAATGTTTTTCATGGGACCGCTGGCCACCGCCCTGTGCGATAACATGGGATGCCGGGTAGTCACGTGCGTTGGAGGTCTTCTCTCATTTGTTGGACTCTTCACCACGTCATACGTTACAAATTTCGTTTTGCTGTATTTCACCTATGGCCTACTCTGGGGAGTGGGAACAAGTTTTTGTTATTTCGCTTCTTTAGTTATTTTACCCATGCATTTTAGAAAATATTTATCATTAGCTTACGGAATCGCCATTGCTGGAGCTGGACTGGGCGTTCCGCCGATGACGTGGTTAATTAATCAACTTATCGGATATTACGACTGGAGAGTGACGATACGAATTCTTGCGGGAATCACGCTGCTCATGTGTGCTGCAAGTCTGAGCTACGGTCAAGTTGCTATATCACGGAGGCTTTATCTTAAACTAGACAAGAAAGAATTAATTAGAAATTTACATGGTGGTATTCATCACAAGCTTAAGTTACATTTATTGGAATTTATTACTTTAAACCCCTGGAACAACAAGGCTTTTGCGGTTTGGGCAGTTTCTTTGAGTTTTATCGCGTTTGGAAACTTCATACCATTCGTCTTTTTGGTAAGTACAAATTTCTTGTTTCGGTTCATGGCAAATGTTCCGATAAAAGCGGTTGTTTACCATTTACCAAACTTTTCCGCAAAATCCGGTTGGGAAGTAAATGGAACGCAACGTTTTGGATGGTTTCAGAGGAAAATTTCCGGGAGCAACTGAACATCGAAAAAGGTAGTTATGTTTTTCCGGACGGAATGTTCCAAACGAAAATTGGTGTTCCATTTCAAGCCATTATTGTTACCAGTTTCAGGTCTTGGCGGCTGTTTTTTAAATGGAACTAATTTGTACAAATGGCTAAGGCGATTCCGACACGATATTTACCAGTCCTGAATCTTGCTAACCATTTTCCCAGACCGTGAATCGAGCGGTTTACCCATGTAAATGGTAAACAACCCGCCTCACGTTCAGTTGCTTACAGGTAGTTCGTTTTACTTTTTCTGCTGGCTAATTAAGTTACTTTTGAAGGCACTTTTTTTGTTCTCTGTCGCTTTCTTCAAACTGGTATGACATCCTCAATACAGTAGGTAGTCACTTGTGTGATTTCTTTCTTCGCGCAATGGCGACACAACACACGGTCCTTCGGCAGGACGGTGCTTCGTCTTTTTCGAGAAGCGCGGAAAAACGGGTGGAACTAGGTTCTGTTTAGATCATGTTCTCATTGGTCGAGAAAGTGGCACGAGATCTTTAATCCAATCACAGAAGTTACGATACAAAATGAAAGAAATCACAAAGGTGCGAGTGGAATCAAATAAATTACAATAGAAATACATTAGTTTAACACACAACTCCTTCGCAAACATTACAAAGTTAAAACATGGCAATCGGTAACTTCGTGCTTTCACACTTGTGTTTGAATTTTTCACTTTCATTAAAACACCTAGCAACTGCAATTACTGCAAGCGCAAGCCAGGAGAAAGAGGGGTATAACCAAGAGCCATAATGGGGCGGTATAACCCCTTTCGGATGTTGCCCTAAGACGAGGCCTAGTGTATAACTTTCAATAATGAAAATGAGTTTATTTGCGCGTGAAAGAAATGTTATTTTCATATGAAAAGATAAGCGCCGGGACTCGCTTTGATGGCCTGGTGTTGTACACTGAGTATCAACATTTCTTGTGTCCCTTTTGCGTTAACTTTTTGTTCTTGTCTCACGGTCAAGACAGAACTAGAGAAGTGCGGCGGTTACAGCAAAACCTGTACTAGGGGGAGAGTCCGCTTAATTATTCATACCCGTCTTACATAAAAGATATGGAAGAAAATCTTGGAACCTATCCGACCCGGGGGGGGGGGGGGGGACTCCCATATGAAACAGACGGGGATGCTCGTCGGAAATTTTGAATTTAACCCCTAAAGGAGACCATCTGGGCGTGGCTCAAGATTTTTGTGACCCCTAAGGGAGACCAATCTGGGCGTGGCTCAAGCAAATTTTGATCCCTAAAAGAGACCGCTTAAAACCACACAAATACGACATGCAATGACTTTTCATGATATAAAGACATAAGAAACAAAATCAAAAAGAAAATTTGACTTCTGGTTCTTTTCGCGTAATTCTGTGTTTCTTCGCGGAACCCTAAACGAGACCTTGGCGGCTTAAAATATTAGCGCTTTGCCCGGAACACCCTAAGCGAGACCAAAATCCAAAATTTACACCCCTAAGCGAGACGACGAGCAACCCCGTCTCTTTCATATGGGAGTCCCCCCCCCCCCCCCCCCGGGCTACCCGACTGCTTTCAGAGTGTTGGCTCAATAAGGTTCCTAGTTTCTTTTAGCGCTAGCTAGGGTGTAACCGTTGTGAAGTTAAAAGTTGTTCTTGTGTTTCAACAGATCAGCATAGCAAATGATATAGGTATTCCAAGTTCCAAGAGTGCATTACTCATTGGTTTCCAGGCTATCACGCAAACAGCTTCCCGGATAGTGTTTGGGAGACTGGGAAGCAGTCCGCGAATAGACAGAGTCACGTCAGTTCAAATCATTGGCCTTGTGCTGGCTATTAATGCCACTCTCTTTCCATTAGCAAGGACTTACTCATCTTTAGTGGTGTATGTTGTTGTGTTTGGCTTGTTTGATGGATGTCTAGCCGTCATGTTCGGGATGGGAACATTGTACATTGTTGGAGAGAAACTGGTAGGTCGGGCCTTTGGAAACCTTTGCTTTGCGGCCGCAATCGGAAACTTACTTGGTCCTCCTGTGGCAGGTTGGTATAGTGTTTTAAAATTCATTGTCTAAATGTACTCGACAACCTGTGAGCATGGACACTTTTTTCTCAAGAAACACAACAACTTGCATGTCTCGTCATAATTCAAGGTGGCTGCTTGACTTGTTCCCCCAGACAATCCCAGAAATGAGCGCGTGCTTAGTTTGGGTCCCAGGCTATCACTCTTTTCCGAAGTGAGCTATAAGGACGTGCAATCGGCATTATTGGCCTCATGTAAGGGGATCCAAGACAGCTGTGGATTCTGGATTCCACGCCATGAATTCCAGATTCCGGATTCTCTGTCAGTGAAACTTGGATTCCGGATTCCTAGAGTTGTTTTCCAGATTCCAAAGCCCAGGATTCCAGATTCCAATTATAACAAAATGACCAGACAACCGTGACACACCGCCTGTCCAGTTGTATCGAAGTGGACTATGTGGAATGACAACGAGTACGAGATTTTCTTAATACTGAGTATTGCTCACGCGTGAACCAGCGTCATTTTGGGGGGAAAACGTGATAGCCGTCGTCATTCTACTACGAGTTTTAACGAGAATGTCGTAGTTGCGGGAACAAGTTATCAAATGTCAGAAGTTTTAGCATTTTGCAATCGGGAGAGGTCTTAACCTCCTTCAATAACGATAACATTGCTAACTTTTCTGGTTGAAAAAAAGTACAATGAAGAATTCCGGACTATTTTCTATTTTTAGTCAATATTTAATCAGTTTATGTTAAAGCGGCCTAAAGATAATCAGTAAGTATTAGCATTAGTGTGATCTAAAAATCTCAAATCAAAAATTTAAGTCTTAAACTATGTCGGGACTTGTAACATACAATTTCTTCTTTCTTCTCTTCATTGCAGGATTTATCTTCGACAAATTCGGAAAATATGATATCGCATTCTTTCTTTGTGGAGCAATTATGACTTTCGGAGTGTGTTTGCTGTTTTTTGTTCCATGGTTAATGCAAAGAAAACCCGAATCGTGTAGCGAAGAAAGCGTAATGATTCTAAACGACCGAGAACACATTAAGAGATCCACTAGTTACGGCAAAACGCCGAGGATGATTTTCAGTTACCCCACCGAGGCCGCATTTTTTTCCAGTAAAAATCACCATGATAATGTATTACAGCATAGCGTCTCCATGGCAGTGCTGAGACAAAATGATACGCCACCTTTAATGATGTCTGCAATGTATCGCGCATGGTCAGCCGCTGCCCAGTTGCATTGCACGGACTCGCTAAATGGCTCGTCTGGATATGAGAGCGACTACAATAGGGACACGACATCATCGCAATCGAGTGAAGTGGTCGACAAAACAATGGAAAGCAAGTTTGGTTCTGAGACTATAATAACACCGGCTATGAGCTTTGATGATCTAGAGGTCGCTGTTCAGAATGAAAGACTAATGAAAGGAGGCTGGAAAGCTGGTTCTATAGACATGTTCAGTGTATTGTTTGAAACTTCGCTAGAAAATGAAGTTGTCAGTCCTCAGAAGTCAGGAATTGAGAATGGTAGCCATAAGAAAGAATCATTGACTGTTAGCAACACAAGAACAACAACAAATGGCGTTAGTCTTTTGTGGGGGGAATACATTTTAACCAATTTTGACTCTTGCCGAGAAACAACTATATAACAATTTTTTAACCAGACTGAGAAAATTAACTTATTGGTACTTATCGCGAAATAAAGACCCGCGAATAAAATTCATCGCAAAATTAAATGCCTAGTTTAGTAGTATAAACAAATAATAGCACGATTTTTACGTGATATTTGGCATAAATACCACGAATGATATTTCGAAATTGTTATTGACAATTTTGAAATATCACAAGTGGTATTTATGCCAAATGTCACGTTCAAATCATGCTATTATTTGTTTATACTACTACTTGCAAAATTTTTCTAATTTTCACGTGTAGGTATTTCAAATTAAGCTGAAATACCACTGCTCTGAGCCAATCAAATTGCAGAAATTTTTCATGAAGTAGTATACTAATCGCGGAAATAAAACCCCGCGAAATACTGTCTCACCAAAGTCGCGAAATTAAGTACCAATAAAGTATATCAATTGACGAGGCCTCATTTTACGAGTGCCTTTTTATTGTCTTGTCTCCAGATAATCGATTTTATCACTAGGTTTTTGAATAATTAATTCAATTATATTTAATACATTTAATTTTTTTCAATTTATAGAGATGACTTTTTGGTAAAGGTTCGTGAAAGGGAATGTAATCAAACAACAGCCTATTGAAACTGCTTTCTAATTTTTTTCAAAACGGTTCACCTCGCCCGTCAATTCAAAATAGCCAGTCGACCACTCAATCAGCTCAATGACATGAAAAAAGTATGGGTGAAATAGTGTGGCGACAATCACGATCCTTAAACTATTTTGCTTCTTACAGCTTGTTGTGAGGTAAAGCCGAGGGTGGTAGAATGAGTTTTATTGGAAGAAATGCTGATTTTTCGACACCCTTAGAAATTATACAGAGTTCCTCGACGAGACATGGATGGGAAATTGAAAGACGGCGGGCTGTGGACCAGGGAAGCAATATTAAATAGGGAAAATGATAAATTAAACTTGTAACCTTTTAACATGTTTTATATGACAAATCCTTTGAGCGAAAAGTATCGTTAAAAGATAATTAATCCACCAAGACTTTCTGATTTGAGCCGTTGAGGTTCGTTTTTGCTATTTAATGTTTGCAAAAAGATTACCAAATAATTTTAGCTTAATTTTTTCTATCCTTTTTAAGGAAAGCAACAAAAACTTCTAAGAAGTGTAAAGACATTTGATCGTTTATCTGGTCAAATTACTATCTCGACTATTAAAAGTATGAAATGGACAACAATAGCGTAATTCTTTTTTATTCGTTCATTCGTTATCTATAAATAACCTTTTATCTAAGATTTTGATTTAACTTCAGTTTTCTTTCTTTATTTTTCAAAACGAAAAGCAATGGGAACTTCTTTTACTAAGGCTATGTTTCATTGTACCAGATAGCTTCTGCGCCGGCACGAAAACTGGGCTGGATTTGATTTCGGCGCGATTTCTTAAACGGAGCGAAGCTTCGTCTTGAGCCTATCTTCACAGTGGAGAGTCACATACACTCTTTTTTTTTTATAAGAATATATTTTATAAGAATATCGAGGCTGAAATTTGCGAAATTTTAAGAATATATTAAGAATAAAGCCGAGGCTGAGATTTTGAAAAGGATAGGTATAATTTGTGTGCGAAATGCTTTTTTTTAAAGCCAAAACGGCCAAGTGTCGTTTGACGTGACATCTTGACCTCGCTGACTGCGACGAAAAGCGATGGAGCACGTGCACAATGTAACGCGATACAGATCTAGATATTGATACCCAATAAATTCTAAAACGGAAATGTCATAAGCTATAATTTAAGAATAATGCAAGAATATTTTCAGCCTAAAATCGGCAGAAGATAAGAATATTCAGCCTGGGCCGGAAAAACAACATTCTTATAAAAAAAAAAGAGTGTATCGGTGTTAGGTGTTCACACTATACCGTAATTATAGCCTAATTTATAAGTAATTTGTCCCGTGTATAGGGTCACTCGCCTACTTAATCTATTCTGGTTTTTTCATACATAAAACGTCACGAACAGTTTACATGAGAAACAAAAAGTTGGCTCAACTAGAAGGGTGACCCACCTGGTCGAGTGGCCGGGCCAATTTTTCTCGTTATAAACACTTTGGTTTGCCCAGCCTGGTCAACTAGGTCAAAGTAGGACAATCAGAGCATGTGCAAGCGCTGCTGACTCGGGCAAAGGGGTCAAATTGTTTTTTCTCAACGAAAAGTGAGCGCTACAAACTCAAATGTTTCAGCAGCGAAAGCGAGCGGGACAGCCTCATTCCCAGAGTTCTCTTATGAGGTGGCGTGAGTAAATGCAGGCCCAAAGTTGCCCAAAGTACACAACAATGACGATATGTCGTGTTAAGGGATTGGTCAAAAAGTATAGGGGGAGGGGGGGGGCGGAGCAGAGAGGGGTTGGGTCATGAGGTTTTGAGCCTTGTGCAAGGGGTGGGTGGTGCAATTTTTAGCTACCCTTAGGGGGTCGGTCACCCTATTTGATTACATAGCTAGGCACTAACTACTAACGAGACAGTTGACTACACTTGTTAAATAAAACACAGCCAGCCGGAATTATTGCTAAAATACCCACAAACCTGTTGTGCGAGAAAGTACAAAAGGGTGACAGGCCGCACATCTATACGGGCGTGGATCCCTCTGTTAACCTTTTTTTGGGCTCTTACGAGCATGTCCTTTAATGATTTTCCTTTTTTGTAAGGAAATGATTGGTGGTTCTTTAAACATTTATTGAGGTTACAGTTGGTTTTGTATAAGATTCCATTCTTTCATTCAAGCTTCCTTTATAGTAGACACTGAGGGCTGGTATTGTGTCACGAATGGCAATATTTCTTTTTCCTCCTTGTTGTTTTGTTTTAGGAGTTTAGACTCCCTTTTGTGAATTTTATTTCTGATACATGTAGTATGTTTTCTATCAAAGTTTGTGGGTAGCCTCCGTCCATCAAGGGTTATTTTTTAAATTTGAATTATTTTCCTCATAGGTTGTTTCTGAGGAGTTTTTTCGTAGGATTCTCAAGGCTTCTCCTTTGACAAATCCCTTTTTTTAACATTTGGAGAGTGACACGAGGTGAAATGTGTATGCAAGAAGGTTTGCCTTTGTTAAAAATGTGTCTTTGTATCAAGGACAGATTTTTTCTTGAATCTTGTGCCTTTGTATACAACCGTGTCGAAAAACGCAGTCTCAGTGTCAAATGTTTCGGCCGTGAATTCAATAGCTGGGTGATGTAAGTTTGTTTGTTCGATGAAGGCTTCGATGTCTGGTTTACTCATGTCCCATAGGGCAAAGATATCGTGTATGTAGCATTTCCAAACTGTTGTTCTAAAGACAGTTTTGCTTAGAGTTGTTGTTTCAATATATGTCATGAAAATATTGGCAAAGGAATCAAATCTGCTGTCTTTGTGCCCATTGCAGTTCCATGGTTTTGTAGGTAGTGCTTTCCATTGAAGTAGAAGAGATTTTCTTTGAGGATCGATTAATCTAAGCATTTCCGGCAAGTAATGTGTAGGAATGGGTTGTCTTTGTAGAAATTTTCATATGCTTTGTGACAGACAATTTCAATATACCCTTGTTTTGCTGTATATTTGTGTCAAGACTCATAACGTCCATCGAAACAAGGAATGTTCAGTTTTTCACATTGTCTTTTCAGTGAAAGGTATGATTTCTGTGATTTTGATATTGGTTGTAGCAGCGTATCAACAAATTTTGTCAAGCACAGAACAAGGTTTTATTGGATTATTAAGAGGAAACCAAACATCCATGTTTTAACTAGGGGGTGGGTCATGTAATTTCCAACCTTGCTTTAGGGGTGGGTCAGTCATTTTTGTGCCGAAGGGCGGGGGGGGGGGGGTCATGTGTTTTTTATCAAACACATTTCCAAATGCTCCGGCCCACCGCCCCCCCTCCTATACTTTTTGACCAGTCCCTAACATCGGGCAACTTCGGAGCTAGCTCAAGGTCGTCTATCATTAGTGAGGAGCTCATTTGCATTTCTGAAGCCACAGCGATAACTTTGTGAAATAGCCTTTGGGTATTTACGAGTTAAAAAAGGATGTTTAACATTTCAGAGGAAAGGTTCGAGTTTTTTAGAAGGCCATTACACAATTAACAAAACAGAAACTGGAAACTGAACAACCACTGAAAAAACCCTAAACGGGTGTCAGTCACTCAACTGCTTGATCTTTGATAGTATGTTAACATTGTCCACGGTTTTTTCCTGTTTTAAAAAAAGTTAAACGGTGCTTAAGGGAGCAGGGTTGAGTGGGCAGGGAAAGTTGAAAAAGTTGGCTTGAGAGATAGCAGTTCCATTTCATTTAAAGGTGAGTACTGCGCTCGGAGTACATTGGTGCTAGTACCCGTGTTCCGACTTCCAACCCCTACTGCGACGAGCCTTTTCTCGCTGCAAGCGTAGTCGCTCAGAGTTAGTTTTCACCCGCAGTATCCAGTTTTGCCGTGTTGCATCTCTCGTCGCGTTGTTGGAGAATGAATAACTTCTCGTCACACTGTCTTAGCAGGATATACAAGGGTCACATGAAATACTCATGCTTGAAGGTAGTAGTGGCAGTAACCTTTACATACTAGGCTTTTTGCGTTCTGCCGGGGTGATATGGTTGTGCGCATGCGTAAGGTACTTGTGGGAAACTGGGACACAGTATGACGTCAGAATCACGTGTTTTCGTTTTGGAAAATTCCACCCCCCACGAACTTTTCTCTCGCTCGAAGATTCTGAATGTTTTCTGATGCTGTCTCTGATTGTTGTTTTGAGAAGCTGATTTATTGCTAGTCTGAAGGTTTTGAATCATAATCTTGAAGATTATCTGAAGAAAGTCTACGATAAGTGTGTCGGTTTTATTCAGTACTGGCCATACCGCGGAGTTAATACGTGTGCTTCATTGGCTACATTGGTACCTTCTGCAATAATTGCTCAAGTGATCGACTTTCTTTAAACAAGAAACTGTTCTCCTTTGGAAAAGTTCGTTCGCTAAATCAGAGCCTATTAGAATTAGGTAATTTGTAAATTTTACATGCGAGACAGGGTAACATGCTTGCCAGGGGCACCCTTCTGGCGGGTTATCTTTTTGCCATGTTAACAATAAAGGCTTGAACAAACAAAGACACAAGCTTAGTACATAGATGCAACTTTTCAACTTGCGTCGACTTGTGTCCCTGTTCTAGCCAGGACTTGCATGCACTTGCGTTGACTTACAGTGTCTCGCGTTCACTTTTTTCGAGATCAAATTTACACGCAAGTCAATCGAAGTTTTTCATTTTTGGCCACTTGAAGTTAGTACTGAGTTGCAGTGTGCGCAATTGGTTTTTTTGACAACTTGCGTGAGTGGGTGGGTGAGAGAGTGAGTGGGTGGGTGAGTGAGTTGGTAGGTGGGTGAGTGACTAAGTGAGTGAAGTGTACGCACATCTCTAAAATTGCAAGATTTGCGTGAACTTTATTTACATTTAGAAATGAATAATTATTTCAATGTTTTATTTCTTTTGCAGGTTGAGCGCTATGTGCTGGTGTCTATTTCTACGATACAAAGTAAAGAAAGCACAATCACAGCAATGATTATTAGTGATGCTTTTATGTTTAATGATCGTTTCACGTAAAGGTCATGCGGCTAGTTGAACCAGTTTTTTCCGGTATTTCAATCATTCATCAAGTGTTAGTATTTTAAGCAACTCTTCATTGCGTTTCGCACACCGATAAAAGTGGGTTCGCTGATACCAATTTGCGATGGTTTTGGCAACCCTTGTTAAACTTAATTTAATTAGGACAACTTGTGACCCTCACCCATGACCCTTCAACGGCGATTCTTCTTGCAATTTACTATAAGGCACTATCTCAGTTTCCGACAAACTTGAATCTGTAGAGGTGCCGCTGGTGCTTGAATCATCTGTAGATGAGGTTGTCGATGGTCGTTTTTGCAGAACGTGACTGTCCTCGAGTAAGTCGCGAAGATTCAAATACTGTATGGACCCCTCATTTTGCATTAGAAGAGGCGCTATGTCGTCGTGGATTGAAGATTTAGCTAAGTCCTCGTCTGGATTAGAGTTATTAAATTCTTCGCTGAAAAGGATATCACCACTACCTTCAGTGAATTCAAACTCGCGACATATTTCTTCAGTTATTGAGTTGTCACTTAATTTCTTAGAGCATGCATCACGCGTTTGCTCGGCAACTTTAGAGTCACTCAGAACATCCGATGTGATGTCGCTCAGAGAGTTTAATGTGGGAGACAAATCTCCACCACTAGCTACAGAATGCAATTTAGCGGTAGCACTTTCCTGAATTATAGACTCGGTTTGCGTGGCTATCTTCTCTTGCCTTAGATGACCATGGTGACCGTTAGAACACGCATGCTCTGAGTTGGCTAGAAAAGAAATGTCATTTCGTTTTCGTTGGGCTTGTTTAGGCGGTGGTGGAAGTTTCTCAGGATCTCCTGGCCTCTTAAAGAGATTGCTGTCGCCTAAATCAGAGAACATCTTCAGCGGGGGAAACAAGGTATTTTGGTCAGCAAACTCTCCAAGAGATGCTTGATGTTCGTGCTTCATTTCGACGGATGAGCTCGTTGATTCGTTCTCTAGCTTTTCTGTACTTTCAGAGGTAGATTCGCTTTCCGTGTCCATGTCAAAAATTAAGGCATCCTCGGTGCGTGAAAACGTTGTCCAAGTACTTTGACTAGTTACCGTGTGTTTGACTTCCTCCTTGGCATTTTCAAGGGGTATGGGTGAGCCCTCTGAAAGATTAACTTTTAATTCTGTGGGATTTACAGGTACATCTTCTTTCACTTTCACCAAATGTATTTGATTAGAAATAATTTGTTGATCAACCAGATTTTCAGTATCGTCGTATTGGCAAGGCAGTCCCCCTATCTGTTGATGAAAGTCCAACTTTGACAAACTCTGAGCCTCCCTTGGGGTAGAATCGACCTTACTGTCTTTGGCGTTGTCTTGCACAGGAACTGCAGTTGTTGACTTTTCATGAGTTTGGGTGGTAATTTTGAGCTCGCCAGGATCTCCCGCGGATGAACAATCCTCATGCTGTTGTAACGAAGCCCTCTGAGAGATGTCTTGAAAAAAATCTTTGGTTTTCCTTTGAAGTTCTTCACCAAATGGATTTGACTTGGGATCCGCAGAGTTTGAATCCAAACGATTTGGTTGCATTGGCATCGCAACCCAATTTGATGTGAAGAGACTTTGAGGCTCAGATGGAACGAAAGCTGAATAAGCCTGGCATTGTTGATATCGATTTTGCTGAGAAAACTCTGTCGTTTGGTTTTGATCATTGCCTAAAAATGGGTTTAATCTTGATTCCTCTGAACTTAGCTTTATTCGAGTTTCCTTTACTGCATCAGTAACTGCATCTGATGCTAACTCATGAGATAAATATACTTGCGATTCGGATCCATTAACCGTGTCTCGCTGGAGAACGTCACCATCGCCAGGGGGAGAAGACTGCGTAATGTTTGCAACGTTATTTTGAAGTACTTTGTACACCGTATCTGATAGTAGCTCCGTAGGAAGTGGTTGATCTAGGCTTTCTTCAATATCGTTGGTGCTCAATGGTAGGTACACTGTTTTTTGTGGCAAACATTCTGGTGTTTCGTTGTTGGGTTTCTCTCCTTCTTTTTCCAGTTCAATGGACAGATTTTGATGCCAAACAATGGTGTTTTCCACTTTGCTCTTGAGGATATCCACTTGACTTGGTTGAAGTTCCATTTGGTTTCCATCCAAAAGTGCTTGCTGGAACGGATTCCTTGTTCGAGGAGGTTTTATAAATGGCTGTTGTGGTAGACACATGGGAAGGGTATAATCAGGCCCTTGATCTGAAACAGGATTCGCGGAAGAATTCCAGTGTCCATCGAGACGCTCATTTTCTTTCCTGCCAATGACGTCAATAGGTTCACTAACACTGTTCAAATCATTCAGCGATCTTGCATTATTTGAAGTCGACGAATTTGTTCCACTTGACGGTTTTGAGGGGAATGTATCCATGGATCCTTCAGTGTCTCTTTGTTCCAAATGACTCCATTCATTGAGCACATACTCCTGCCCAGCTTCCGAGAAAGACGAACATCTGCTACGATGTCGAGTTAGACCTTCCTGTGGAGGGGATTGATTAAAAGTATGGACCTCTTCACTTGAATCTGGATGCATTGCGCTTGGTGTTTCAGTTAATGAAGCGACATTGAAAACAGCTGATAAGTTCTGTGATACGGGTCGCGGTGTTGGGATAGGGGTTGGTGCTGTTGTGTGGAAAGTACTTGGAGGAGTATGTAATGGTGTTGGTGCCGGAGTGTTGACGGAATTTGACCATGCACGAACTGGGGTCAGAGGTACACTGTGATTTGCTGAATAACGTGGCGTTAAAGGCAAACTCTGCAAAGCTGGCGAGAAAACAGGGCGAGGGTCCTGTTCGTCGCAAGCCTCACCTCCTAGTTCTTCTTCCTCGATCTGGCGAGCAGCGACTGCCTCAAGTCTCTCACTTAACAAACTAAGTTGGTCAATAACCGCAAGATGAAGTCTTTCTTTTGGTTGTGTGGTAGTTACATCTTTTGACGAAGAAGAATCAGCAGCAAAATCATTTTGGCAATCAGCCAATTTTATCTCGGAAAGGGAGGTACCATGACCTGCTGATGTACAATTACTCTCTGCCAAATCGACATCTTTGTGGGCGTTGATTGTTTCACTTTCTACCGCTACTAACTGTCCTGTTCGCGGGATTGCGGGTGGCGGTGGAATACGGACAATTTCGAGCACCTCATTGACGTCAACGGTTTCTTCTTGTATAGCATCTTCTCTGTTACAAGAGTGTATCTCTTTCCCCGCACTTAGACTACTATCTTGAAATTTTTCTCCGCCCGACGCATCATTGTCAACCATTTTACCCTGAAAAAGTTTATGTAGAGATGGTTCGATAGCTAAGTCGCTAGTCTCGTCCTCTTCATCTTGAGCTGCTCTTTTTTTACTATTGCTTTCTGGAGGTGAAGCAAGCCTGACCAGTTCAACATCGGTGACTGAATCCATGATATCATCAACTATTTCTCTATTGGCTAACAGTTCCATCTGCGGCAGCTGGTCTCTATTACATGGAACAGAAATATTCTCATCTAGTGTAGCACCAAACACGGGTTCATCCTCTTGCGTGGGCCATTTTTGTAGCACAGCAGTCTGTGGGTCAAAGGAATGGGTGGTTACAATGGAAAATGTATCATTTGTTAAAGACAATTCCTGCTGCTCGACATCATTTTGATGCATTTCGTTATCCTCTTGTAAACCTGCCTCATCAGTGATAGGTATTTTGAGCCCTTCCTTGTTAGACAAGATAATGCTGTCTTTATTTACTAGAGTAGAGCAAGTTTCGGATGATAATGGTAATTCTTGTCTTTTCCTAAGGGTAGGTTGTAAATCCGAAGGGGAATCTATATTTTTTGTTATTTCTGTGGATGGTAGCATAGAACCACTAAATACACTGCCGGGATGCGATGAAATGGAGGCATCAGTCTCAGCATCTGAACTGTTGCGAACATGACGGGACGCTTCAGCGCCGATAGACATATTGTCAATAGCTTGCTTATAAACAGCTTCAACGTCTGTTCTGCTTGCTAGTCTTCTCATGACAGGGTCAACGGCAGTTGCCCTAGGATTTTCTCGTCGAAAACTATCAAACCGTTGGTATGACCCTATTTCCACGGGATCCAAGTGAGAAACCGACAAGTTTGGTTCTGTGACAAACATCCCACTTAATGTGTCAACGACGCTTGCGGAATGAATACTGAGTGAAGGAAACACCTCTTCTCTGGCAGACTCTTGCTTCCGAACAAGGTCTGGACGAATCCGCATAACAATAAACATAAGGCCTACTCCAGTCAGAACAAAACAAGCTGAAACAAAGAAAACCGTCGTGAAGGAACCCGTGGACTTGTACAGTTGACCTTTTAAGAAATGAAAAACAAAAAAGAAACATCAATATCTCTTCAACGACAGTTTCACTGTGGCGTTATTAGTTCATGAAGTCTATAAGTGTTTGTAAAGAGAAAACAAATCATCCAGACAATAAATCCCTGAAAAAAAGAAAATTTGTTTCAGTCACAAGCAAGGGAGGAAACTTAACCTCTTACGGAGAGGGGTTCAGAGATTTCAGCCTCAAGCAATTAACGCCGAAGTCGTTCACAGGGAGAACTCACTCCTGCCTGGCCATTTAGTTGATGGGTCGACGAAAGCTTATTGAGTGGGTAATTATGAATATACTAGGGGAAGGTAGATAAAGACGTCAAAGACGATGTGAATCAACAAACGCACTATTACATTGTAAATAAAATTAAGGCTTTACGCACTTGGGAAACTTCATCTGAAGGCCTGTGTGATTTTTAGCCACTCAGGTTGTTAAACAAATTGAAAAATATGTCTTTTTGTCTTGAAAACACTTAAGGTTTATCTTTTTAGTACCTAGAACAGGTGGCCCTAAGGTCAAAGGAAATGCCAAAGCACCGTACATAGTCCCAAAGGCTTTGGTCATAAGCTCTTTCCCAACAATATCCTGTGTGATAAGTGGTACTGTCAGAACAAAACAACCGTCGAAGAATCCAGCGACTATCGCAAAGCCAAGCAATCCGTGATATGTTTTGACAGCAGTGACACACATGAAGGACAAGCTTAGAACCGTTGCAGCAATGACAGTTAGGTAGAGGCGCCTGACTCGTGGAAGGTCTGCCAATCTCCCGCACAAGAGTTTACCGAATATAGCTGATATGGATAGATAACCAAGCAACAGGGATCCTTGTGACATAGGAATGCCCAGCGTTAAAGCCATCTTGACCTACAATTCGTATCAAGCAAAAAAAGCATCGAAGTTGTAATTTTTCTTACTATCTTAGGGATTCCTTTGTATTGATTCTTAAAACCAAAGGAAAGGTTCATAATGTAAAAAATCCCTGGCTACTTCAGATAATTTAGTCACAGCGCTGGCTGTGATGTAGTGTAAGAGAGAGGAACTTTGTCGAACGCAGGGGTTATGAGCTCCTGTCGATCGTGATTCGTTGTTCTGTGTTATGTTTTTTTTTTCACTTTGGTTTTGTTGATCCAAGCGTTTGGCAGCGCTTTCCCTTTAAGAATGAAGGAATTTTAGCGTCCTGTTTTATTACGGACAGTACTTTTATTCATCGAGTTCCAGCCTCGATGAAGTTTTGAAGAACCTTTAAAATATACAGGGATTGAGAAAAAAAATTCATCAGGTGTTTTTCGCCCGACATGTATCCTTATCCTTATTACTTTAATTTATAAACTAATGACTAGCATCTGAGTATAGCATGTGATACCATAACCGGTTCCTTACCAAATATGTGTAAGGAAAGAAGTACGCAAACAAAATAAACGAGAGTGACAGCACCCACATGGGGAATGCTCGGTCTCTCCAAGGCCGAGGATCAACAATCATTTTCAGTCTAGACAAGAGACTTGGTCTTTCAAACGCTGAATAATCTACTGGGGGAGGAATGTAGGCGCATCCACTTAAGAACGTTAGTGCGGCAAACACGCTTAAAAAGCGCATACCACCGCGCCAGCCGTATTTGCTGTCGAGTTCCTGCAACATGATATTGAAGATAAGCGTGCCGAAGCCGGCTCCAGTCATGGTGATACCGTTAGCAAAGGAAAGATTTCTGTTAAAGTAAAATCTTAGGATGCTGACTCCAGAGAAGAATAGAAAACTGCCTCCACTTCCCCAAAGTACACCAAAGGTAAAGTACATTGTGGAGATGTTGGTGGCGAATGACGTCAGTAGCAATGCGCTGGTGGTTAGTACACTTCCCGCGCAAGCCATAACGCGGCAGCCAAAGTGTTCACAGAGACAAGCGGTTAAGGGGCCAATGACGAAAAGAAATCCGTAACCCAGGGAACCAACCCATGCTGTGAAAAGATAAGACCAATCGTTAATCGATCAACTGTTACCTGGTAGTAAAGTTAAGATAGCAAACGAAAAAGCGGGAAATTATCAACTATCCTGAACTAAGATACTCATTTGTCAGCTGAATATATGTCAGAAATGAAGTTGAACCCCTTTATTACGGACATCGAAAGCACAGGAAAAAATGTCAGTATTGGGAAGGTGTCTGTTAGATAACGTCACTTCTAAAACTCTAATGATATTCTAAGGGTTCGGTAACTACACTTAAGGCCCACACTCGACTATTGTACTAAATTGACTGATATACAGTACTGTGTCACCGTCTATAGGTAGCGAAATACCGATTGCAGAAATGTTGAAATAAGCACATCCATAAGAAATTATATCGGCTTACCTGTTGCAGACTCCCCAGATTTAAATTCATTTAGTAGCGAGATAAACAGCGTACCAAACGACTGTATTGTTCCAAACAGCACGGAATGCGCGAAAAACGATGCGAAACACACGACCCATGCCCAGCCAGCATCTACTTGGTAACGCCAACACCTCCTTCTATCTGGCTGCATCAGTCTAACATGGGACAGAGTTTATTGAACCATGATTTCTTGGCCACATACAGGAAGCGCCTTGTTGCGCTGTCAGCAGAGGAGGATCGAGCGAGTTATCGTTAACTATTGTTAACCCATTTTCCAGCTCTAAGAAACAATTTAGAAAGTTTCTACCTGCTTTTGATGTCGTAGATTCTAATTTGTAATTAGTCTTTTAAGGGCAGGTTCACGAGCGCACGTGCACTAATTGAACTGAAATTAATCTTTATTAGGTAAAAGGCTATTTCGTTGTTTTAAAAAGTGGTACTGATTCTTTACACCGTAGTTCGGGACATGCTCTACATAATAGAGTGTTTAAAAGGGTGTAGGCACCCTTATTTTACTTTTTGCTACATGCTTTTTCAACCTACCAAATTTCCTCCTTTCAATAGGCCATTTCCGAGCTCCAAAAACTTCCACTTTCAAAACGAGGCTCAGTGCAAAACTTTTCTTGTGGAAATGAGTTTTATTTGCGTGGGTTTAAAGAACGATTATCACATCAGTGGCTTTGCATTCAGCCTCGCTTTTAAACAGAGGCTTTAGCCAACTCGGAAACGGCCTTCTCGATGTTTTAGATATGTTCATACTGCCTTCTACCGAGATAAAGCAATCGAGAAAGGTGTTTACACGCAATGCAAGGCCTTTTTTAAAGGCATTTTTTTCATTTTTTATATGTTCTTTTTGAAAGTCAAGTTTGAAGGTTACTGCATGGCATTTAAAAGCATGTGTTATTTTCATTTTATAAATAAACAGGCAAATTCTCTTGCAAGTGTGCAATAGTCAGTAAACTTGACAATCAGTTATAATTTTTTTCAGAGTTATAATCTTATATGTCTCTTTGACCGGTTTGGCGCTCAACTCAGTTGTCCAATAAAGTTTTAAATTTCCATTCGTATTAAATACTCTTTTGATCATTTCATATATATTGTTAGTTGTATTTCTTTTTAAATATATTATCACTTCCTTCTCAGACTTCTCATTTGTTTCTAATTTCTAATTCATCCATAATTCCTCTGGTCTTGGAGCTTGGCTGAGCGCGGGTTCGTAGATTAGTGCCCATCTATCTTATTCAAAGCCTCCACGGATCACGAACTTGTTTCTTGCATTGCCCTGACTATACGAGTCCCAATATCTCCTTTTTTCTCCAACGACCCCAATAGGGTGATTAGCCAAAGCACTTTTAATCATTCCTTTTAATAATTAATCAAGTTTTGAAGTATGTTTTTCCTGCGTCTGCAATACACTTAATGGACTTTAACCTGAGATTTTAGCTGGACCTGACGTTGAGGGAGGTCATTCGAATCGGACATGCTCCATCTCGTGGCAATCACGTGGACTTTGTTTTTCCTGCGATTTTCTTCAGATTTGCTTCAACAGTACTGAGGTTTCTCTTAAATAGGTTGTCATTGCTCATGTCGATACACGACAACGGCGCCAAAATCCGGCGCGCCCTTCCCCCTTCAGGGGGCCATGCCAGCCACTGAAGCATCACGGGAACGACAGGCTTGTTCAGTGACTCAGCTATACTGAGATCCTTTGTACAGTTCTCTGAACAAACGTATTTAGGCGTCACACAACACACAACTGCAGCAGCCGCTTTGATATTGCGTTGAATCTGAGTCTGCAAAGTGTCACCATGTTTAGGGGAGGGACTTGTTGCGTGACGTTTGTTTCCGTTACTGACATCTGTCCAGCACTGGAATCCGTGGCTTTCCAGGTACTGAACCAAAATCTGTACTTTGCTTTGAACATCCCAGTGATAACTGAAAAACAGGTTAGGCCGTGGGTAGTTTTCTTCATTCCCTGTGCAGACATTATCTGAACGATAACAAGAAAGGCAACATCGTCAATTAAAGGGGTTTTGTCAACGTCTGACAAGTTCATTGGGTTAATATAATAGGAACCTTATGAAACTACGACGGCGACGGCGACGGCGACGGCGACGTCAAAAAGCAATAGATTTTAGTTAGCAAAACAATAACTCTGCACGTGCATCACGCTTTTTTGTACATTCCTTTGCCATTTCTGCACGACTACGACGTGAAATGACCAAATGTTAAGTTTACTTGAGTACGGGAACGGCAAGGTGATAAATTCTACCATCTCTCTCTGAACTCGGGCGCGGTCCCCTTTCTTCAGCTCCAACATAAATTCCCTTCTTTTTAGTAACTGGGTGACTTGGGATTAGCGCGAAATGGTTTGAAAGGATGCTGAGTCTATTTTTCAGCGACCTTGTAATGGACGTCACCGTTGTCGGATCGTGAGGTCCCTAATAATACAAAAACGCGTCTTTAGTCGCTAAGGAACTTAACGTCAGGTTAACGAGGAACTTACTCGCAGATGACAAGACAAAATCATAGCTTCGTATCAAACAAACCTAAAGCTTATATCTAACGTAACGTTACAAAAAACAAAAATGAACTTTGAAAAGCCATTCAGCCCAAAAGTCCGAAAATTTCGGTTAGAAATGAAATGGAAAGGACCACTTTCGGTTCGCTCCTACCTGGCGGAATATTTAGGACCACTACTGAAGGTGACCCACCCTCACCGGACAACTCATTTTGGTCGGTCGGACTGAAATGTTCCTTTCCATTCGACAAAATTATTCCGCCCGTTTGTATCCTGCTTGCAAGAACAATAAGCAAATGCGCGGTGGCTTGAGTCGAGTCTGTGCAACCGGAATGTACCGTTCCATTGGGCACGTAGAATTTCCAAAATTTCAAACCGGAATTTTTGATGAATTGAAAGCGCTCAAGTTTTCAAAACCACATTGCAATCCGTTTTAATCCTCTATGCTACAAGTTTTTCCATCCGTGCGTTCTACTGTATTTGTTCTGTTATTGATACCTTCTATTAATGTTTCGGACCGATGTTTTTAATCATACTCAATTTGGTGGCGGCTATCACTGTTTGAATTTTGATAAATTTCTTAACACAGGTCCTTTAAATTTTTAAGAATAAAGTCAACTCCACCCGACCTGATGCTGGCAAGGTTGCCAGTAATTATTTGAAGATGCACGGCTACTGTATACTCTGAATCAACAACAGCAGGTTTAAATAAGCAGTTACATTGTTTATTTTAAAAACATCATTGATGCGCACGTTTTTTTTTCATCTAATAATAATAGAACATGCTTGTACAAAGCATGAGTTGTAGTTTAGCGATGATTTGGAGAATATAAACAGATATTTCGTTACCACAGGAACACCAAACTGAATGCTTAGCAGCTACCCATCATAGGAGAACTAGTTGCCCTCGCTTCTACCGAAGTCCTTTCTGATGACAAGGCTGACGCAACTGCGATGCAACCCGGCTGCCCCTTCCTAGGGAGAATCTTAACGTAACTGAAAGATGTTTAAAAAAATAAAAAGTGCTGAGGCTTTTCTCCTGCGTCAAGGATTTTGTTTTTAAATTCAATATACTTACCGGGGAGAACAGCAAGCGTTCTTAAGGGTTTGAGACCTTCTACCATACGATCCAAAAACTCTTGCTCCAAGATGACAGCCGGCATGTTGCGAAAGGGCTTTAGGTGATACAAAAGTATGTCCATACTCTCCTCATACGCCCTGTTCTCGAAATCCACCGCTGGGCAGCTTCCCAGAATCGCCTGCATGTTGGGACGAAGCTTTTCCCACGCGTTGGTTGCCATGACAACCACGAAGGGCTTACCCAACCAATCAGCAAACAAAACCTCATTGTATACAAACAGCGACGTGGCAGCTGAGTTAGATAAGAGAATGATCACGTGACTGCAGCTAGCCAGGTGTGCAGAGTTGAGCTGTAGGAACTCCTCTCTTGACTGGCCAAGTCGTTCATGTTTAAATACCTGTAAGAAAGAAGCGATACTTTAAAACTATTCTAGAATTAACGTCCGCAAACTGATGTTTACAGAACACATGCTGAATCTCTACTCTGGGGAGCGTTTTTGAAAAGATGCGTTTTCGGTGACCGTTTTCAGCGGATACGTGTGGACGGAAGGCCAAAGCAAAGGGGGAAAAATATCCGTTCTCTTAACAAAACGGATACGTGTAGACGGAGCCTAAATCCCTTTATAGAAGTCTGCCTTTAACGTGGCGAAGAGTGAAAAAGAAAATAAAAAAAGCCAACGCAAGTGATCATGGTCAGCAAATCTTGTCGTCCAAAAAAAAAACGCGGCAGAAGAACTCATTCCCAGGGCTTTTACTTCAGGCCTGAGGTTGAGTAATACAACCACATTTATCATCCTAATTTGTACGATTCTCTTTGGGAAATAAAACCAATCAACACAATGATACGTTCAACTAATTTGAGGCTGAAAGTTCAGCCACATGTTTTAAAACTGTTAAGTAACTTCCTGGACTGCAATGAGTTCGGAAGATACAAATCAATCTTGTAACAAATTTTCCATCCTGGGAGAACCAGGGGCTGTCAGCCCGGTCGGGAAAAAAGGCGCGACGGAAGTTTTCAAGCACGGGCGGAAGAGCCGTCTGTTCTTTGGGTCGTCTAGCCTGCGTGGCAGGCGTTTGAAACGAAAGGGAAAGGGAGTTTTATGTGCGAGAGAAACGCGAGGGGCGCGCGAGGAGGGAGAGAGGGAAACGCCTGCCAGGAGACCATTGTTTTTCTCGTTTTAAACATCCACCAGGCGAATGTTAAAATCCTGATTGGTCCGTCTTCAAAACATGTCAATTACAGCCTTAATACCTTAATCCGATCGGCTGAAATCAACATTACGCTACTGATTAACTTAATCGATCTTTCAGTAATCATTTAAAAATATGTTGTTAGTGAGGCGTGATGAGATTTCTGTATGGAATTCATCGTTTTAGAACGATTAGAAGCTGAAGGCATCTATTTCAGCTTGAAAGGAGAATAGAAGAAAGCAGTTAAAAGACTCATGTGAAGGAAAGACCTGTCAGGTAGATGAGTTTTGCCGACTGGTTTTGAGAAGTCTTGTCTCCCAACGGCCTTGTTTTACTCACTAGAAGAAAGAAAGGAAAAATCATGCTGCCTGTGTGCTTGTTATCTGCTGTTTGACCTCAAACGCCTACCACGCAGGCTACGCTTTATCAACGAACGGATTGCTGAAGACGAAGCGATCTATAATCCTTAGCGATTTTTGGTTTGAGGACTTCTTCTTGCTGGTTATAGACGTTACGCCAGGAACTTACGTTAATAATAATATTGACTGCAGAATTAGCCTTACTGTAGATCTTTGAAGTTCAGCTCTTCTTTCCCTGCTACAAGCGTTCTTTTGTATGCTCCGCTGGATCCAGTTCGAGAGTCAGCAAAGTGTTTGTAATTAATTTCTCCGACAAACATTGCATGCAAGTTGGGAAGTCCAACACGATACCTTCAGCAAAAACGTAATAGATTTATGCTGGATTTTATATAACAAGCCACGCATGGTTGCGACTTTCTTCCTTCAACGGACGACCGCTTTTATACTTTTTTTTATAGTACCTCCACTTCATATTTCTTGTTTTAGGAAAACAAAAGAAAAACAGTACGCGAAATACGACTTAAATAAGCGCATCGCGGCCAGACTTATTTGACAGCTAGTCATTCACAGTTGCGTTATTTTTGCATACATAATTAGTAGGCGGGATGGCGAAAACAATGGTTTCCTGGCAGACGTTTCCCTCCGTTCCTCCCTCCTCGCGCGCTCCTCGCGCCCCAAACCCCCTTTCCCTTCCATTTCAAACGCCTGCCACGCAGGTTATGGGTCGTCATGCAACGAGGGGCGTGCGTGACGACAAAAAGAACGTCGGTGGAGCAGACTACACTACCCCTGGGTCTCCAAGCTTCCAGTTTTTCATAACATTTTGAGAAAGGCTTGCAGTAGCATGTTTTTAGTCATACTCAGCAGAAAGGTACCTGTATACATGTAACTATGTGTCACGGAAAGTACCGCGTGAGGTTTGTACAACGACCCTTGCCACCGTTCATACTGTACAAAACGTGTACAAAGGGCAACAATTAGGAAGAGGCAATTCGTGATTCTCTTCGTTCTCGTTCCTCGCTTACAAAAAAAAACATCACAAATTGTTTTGCTCACAGAATCACGGCTACAAGCCACTCAGAATTCACAGTTTACACGTCACACATGACCAAAGAAACTTGTACAATACAATATATATTAATTGCGTGTACCTTAGTGGCAACCGTTTTGCGATGGCATGGGAAAATGGAACTCAAATTTATATCAAATATTTTCATTGAACAGTTTTGCACTCAAAATGCAAAAGCGTGTGTTTGACTTTTCTCTCTGATAACGGTTGATTTTTTAATTTTCATTTTTTAACTTGGTATGCTTTACATCATTGTGCCAATTAAAATCACTTGCCTCACATCACATGCCGATATACAGTCCGATATGTTAATTTCATTACAGTGAAACCTCTATACCCTCTATTAAGCGGACAAGCCGAGTCCCGAAATTAACGTCTCACATTTTCCTTTATAACGAACCCCTATTCAGCGGACACCTCTATTAGGCGGACGCGGACACTAAAATAAGTTGTATTTGGCTCATTTCTATCCTTAAAAACCTCTATTAAGCAGACATCGGACTGAATTGACAGGGTTACGTCCTTGAAATACGTACTGAAGTCAGTCAATGTTTTTGCATTTACAAACAAATTAAAGTTAGTAATGAAAAGTAATGAATTTGAACTCTGGATAGCTTCTCTGACAACATGTAACTTTATCTAAGTACAGAGTAACCGTTGAATGTTGATCGTTAATGAATTTTTACAACCTCTATCTGAAGCGGACACTTGGGAAGGTCCCGAAGGTGTCCGCTTAAAAGGTTTCACTGTATTTGCCCGAGGATTATGCTACATCAAACATGTCAAATTAAAATAAATTTAATTTTAGCGATCGACGGAAAATAATAATTCAATCAGTCTAATGAGCTGAGGTAGCGATATTGGTCATCCAGGATTAGTTTTACATGCAAAAACTAATTGACATGATAATTTGTTAATTTTAAACACAATAGCATGACCGCAATAGCTATTTATACCTGTAGGTTTTTCTGGTGTAAATCCGCTTGTAGGTTGTAATAAAACCGTACATCATTTGGATCGCAAATAACGTAGACGGAGTCTTCCTTCACTTTGCTTTTTTGACACTTTAGATACCAGTTGTCTTTGCTCTGTGCTTGATCTTCTTGGATTCTCTTTACTTGTTGCGACAGCTTTCGACGTGCCACGCGACTGTCAACATTCAAATGCATTTCCATGTCGGTTTCACTCATGGAAACCAACAAGAACCCGTCAATTTCGTTCTCTTCAAAGCTCAGGGAGCAGTACGCTTGCATTTTCAGAGAGGTCAACCAACCAAGAACATCAGATGTATTCCACGAGGATACAGGTTTTTGTCGATCAACTTTTAAAACGTCTTGTGCACGAGGAGGCGTGGGAACGCGCAAACCAAACAAAGGAGCATATTTCTCGAGTTCTTCACTGAAAGATCCCACAACGACGGACGAAAGCTCAGCCACACTCGATGCAGCATAGGAGCTCAAGTCCAGGGCACGTTCCTCCATCTGCTTGTACTCTTTAGGAAGCTTCCCGCGACTATAGTTGATACAGAACAATTTTGCTGGCTTCTCAAGTTCATCTTTTCCGTCAGCACTTTCCCGATCTTCGTCCCGATTAAGCAAGATCTGTCCCTCATGACGACAAACGCTGGAACTGAAGTACGACTCAGACAAAAACATGATCGATGCTCGGCATTTTTCGGCAACTTCTAGTCTCTGTTGAAAACAGAATGGACTCTCGATTGGCTCTCCCTCATCTTTGTCGAACCAAATATCATCGCAAAATCCTATATTTTTTAATTCCTTAACCGTATAGGAAATAAAGCGCTTCTCGATAAAACTCGCTCCTGGGGCATATGACACGAAAATTCCTCTTCTCTTTACTTTCCGCGGACTGATCGACTTTGCCTGGGATGAAGATTCACTTGATCCTTCGTTTGAACTGGCGTTATCTGATTTTATATCACGGCCAATACTCGCTCCAATACTCTCTCCATTGTTTTCGTTAACATCACCTGGTATTTTAGCTGTTAGGCCTGATTCTTCCTTCTCTTTACTGTGTGCAGCTTCAGCATTTTTAATATTATTCGCCCCAATTTCGCCCCCTTTATCAACCAATTCCTTGGTATTTTTTTCGATTCCGTCTGCAGAGCTGGCAAATTTTAAATGCTCCTCATTTGCAGTCTGGTCGTCCGACAGCGATACATTTGCCTTGTCAACATAATGGCCAATATTATTATTTTCTGGGACTTGATCGACATCATTAAACGATTCTTTGATATTGTTACCTTCGGCCATTCTTGCTTATAAATGGAGGTCAGCCTAAGCGTATAAACACATCACCGAGACAAGTGTAGCAACACGCTTGTGTAGGCCAGAAGTCGCTTCTAAATGCAAACAAAACCCTGTCTAAAGAATAATCTAATGCAACCAATCCGAGACAAGCTGTGAGTGTTAATTAGCCACGTCCCCTTGACAACACAAATGGAAACTAACGCAACGCATCGGGGAGTACAAAGGGAACTCAGGCAAAGGAGGGACAACCTTAATCAGCGAGAAGAATAAGTCTTGTTAGCTCAATTGTAACCAAACTAATTAACTGTTAATTGTCAATTTTTTTGCTTTTGTTCAAGTAGGAAAAAAGTTGGAGTAGATTATATTTTAATTTCAAGAGCTTTTCATTAATGCTTCATGAAAAGTAAGGCATATTATATTTACGTAGAACTGATACCATCGCCTTTTCTTAATTAACTAAAGCCCCCGTCCTATTAATCCCCTCCTCAAATCAGGCCCTCAGATGGGCTTGAAATAAATAAGCACCCCCGGGGGGCTTAATAGAGGTACTTTGCTTTGCTTTTGCAAATTTCTCTCGCTTGACCGCAGTGAAGAGCACTCCTCTTTTAGAAAGTATTCGGCAGAGTACTGCTCAACACGCGCTATTTTGGGCGCATTTTGTTTGCCAATACGCGTGCTACTGTAGCCTGCGAACGGCAGACGTTTCTCCTCGCTCATCGCCGCTGAGGAGCGTTTCGAGCTAGTGCTATTGAATATCTCCCTTCTTGTAAAGTCGAAAATGAATGTCACTTGTGAAAATGAGTGTATTTTCACGGTAAAACTCATAACTGCGCTATTATGAGCTAGTAGAATTATACTTTCTGGTAACTGAAAGAACCTAGGCTCCTGACAAGATAAATACCTGCTTCTCTCTTTATGCCCACACTTCACCTTCTAGCTTTCTTTCTTTTCGTCTTTGATAAAAGCCAAGATAGTATTTTTCTCTCTTTTTTCTTTCTTTCCTTCTTAGGGGTGGAATCATACATTAAATATTCTCAGGTATTTTTGAAAAATGGAAGAAAAAAATTGGAAAATAAGATCAAGAAGCATCTCGAGGCAACCGCAACTGCCCGGCGTTGCTAAAACGAGGGTAAGGGTAACACAAAGGGTAAGGGTAAGGGTGAGGTTGAGGGTGGGGGTAAGGGTGGGGGTGGGGGAAAGGGTAAGGGTAAGGGCAGGAGCTGGGCTCCTGGTAAGGGTGACTGTTAAGAAGGCATATTGTCATTAATTCCCTGTCATTAAGCATCATCTGGCATATTATTGGAAAACAATGCTCTTTAAAATGAAAGGCTGGTCCAGGGCTGTTCTAATTTCAGGGTTTGGCTAGCTTTCGCGTTTCTGTTGCAGTTAAGTATTTCCAACAACGTGACCGCAAATTAATTTTTTGCTCTTGAAGGGCTTGAATAAAAGCATGGATTAATAGTCTTCGATCGTTCTCTGTACACTAAAGGACTGTTTATATGGGGATGTGGGACCCTGGGTTGGCGAGGTGATCCGCAAAAGGGTTAAAAAGCAAACCACCTTTTCATGCAATCTTCGAACGTCCACAATCCCTCATGTTACAAAAGATATGCCGACAATCTATCAGATATGTTACATTTGGAGGCGAGGAAACTGTACATCTAACACTCAGTTTCCCTTAAAAAAAGGCAAATGTATGGTCTTCAAACCGCGCCAAGTCCAAGACGTACGAATTGTAAAATTCAAAGAAATATAAAGTATAAAAAAGGCAATTTTGGGGGGGGGAGAAATTTTGGATGAAAATCTAAATTGGAATTCCCACAACAATTCTCACCCTTACCCTTACCCTTACCCTTACCCTCATCCTTACCCCTTACCCCCCACCCTTACCCTTACCCCCACCCCCAGCCTTACCCTTGGTGTTACCCTTACCCTCATTTTAGCAACGCCGGCAACTGCCAGATAAACGGACACGAAGCTATCCGCTGACTAGGTCGTGGGCTCTCATAGTCGGCACTTTCCTGTCGGCCATGATGTGGCGCGAATAGCATCGTGCAATGTGATCTTACAAAGTTGTGTTTAGCTCCTTTGCTGTTTTAGCACTGTTGCTGCGAATTCAAAGCACAATGAGTCTCGAAGAGGAGGTATTTAAGATTGGTAAGCAGCTGGAAAAGATCGTTGGCGAAGAAGGAACGGTGAGTCAGTGACGTTTGTTGATATTTTACCGGCTGGTCGTACCATGCGATTCTAAGAACTCATTCACGAGAAAGAAGATTTCAATCCTGCTGTTTACTGTAAAGTGAAATTAACGCAAAGCGTTTGCTGTTTGGAAACTTCTGATGTAGTTATACCGACTGAATTTAATGCTTGATTAATTTTTAAGTTTCTAAAGATGCAGATGTTAAAAAAACCTTGTTTCATATTCAAAGAGAAAAAAGATAGCGTTTCATGTTTGTTAAACACTGTAGTATCTGGCTAAAGTTCAAACTGCAAGTTTTAAAAATTCTGAACTGATCGCTTTAGATTGCTTTTATCTGTAATGTCAAGAATTTATTTAGCACATCATCATGTTCAATGTTTACCTGCATCTTGACAATGTTAATGAGTATTTTCTGTTTCGTTAGCTTGCTATAAATGAAAACTTTTAAAATCTTATAAGAAAAAGTCTGGTTCGACGTTAGCTTTACACGATTTAGTTTTAGATCTACCCTCGTGTAATCAAGATTGTATATCCGTAGATGATTGTTTAGTAAAAGAAACACATTGGTTTGCAGGACGTTAGGGTCACAAAAGAAACCACTAGCACGTACGTGCACATTCGACAATTATGAAGGGGATGTTTTTTGCACAGACCCCTTCAATGTTTGTCCCTATAGTTTTACGTTGGTTAAAAGGACACTACTTGGATTTTTATCACCTTCAGAGATATGAAATGGAACCTCGGTATAACAAAGGGCTAAGGGAATTCCTTTTCATATATTTTACTATTACTGGGGCAAAGGATATTGTTCATTATACCAAGGACTTTGTTATATAGAGGTTCGTTATGTTGAGGTTCCACTGTACGTGTACAATTTTTTTTCCTACAAGTATTCAACTGAAGCTTTTCGTAAAGGTATTTGACTTGGAAGATTTGGAAGTAAAGTCTGCTAACACACAGTACATGTACTCTGGATGAATACTGTTACTTTCCCGTTAGTCAGAGCATCAGACTTGCAATCCAGGAGTTCCCAGTTTATGCATGCTGTGGCCACTATCTGGATTTGTTTCTTATTCCTTAAATCTTCGACCAACCCAGGTTGGTCGAGGATGTCGCAGAAGTCAATCATTTTACTCACGTTGCTTTTGCTTGCAGTAGTTGTAGTTTTTTGTTTGCCCTCAACCCTGCCTCCTTTCTGGATGCTTTTCTTGGTAAGTATCTGCACCTTTTCCACTGAGGTTTTCAGTGTGATGGTGCGAGGTGGGTGCCGCTCACAGGGTTGTCATGGTTACCTTCTAGGCTCGCTTGCAGCCCCCTTCTGTTTCAGCAGACACCTTCCCCACACCCATCTATTGCTGATGGGTTTAATCCTGTTTTGTCCTGTCGAAGTATAAAACCTGTAAACTAGCTGGTGCAACTGAGTGTATTTTCATTGTACTCATAGTTATAACAAAATTCTCTAATCTGATTGGCAAGTAGTTGCTCTGATTTCAGCATTAAAATGACAGTGTAATAAGACAGTATGCATCATCCCTAAGTGGATAGGACATGCCACTGGTGCACACTCGAAAGGGTTTATTTTCCACCTCCAACATAAAATTCCCCAAATATCTTGTGTTTAAATTTTAAAAAAAGCTTTAATTATCATTAGTTATGTTTTAATGGTAACGTAGCTTTGTGTCATTCAATTCAGTCTGTAATCATACATGGACTCCTGATTAAACAAATTGGACTTCCACTAGGACCTTACTAAAAAAGAGATTTTCAGTTGAATTTTTGTTAAAATGGTCCCCCTAATTTGTAAATAAATGAAAAGTCGATGTCTACCAAAGACAGAAAATTGTCCATCTTTAAACAAACAAAAAACTGTCAACCGGTCAGAACTTCTTCCAAAACAAATGAAAATTAATACAAAATGCTTTTGACCAAGAAAACACCAAACCTGTCCATATTAATATACAACTGTTACTGTTTCAAGAATGATAGCAAATTTGTGCTTTGCGCTCAAATTTTTAACCGAAAAATGTACAGTAGCTCTGAGAATACCTATCTTTTTTTTTATTATTATTAGCTTTGAGATACAGGTGCTGGTAAAAGCTTATTTATCAGCAAAACAATAGACCATCCATTCTAAAATATTTTCTAAACATTTTTTAAAATTTTTTTTGTACATTTCTTCAGATGGATTCTGATGGTGCAGTGGATCTTTTAAAAAGGCTCAAAGATCTTCCAATCACGTTAGAAGTCCTTCAGAAGACGAGAATAGGAATGTCTGTTAACACTCTGAGAAAAAAGAGTGAAAACTCAGATCTGCAAACACAGGCTAAAGCACTCATTAAATCATGGAAGAAACTTCTACCAGGTGATAAGATACACAAGAGTGGAGCTTAGTATGTTAAGTTAAGCTGGTAAATAAATAAGTGACCACTAAATCTCCACATTTGGGTGGTTTGACTGTAATTATTGCCCGAGAAAGGGACCTGCTACACTTTGTCCTGAGTTAGACCATGAGTGTTAGTTTGGCCAGGGTTTGACCGGCAAAATGGCACTTAATATCCAATTATTGGGTTAACCAGGTGGCAGTAAGTCTACTTTGAGTGGCTCTAACTGTTTTAAATATTTTTCAGAAAAATCCGGAGGTAAAACTGAGGAAAATGGAGACAGATCTAAGACACCAGTCAGTGAAAAATCCAGTCGAAGCAGTTCACCTGCACAGAGTACCAAGTCATCCTCCTCTGCACCCAGTACTCCTCAAGACAACAAAGTACTCACTTTTCCACCTCCAAAGGTCACTGGTGACTCTGTACGTGGAAAGTGCAGAGAAATGATTGTCAATTCTCTTAAGGTGGAAGTTGAATTTGACCAGGGTAGGTGATTTTGTATGCTAATTTGTTGAATAGGCCAGATTTTTTAAAATTTTATTTAGGTACTTACATGTAAGTTTGCCAATTCTTGGCAGGGCCACCACAGCAGTGCATGGTGCCAGTTACTGAAGGCTCATAACAGTCCTTTCCCCCATGAGATATAGACCACCCCACCGGGAACTAAATGTACATCCCCTACTCCTTACAAACAGTGCGTGGGTTCCTTAATATCCCACAGAATTTATATGTGCAAGATTTGTGAGAACGCTAGAAATTCTAGCCATTTACAGATGTCTTCACTCTTGACGAAAGCAGGTCATTTAAAGACCATGAGTGTTGGTACGGCCCGGGTTTGAACAAGCAGCCTCCAACTCGGCACACTGGTGCTTATCCAATTGAGCTAACTGAGTGCTAGCGGTTATTTCAGTTACATTGTGTTGAGTTAAACCCTTGATTCAAGGGTTAAACTGTTAGGGATTAAAATAAATCTGCTACTAATTAATTTTTGCATACCGGTAACAGAGTATGCGATGCAAATTTTGATAGTTTGCTGCATTCTTACTTGAAAAAGTGTTTTCTTGTTTTTATTTTACAGTCATGACTCCAGAAGACTTTGCTGCAGCATGTGAAGAATGTATCCTTCTTTCTACACCATCTTACAAACTGTTTGGGACTTATAGAAATTTTAGTCATTTTAACCAGATACCATTAACTTTTTCTCAGGCACACACACAAAATTTTACTGGGATAACAACCTTGGCTGCTTCAATCTCTATTGGCCAGAGGGCCTGATTTTCTTTTACCTTGACAGGAATATTAACTGTTATGTAGTAAAATAACTTTGTTATCAATTTTACATGTAGCAGTAAATATAGTGTTAAAGCAGTGTTCTCACCAGGATTTTGCCTTGGGGAGTTCCACGGCCCCCTCTGTTGAGAAATAGGGGCCCTGTAAGAACAGTAGGGGGACAAAGTTACTCATGGCCCATGATTGGTGTTGAAAGAATCTAATCTTCGTTGTGCCATGGTGCACAAGCTGTTTCTTCGTCAGCAAAAACCACATGGTACAAATAACGTGAGCCCACACTCCAAATGATCTGTCATGTGAATTACCTGCCTGATTATGGCTGATGGGGTGTTTACGATTTGATTACAATGCATGCTCCAATCTTCGCAATGTACATGGGACCAATAAAAGCTAAGGAAATAGAATTAAAGACTTTGAATCTTTTGATATCATGTTTTTTATTCATTCAACCAAGCAAAATGCTGGGGACCACGTTCGATTGACCATTAAAACTACTTAACTGCAGATGTTCTAAAGTCAGTTTGACTCATAGCATGCCCTCTGGGTCCTAACCGGTGCATCTTCTTAGCTTTTCATCCACCATCTCAGATTTTCTTGCGAGAATCCTGCAAGGCCGCAGTCTGTTGAGAACACTGTTAAAGTTTGCATTTTCTACCTTGACACCTTTTAAGGTATTTTCCAGGAGTTCAAAGACACAAATGCCAAGTACAAACAGCGGGTCAGAAGTCGTGTTAGCAACCTTCGTGATGCCAAGAATCCACTTCTTAAAGTGAAAGTTCTATCCGGCCAGATTACTCCTGAGAAGTTTGCCACAATGCCCACAGAGGTAGGTCATGAAAATATAGCACTTACAGTATGAATTAAAGGAGCTGTGCCATGAAATTTAGGCAAATTCAGCCACCGTGAACTTTCTGCCAAATGATGCGAAGCATTCAAATAACTTCATAGAAGATTTCATGGTCATGACTCCTATTTTAAAGTTAGGGCAAGTATGGTGGAAAATGCATTGTGTTTTCTTAAATATCCACAGCCAGAAAGCTTTTGGTATACAGTCTAACATTTTCTAAGGAAATTCAAGGCTGTGCTCTAGCAGAGCCCGGTGGCCCCTAGCGCCTAACTTTTGCTCTTGGGCGACTAGAAAATCTTAGTTTATTCATACAAATCATATGCTGGGTACCCTGGATTTTCCAGGTTAAGAGCACTGGGCTCCCCTCAGTTTTCCTTAGAGCACAGTCTTGAAATTTAAAGGACCCTCTTAGATGTAGAATCAGACTCTATGTAAAATTTAAATGCTATGTCATGAAGCTATTTCAAGGCTATGTTGTCAGTATATAGAAACTATAGGTTACAAACAGTATGTTTTTTCTATGCCTCTGCTCTGATATGTGCCAGTCATACGGAACCTAGGTAAATTCCGTGTAGTTTTGAGAAATATCGACAGTAAAATTAAAATGGGTTGCAATATTGGCAAAATATATTGAATTTAAGTTTTCAGCCTACCAGTGCTTTAAATTTTATCTCCACTGTTTGTCCAGAGACGTGACATCTGTTTGTCACAAAGCTATGATTTTGTCATTTACACTTCATCGCCAAACACGGAAACTTAATAGGTTCCAGCACGTTATTTGTACAGAAAGTTTTACTTCCTAGTATGGAACATGTGCACAGTAGATCTGTGAACCTTTGCATGGTTTAACTTGGCTTAGCTGGAAAAGCAGGTGCTTCAGAAATTTAAAGTAGGACCAGCATTTAGATTACATTTATATAATTGGATCATGCAGAGATACATAGTAGGTATAATGTGAGGCGTTTGCCCTCTGGGAGGCTCCTGCAGCAAAATCTGTTTTTGGGAGCCATGAAAAGTACATTTCAGTACGCAGCCAATAGATTTTGAGCAGGAAGAATAACGCCTTTATTTCCACCATCTGGCTTTAATTTATGTCACAGGTTTGTTTTTATTGAACAAAAATGTTGAGAAAGAGAAAACTGATTTATTGTGCAACTTAAAAAGTTATTTTATGTGATGAGACTGTGTTTCCATGATGACTACTAAACAGCAAGTTTTGCCAGTCATTAGAGCTCTCGGAGAACCCTGCCTAAAGCACCTTCAATTAACTGGGAGTGGTAGCATTTTGGAACCACTCCTATAATTATGTGCGGAAAGATTAATTTACTCCTGTGCTCTTTGTGTATCGTACATGTATCAGTAAACACATAATTGATCTGCCTCCAGCTGAAATACCCTTGGAGAAAAGAGCGGTAGCAGGAAATTTGCACTAATCTTCAATCAGTCCACCAAAGACTTTGTTTTGCTTTGAATTTGAGAAAGCAAAAAAGTGCTAGTACACTCCAAAGTTATTCTTTTTTGTAATATTTCTCTTTAAGCATGCACAACACTCATAAGAAATGAGATAATAGGCGAAGGTAAAATGTCTTGCTTTTAAAACAATTTCTTCTTGTTAATACATTTATACGTTTATGCATACTGTAAGGGTTTAGGGATAAATAGAATGTGAAGCCTCAAACACCTCAGAAGTTTTAGCCTGCAGAACAGGCGTTAGTTTTAGCGTTTTTCAGGCAAGCGCGAAGCGAGCGAGAAGAGCGATACACGTGCGACGTAGGAAGGCTCTCTTCACGCCCGCTTCATAGTTCGTCCCCCTAAAAAGGCGAAAAATAGAACC
>OZ038002.1:6033529-6113529 GCA_964035705.1 Porites rus
ATTACAGTATTATTTTTAGTACGCTGAATATTTCGTAGATTCTGGCTTAAAATAAGCCAATTTTTTCATAACGACAGCAGTTCTGTTATGTACAAGTGAGTAATTTATATTATCTTCGACTGAGTATTTAATTTTAATTAATCTTTAATTAATCTTCATAAATAGCTGACACATTTGTTGCTTGTTGGGCTTGCGAACCAATTTTTGCTGATCGTTCTGTACAAATTAAGCACGATTTTCGCCAACGACAAGCGTTTTTTGAGCCTGCTTGCTAGCCGTTGGCGAATTGAATGTGATTTACTGAAGAATTAAACTTTTTATTTTTCCGAGTTACCCTTTTTCAATTTGCCTTTAAATAAGTCACGTTTCGTCAGTAAAATTTATGTTACACAATTATGTATAAACGACAAACATATTCATTTCAGTTTGAATCTCTATCGATTGTGCACATTCGGTTAGGATCATGAATGAGCCGAGAAAAATTTCATCTCAAAATATAGGAATTTGGCAGCCTCGTTCCCAACCGTCCTAGGCTACTTGGATGGGTTGTGACTTGAATGGATACCTCAAAGTCAGATTGTCGTCTTCACTCAAAATACATGATAAGATTCTTACATCTTAAAGTAGTAAATAAGAGAAGAAAGAAAACAGAAGAAAGCAATAGGTAGTATGCAGAACTTAAAACCGTGTCATTTGATATATAATCCATATCCGTATCCACTACACCATCAAGGGCTAACTGCCTTGACTGGTTAATTTTAACGTACTTTAGATGGCGTTGATCATTATACTATTGAAAGCTAACCGTTTTTAAAACTGTGCTTAACTCTAATCACTGTACTTCGGTGCTAAACCCCTGTATTGAACTCTTTTCCCTGCACAACTGTCTCTTACTCTGATTCCCCCACTTTTCTAAAAGTTCTCGTGGCCAATAAATTCGCCTAAATATAGTATAGCGTTGCGTAATAAACACAAGGTGCCCTATCTGATTTTGAGGTATCTATTCTAGTCACAACCGGATTGAATGTCGAGAGAGGACGTCACCTGTCAACTCGGGAAAGTTCCCGCTTTGGTTCCAAGCCTCCTCTGCTCACTCAGATAACGTAAACTGGCGTGGGGACGAGGCTGGGATTTAATTTGGCAGAATGGACCGGGATTGATGACAGAGGCAGTTTGGGATGACGAATAACGTCGCATTCACTTAAAATGATATTTTCTCCGATTCTCACATCCTACCCGCTTAAATTCTCTAAAAAAAATTGTAATAAACAAAATTAGGATCTGGCAGCTTTCACAAAAGGTGCCTCCTTTCCAGAAAAAGTAAGAAGTTAAGGAGGTTGCAATACATCTCTTGGGTGAGTTCCGTAAAAATTCAATTTTCGACACGGATGCTCCTACAATTTTTTGGTTGAATTAAAAAATTGACCGAAGCCTTTGGGTTTCTGAACTGACTGAATTGCTGTGGCACAAGGCCACCGCCTTTACATGCTTGCATATGGAGCACATCAAGTCATCGTAGTCCAAAACTCCCAGTTCATATGACTTTTCGTGACTTTACTTGGACCGATAAACCTTCCTGAGACTGTCTTGATCCATGATAAATTGCGCATTGAAAAACGATGAACCGCGTAGAGTGTTGTCAACGTGTTATCGATAATAGCGCAGTAACTTGAGTTGAAAGAAAAAAGTATGGCTACCAGCATGGGCTTCATGACTGCATGCATCTGGGGTGTAAAACGGAACGCTGGATTGTATCGGAAAAGAAACTAGAGAAGTAGGTGATGACGTGGTGAGAGTTGCATTGATTCTTGGTCAGTGTCTCTTCAGAAGTTGTTTGTAATGTTTAGATTTGATGAATCTAGGAAAACAGTCGTGGTACATGAGGGTGAATATATGATCCTGTGCCACTTTGAAAGTGTCGACAGTGGGATTGTTCATGTTATTGTCGATCTCTGCTCGAACTTTGGCGTCCAGGCTTATCTGCGAAAAGAGATAATTGGTCAGCATTAAATCTGCCCATTCACTTATGTCGGTACAACTTTGCCATGCAACTAGCCTAGGTAATGTAGGAATAATTAGGGTTGTAGGGGCTATTTAGATAAAAAAAAAAAAAGGAACACTAGAAGAAAAGAAAGCGCAATGACACAAGTAGGGCCAATTTCCCATCAGCTTGCTTTACACAAGCTGAAAAAGGACCTTCGATGAAATCCGTTGAGACAGTCCTTTCTTACATTTTGCTTCATCTGCTTCGAGCAATGTTTATGTCATGGTTTCTTTAAAAAAAATCGCAATTAAATGGCAAAGAATAACGACAGGCTAAGGACAATCAGAAGCCGGCCGGGCGGAGTTAAAAATTGTTTTCACATGACGTCACGGTGGCCATATTGATGTACCAAAAAATTACTGTACGGGACTGAATTCTTTTCTCATGTAAAAACTTTCTGTTTTTTTTTTCAAAAAATTTGCATAGCTACTGATGACGTGAGTGAAAACGATCCATAGGGGTTTAAGGGTGAGCATTAAAATGCATTTAAAACATTGCGAATAGCATGCGAAAATATCTGTCTCCTCGCTCTTCGCCGCTGGGGACGTTTCGCGCGGAGAAACGTCCACGTTCCTCCGCGCGAAACGTCCCCAGCGGCGAAGAGCGAGGAGAGACGGATGTTTTCGCAGGCTACATTGCGAAGCACGGGAGTTGGATTGGACGAGGAAAGGGCGCTACTTTTTCTACCAAACCACGAGATAGCTTCGTTATGCTGCTGCTTGTCAACTATTTTTATCCTTTACAGAAGCTTTCTCACGTAAATTAGCCAAATTTAGTTTAAATTATAAAATGGCCACTACTTGGGTAAAAAATGAAGATATTAGGATAAACCAATTTTGGAGCATTTGAATACTGCACAAAATTCAAAGATGTTTGTAACCTGGAAATGTAATCATTCGGTAGGCATACTGGTTCTTGCTATGAGACTGTTGTTTTGACATAACACTGGCCAATGAGAACCTTTGCAGAACTTGGTCACTTGCTTGAATACCACTTAGCAACGGCTCGCTGGATCGCAAACTATCCTATCTATACTATGCGATCGAGCAAAGCACTCCTAGTTAATTAATTTAATCATTCTGTTGAATATTAACCGAAGTAAATGGGAATAGAAGACTTAAAAACGTTGAATTAACGTAGAAAGGCTTCGCTCGATCACATGCAAAGCTTTGTGATCTGAATGAACGCTTCGGGTTGCCAACTGGCGAGGCGTTGCTAAGTGGTATCTAAGAACGTGACAAGGTTTTGCGACGGGCCTATTGGCAAAACAAAGCAAATGAAATTGGCGTGACAAAGTCTCCTTGAATTTAAGAAAGGTAAAATAGAAAAAGTGGTGGAAATCAGTGTCTAACCTCCGTTGGTGATAGAGTGGAAACATAATCTTCATAAATCATTCTTGCTCTTTCCGCCCTGCTGCTTTCGTCGAGTTTCTTGTATTCTTCAACCGCTAGCCAAAAGTTGAGGTTTTCCTCGCCGTACTGGGAACGAAGAAATTCCTGAAACAGTTGAATGCCAAACTTATGCCTAAGCACAGATTCAAAGGACGTTTGCCACTTCTTAGCTTCTTCTGCGGTTGGTCTGTCGATAAGAGAGTAAACAAAGAGCGTTAGCGTTAGGCTTCTCGAACTTCACCCGAAAACACCCCAGAACTCTTCCAAAGTTAACTCGGGGCATTTATTCGAGAATTCGGGCAACGTAACGGAAGGCACAGTAACTTATGTCGTTTCAAAAGCTCAGTACGCGGGAAACGAATCAATTAATAAATGTATAATCACGTCACTGACATTAAGAGCGCTTCTCACCCATTCACTCATTTATTCATATTATACAATTTTCCATTGCAATACAGGATTACATGTAGTAGAATATGTGGAACTAGCAGTAACCAATGGTTAGAAAGTGCGCGCGAACATGTGCGTTTACCGTAGAAATGTGATTCATGTTGAGAACCGCTTTCATAACGTGAATCAGAGAAAGCCCTCACTGCTGTTAGTTCCAGTGTCAACAAAAGGAATCACAGTGGATCATGATTGCGAGAACTTAAATTTAACAACAGAGTAAACAAGACTTATACTGAATTCAACGCTCTTATTCACGGTTACTTCGATACAATTTAATAGCCTGCGAGCGGTAAGGAGCGAGAGGAGACGGCTGTATTCGCAGGCAAAGATACAGTGGAAACAGTATTGCGTGACAAAACAACGCTCAACTTGAAATGTATACAGTCATGACTGCACGAAGTCTATTGTTCAATAGATTATTCAATCCCTGTTCAATGACCAAGGGTCGTTGAGATGCAATAGAAAATAATGAAAAAGCTTAAATTAAATATTATTGAAGCTTTCAGATGACAAGCGACGAAACATGCTTGGAAATGCATAAAATGTGAAAGACCATGCACATCCCCATGCACTGTAGTGTAACCTAAAGTAACTTTATATACTTGTGTTTGCGAATCGAGCAAATATTGTAGGCTATTGTTGAGTCACTTGCATACGCATTCAAGTGATTATCGTGACCACAGTCTCTGCAGTGACATTAAATGGACCTTAAACTCAACACCAGGACCTTCACGGCCACATTCCTTTCATATTAGTACGCAGGACAAAGGCATTTCAAGGGATGTGGACAGATTTTAGATAAAAACCTTGCTACACAGTTTATACAGTGCCGCTGACCACCCCCACCAGGAATACTTCTGCGTGCTCGCGTTTGCTTGCCCGTAATAACTATCATAAGTAGAGACAAATTCGACACCAGGATGGCTGTAAAACTTCACAAAGCCGTTAACACCAAAAATATTTCTGAAATGTTATTGTGTCGCAATGGAAGAGCCAATCAGGCGTGAGCAAACAAAAAAACAAGCAGGTAAAGGAACCATTAATGGAGTCAATTTTTTATTGAATGAAATCTTTAAATATTTAAGAAAAGGACGACCGAACAAAAAACAATGCTTTCAACAAAACTGCCCCCTTAACTTATGTTTCGATTGAATACATGTCAATAATTGAAGAGAGAAACAAAAAACATATTTTGAATATTGAAGGGGGGGTTACCTTTCACAGTCAAGATCCTTTTCTTTTTGGGCCAACAAGGCAGCTGTAGAGTCCTGCCTGCAAGTAAAAAATGCGAACCAGCATTCTGATCAGATTATTCAGCGAAAATAGTTAAATATTGAACTACTTTTGGCCTTTTTAATCATCAAGTCTCCCTCTCTGTCACATAACACGGCTCTATCTAGGGAAAATTTAAAGTGCTCGCTACCCGACTTCAAAATATCTATTCCTTTATTCTTCTTTAAATTTGTTTTGTTTTTTGCTTTTTATTTTTAGTGCTGCAAGCTTGTCGAACAGACTTCCTGAGGAGTTGAAAGACTGCTCTAGCTTGACGTGCTCTTTCGAAAACAAACTTATGCGAATTGACTATTTTCCAATTCCCCATAATACACTCTGTCTGCCCCCCAAATTTTGCATAACTTATTGTCTTAAAATACTCTTGGGAAAATGCAATACTCCCAGGAGCATTTAAAAACAATGGTTTATGCAAAATTTGGGGGGACAAACAGAGTGTATTATGGGGAATTGGAAAATAGAGAATTGAAGTTTGTAAATTGTAATGGACATCTTTAGCAATTCATTAGTTAGCCGTTTATCTTCAAATTCTCGCCCATGAAAATCATAGTTTTTTTGATTGATTTTTGTGTTTTTTAATTTATTTTTTGTTCCGAGGGCCGCGGGTAGATTATCAAGAGATATTAAGTTCTACCCTCAATAAAAATTTTTTATTATTATTTTTCTTTTTGTGTACGCATTGCTTACCTTGATCCACAACAGGCACACCAGTTGTTTTTAACAGTTTGCTGTCCGCCGTTTGGGTCTTCCGGGGCTACAGCCGATGAGCACCCTCCCATCGGCTATAAACATAAAGAAAATATCTTCAATAAATAGTCTTCTTCGTAGCCGCTCGGGCCGGAGTCACGCAATGGGGGTGGGAGCATTGCGTGACTCCAGCACGAGCAGCTGCGAAGGAGACTACAAATATTATTGTACTTAATAAATAGCAAGGGTCAACCGGCAGATCCTGATGGATCTGAGCAATTTTTTTTTTTGTAAGCAAACAGTAAAAAAGCGAATTTGACAGGGCAGCTATGAGATTATATTTTCTTCCACGGAAAAAAAAATTGAAATAAATCAATTGTATAGCAAGCATTGCTTTTTTTATTGTTTATTTAGAAAGAAAATACCATTAATACATATTCATTTACCCTTACACTCCTCATAAATGGACAAATAAAAATTTCAACAGTAAAATCAATTTTCTTTTTTCAACATCCAAAGATAGCAATTTGGAAGAATTCTCAGTATGGAGTGACTAGTCTAGTCAATTTATTCTAAGACAGTGACCCCTCCAAAACAAATTAAAAGAAATTTTTACTTTGGCGCAACAGCTTTGCAACATTAAGGAGCTATTTAGATTAAACGTCAGAGGAAAAAGGTGTTTGAACAGAGATGAGCAGGACGATTACATGAATTATACATGACCCCCTGCAGCTGACAGCAAATTTATTCAGTTACTGAACAATTCGTTTTCGGATTTTCTTAGGTTGCGCTCTTGAGAAATCTAGATGGACCCAAAAATGTAGTTAGCACGCTTGTTACACTGAGACTAATTAAAATATAACTTGAAATAAAGGCAAAAAATACGTAAAAGAAAGATTGGAGTCGACGAAAATCAAACGCTATCACTGAGGGCTTTCGGCCTCTAACGTAATATTACCAATGAGTATTGTAAAGTTTGACAGCCGTGAAAAGCTTTTGATCAAAAGCTTTGTATAGCATCATTTTTATCTCTCGTAACTGATCTGCAATCCCAAGAAAAGACAGTGACAAAAAGAATACTAAACTAGTATAAAGTATCATTGCCTTCGAGTTGTGTAATAAAATATTTATTTGGAATCCGTAAAACCATTAATTTACTTTTGATCGTTAGCGAAATCTCCAACATAGAGAATAGTATGAGAAGAGTCATTTAAAAAAAATTAACAGAGTTAGGGTATCTTTGGGATAAAGAGATATAGGCTACGAAGCAAATTGATCGCTGCTTGTGTATCGTGCTATGAGAGGAACGGCGTATGTTATGAGTTTAATTCTGTCATGTTGAAGTCAGTGTTTATTCAGTAATATATAATTTCACCAAATTTTAAATGCGTTCAATTTTCTCCTCTGTCTTCTCATATTAAAAATTATTGATATTATCCCCCCACTTTCGGGAACCATCAAAGAAGATTATTTTGAAAACATGAAAAGTGAAAGCCAATAGATTCATCTGTATACAGTTGTACGATAAAGCAATAGTTCAAACTCGACGCTGAAGCGTCAGGTTAATGGCGTCTGTAGTCAGAATATCGTAAAATGCTGAAAATGGTATTCAGCATCTGTTATTACACAATAAAACCAGTTTTAGCAAGAAGAGTTTGGATGACTAGCTAGATTCCAGCATAGAGTCCCCAATTCTTGAAGTTCGAATGAATAATTTACTATTTAGGTTCCGCGCTTTTAAAATCAGTCAGGGTTTTGCGGAAAGCAATACTAAGCTTTACAGGAAAGTTATTCGGTAGTGACTCAACTTCCAACCTTGCTCAGGCTAGAATTAGTCTTTACAATGGCTGCTAAAACATAGCAAAATTTTTACGCTTTGCCATTAAGAATAATATTAAAATGCTAGTCAGGAAAAAGAAATATTACTCTCTTTCGGGAGCCGATGTAATTGTTCCTCGGTTCACCAACTTTCAATCACTGTTAGTGTTGGTCTTCAGCGATATTCCGTGGTAATATCCGAACTTAAAATGACTTAATAGGTAAAGTATCAAAGTGAAAAAACTTTCGCTTTACCTCGTTTTTGAATTCTCGATAGGTCTCCATGATAACTTCTCTGTTTGCTGCTGGCGAATATGCAGGCGTGAACTCAGAGTTAATGTATTGTAAAGGCTGTCAGTGCCTCAGTGCTTTCAAAGACGCGATTCTTAGAACGGGGGATTATTTTGCAAGTGCGACGCAATTTAACAAAATAATTACATTTTCAGGAAAAAAAGGGACAAAAATTCATTCCGTTCAGGCCGGCAGGTGTTTTCCAGACAGTTTATGAATAATTACAGAAAAGAAATCTGGGCTTTAGTCCAACTGATTCGTCGCATAGAGCCGATTCCAAATGTAAGCTATTTGTGGGTATTGTCTTAATGTGGGCCTTTTTCACCCTGTAAGTGATCGATGGTCTGCTAAAACCGAAGCTTTTAGCAGAACGTTTCATACGCAAGTGTGTACAGCACTTTACTGCCATATACTAACAAGATCAAATTCATTGTTTATTCATTTTTTTGAAGAGTATGCATTCATACTGTTTTAGGGATCCATTATGGAGGGATTCTGCAATTTTATGGAATAAAAATATATTCGAAAGTAATCCTTGTTAAAAAGTTGTTAAAAATTCGTATTTAAACACGCTTTTAATTACAAGTCAGTGATCCAACATTATTTTGCGAATTAAAACCTTGAGAATGGAGGCTATTACTGTAGTTCAAGAGCAACAACGCTTTTATCTTTTGTTTCCTTCGCTTTTTTGGAAGTGTACCAGGGTGATAAAAAGATAAACACATCGCGAATAAACATCATTGACCGTTCGGTTACTAAGGCGGCCTGGGGTCCGTCGGTGGACAATATCCTCCAAAGTGGGATTGACTGGTATAAGTATTCCTTCGTACAGTGCTCCGGCCGTCTGTTTCACTATATCAGACGCAAAGGTACTCTTCAAAGGTTGACGAGCACAAGCAGATGTTAAAAAAATAGTGAGAAAAATTGAAACTCAAATCCAGTAGGCAGCTGGTTGTAAAAATATCCACAAGCTAAAGTTGAAAGCTAGAGCTTCAAATACTACGTTTACTTAATTATAACGTGTTTTTTACCAGTAAATCTAACTCCCTTAAGCGACCTCTCTTAAAACGTTGATAACCAGCAGGATCCTCGTCCAAGGATTTTGCTGTTAATTTAATTCTTTTAAAACAACGCCAAGATTCACTAAACGCTTTTAGATATGGCCGCTTACAGCGTTCAACTGTCTTTTTCTTCTATCAAACCGCTAAGGTATGAAAGATTTTCAAGTGAAAGTTTTTGAACATTTCTTCTTGTTCGGATTGTGAGGAACTTACTGGGATTTATTTTGCTTATCTAAAAAAAAACAATGTAATGTACGTTGTTCCTTAAGGTAGCAACTGAAAAAGCTCAATATTCATATTCATCTACAGAACTAAGGTACTGTCAATAAACACGGCAGTTACCATGTCAACATTTTGAGTCGCTGCTTGTCACCTACAACGATAAAGTAATTTGCGTCCTTCGTAGTATTAAATTAGTATTTTGAACGACTGGCTATGGTCAGATTAGACCACTTCTTTGCCCCTAGAATTCTTTTACTCTTCTGCTTGATCTCATAGGAGACGCTGATTTACACGTGCAGTGCCCGTTCATTCATTAAGCCTTCTCGTATTTTAAATCAGGTATTTGCATTATGGCGGTGATTTCTTGATGTCCAATTATTCTTCCCTTTCGCGTTGGCTAGTAAAGTATAAACATTTTCATTTTCCCTCTTAGGAATGTCTTCGTCACAAAATTTTATCTAACTATACAATTTCGATTCATTCAATCGTTTTCGCTGCATTTGATGAGCTGGATATGGCCGCATTCCAATCAAAAAGCAAACTAAGATAAAACTTAAAAGTTGCACAGTGACAGTCAGTTAACACGCGCGATCCGAAATTCATTGAAAGATAACGTTGAAATAAAATTGAACTTACCAAAATTTGCTTTCAATTCACAGCTGACTACTTGGCGCCTACAAACGCTGAAGAAAGACTACCTTAAAAACAGAATTTAGCCACCCCTTCCGAAAGAGAAAATAAAAATTGTCTCAACTGTGCACCTGAAAGTTATTTTGTTTTAACACGCCAAAGACTTGAAAAAACGTGTTTATAACCCTTTTGCTTATCACTTGTTAATATATTTACCCTAATGTCACGGATATTTTTGTCGGAACAGCACTTTGAAGGTGGATTTGAATAATGTTTCTTATTTTCGTTGTTTCTTTATACCATCAAAACATGGCAGTTTAATACGAACCCGTTACGGCATTTGTGGTAAGAAAAAAAAGGAAACGGCTATAAAAAATTGATGGTACAAAAAAAGCTTGCTTGGACGTTCTTAACATAGTGTCGTGTCTTTAAGCATCTAGACTTTATTTAGCCTCGCGTAGATAATAACAGTGCGCAGTTTTTTTTATTCCACTTCGCAGTCTTTTGATTTTTCAATTTAAATCTGGAGTTGACAGATTTATTAGCATTTACGGTCATCAAAGCTTTGTCTTGGCTTTGACTAATGTTTTAGCAGAGCAATAAAACTGAAACTATAATGTCATAACTAATTTAAAAGTTTAAGAATTTAACATAGTGAAATAAAACTGTATATGGAATATTTTGAGGTTGAAAAAAGGTCTTTGAATTCCATTCTTTGGCTGTGACTCGCCAAAATTTCGTTATAGTCTTTGCCTTAATGTTTACAAATAAAACGAAACCAAACCAAACCAAACCTTTTCCTTTTTTAAGGATTTTAAACAACTTTTTAATTATTTTGGTTGTCGTCTATAAGCTAAACAGGATAAGACAATCTGATCTTATCATGGTAAAGGGGACCTTTTCCCACCTCAAGTGTTTATAAGTTAATCCGTTTATTTGGGCCATGCGTGGATGTCTCATTTTCTGGGATGGTGTGTCTAGGGCAATTGTCGGGGGACAAGGGTAAAATGAAAAGGTATGTGTAGCATGGGGTTTGTTAAAACTAGGCATACTAAAATTTTCTGCGTGGAACATTCCGGTTTTGGTGCAAGAAGAGAAGAGTTGTAAGGCGGAAAGCACCCTAATATACCACACTGCGAAAAAACTATCACGTTCACGTATTAGTTGCCGGCGTTTTGGCAGGCGATTTATGTAAGCCTGATTGTTGCAATGTATTCTAGCTGCGCGACAACGACTTTTGATAGGATATGATCACGCGGAACTGAAGTTAGTCGCTGTCACGATTTTGAAAATGAGGAAATGATCGTCGCAGTAAACGCAATTTATGCAATTGCGTAAAGAAGGCTGAAAAAAAAAATTCAGGACTTCAACGGGGTTTGAACCCGTGACCTCGCGATACGGGTGCGATGCTCTACCAACTGAGCTATGAAGCCACTGACGTTGGGAGCAGGTCAATTGTGGGTTCAAATGTTCCCGTGAAAGAAATGAGTGTTAATGATATATGAAATATATATATATGTCACGATTTTGTTGCAAAAAGTGCTGCTATTCACCTTTAGTTTCCACAACTTTTCGCAACCTGCAACAGCCTAATTTGCTGCAATAGGTTTGATTCGTGGGTGGTAAAACGCAAAACATCGCTTTTTAACTCGTTTTGCCGCATTGTTGCAAAATTATGGCAAGTTACATGTTTTTGTTGCCCTTAATTTAGCTGGTCGCAGTTTTATACGTGAATATTAGCCTCACGAGCTAGAGGTTAGAGGTTTTACGATAGATAATTTGCATGAGATCAAGAGATTCACCTGTGACATTCATTTATTTATTTATTATTTATCACTTATTTATCATTTTGCAAGCTCGTGCAAAAAGGTTTCTATTAGGTATTTATGTTTTTTTTTTCACGGCTTTGTTATTCAGGTACTTTCGTCCTGCCCAGTCCTCCCCCCTCCCCCCTCCCCCTACCCTCAGGTTGTCTAGTGACGGTGATACTGATAGAAAACGAGCAAGTGATAAAACAAGCAGATGATTTTATTGTGGTTTCAAATACTCATCATGAAGATAAAGACTCCCTAGTAATTATAACAGAGGCACCCTACAACCGAATGTTTGCAAATGAAAAACCAGCATCTCAAATGGTTTTCTCTATGCCTTATAGAAGCCTGTTTGATTAATTTGGGCGGTTGCCCTAGGAATTTTTTATCTGCTTGGAAGTCTTAATAGGGAGCGGTTTCGAAAATTTTAGGTTGCTTTTTCGTGTCACCCAAAACTGTTCTACCGTAATGGATCAGCACTGATGGATCCGGTCAAACGTTTGAGGACATGGAATAGCCTTACTTTCATTTGAAAACTTTAGGGGACGTTTTGTCTAATTATGCTGAAATTTTAAGTAGACCTTTTCAACAATAAGAGCATCATCTTGGTGATAAAATGTGAGAAACTGAGTACGTATCACAACCTCGGAAAATCGTCGGTGGTTAAGTTAGTAGAAAACCTCCGAATATCATAGACAGATATTTAGACCTTTTTAGCCTTTCTCGAGCTTTAGAAATTATTAGGCAATATTTGCTACTTCGAACAGTTATATTACAGGAAAACGTCGTTTGGTGCCCCTGATTATGAGGTAAAAGTTATTGAGATTCCCTACACTACTGACGCCCCTGATTCCTTTTTGTAACCACAATAATTTATAATGTTGGTCAAAGCATAGATAGATTGAACCATAACTTGTTACTGAAAGACTCTTAGTCATTTACTGAAACACTTTAGAGGAAAAGCGAACATCGCCTGAGCCAAAAAAAGAAAAAAAAAAGTTTGGAACCCTAAATAAAGACAAAATTACATGTTCCTATATTACCATAGTAACACGTGACCATTGTGGTTACCAGCTCTTGACGAGCACGTTTTCTTTTCAAGGAAACATAGTTCAATTATATTATACGTTTTTAAAAACAAGTTATTAATGAAATGCTTATTGAAACACTAGTTTTTCTAAGAGCATCTTTTACAAAGTTTACCCCAACACAATCTCTGGAGCATTTTTTTCCTTTATGTATCACCGTCTGAGGTCCAATACTTGAATTTTAAATCTTTCTAGTTCATTATCAGATTTGAAAAGTCTTAAAATAATGCTCACAATTTTCAAATTTGTGACGAAATGACTTTCCGTTGCCTGGCTCAACAGTTCTATTTCCCTCTCACTTCAATTCTTAGCTGAGTTCGCTATTGTCCACAGTTTAGCTGTTAACACTTTTAAAATAAAATCTGTTTTCGAAGCGAGCGGTTATGTTATGTCTAATTGTGACCAAGTACGTGCGGAAAAACTCAGGTGAAAAATTATGCAACTGTCTCTTATCATTACCTTCCTGTTTTGCTGTGTGTTTCCTTGAGAGAAATGTTATGTAATTTCTTTAAAGTTCAACTTTATCATTTTAAGATTGAACCTTATTTAATGCGTTTCCTTTCAAAACTCTTTCAGGTCGGTCAGTTCTGTTGGGGTTAGATTTTTCGCATCAATGAGCAAGACCACAGTAAGCTGTTATACAGTGGAAATTATCAATAATTTTTTTCCTCGAGTTTTTCATTAACATTTCAAAACAGTAGCCTTGTCTAACTTGCGATTTTCTCGTAGAATCGTTCCTTATTTACACAAGATGAGCTTAAAAACGCCTGGAATAATGCAGTTAGGCAACGAAATATATCGATTATTGAATTCTATTTTTGTTTTCATACCTTCAGGATTTTTTGGCTAAGTTTCTTCAACATTTCTCTTCGCATTTCCGTGCCAAATCACGAACGTTGTCAAATCTGTTTAACTTGTACAAGCAAGGACATAATTGCCAAGCTTTTCAGTCGAGTACATAAGTCTCGGAGCAACAGTTATGATATTTAGATATGTCTGCAATTAATTAAGTCTTAAAAGAATCGTCCAATAGTATCTTAAATAAGAATATTTTGACCCCCGCGTACCACGCATTGTCCTATCTCCTCTGAGCCTGTAATTTCGCAAGTTCGGGCTAAAAATAGCAAATAAAAGCTGTTTTATTTAGAAAAGAAATATTATTATAATAAGTGATCTGAAAACTAGAACCTAGCTAGATTTCCCGCTGTTTGGCTGATAGACGGTGTAGCAAAACAATTTATCTTTCTAAAGTGATTTTCGCAACTCTGTCGGATCTGCACCTTTTTTTAAACATTATCGGTCAGAGACTATGACGAGAATTTTGAGGAATATACAGAAAATTCAAGTCAAGCCGATTGGAACTAACTAACATATTGCGTTGACAAAAAATTCTGGACGACTAAGCCTAAAACAGCGATCAAAAAGTGATGAACTGCTCGATTGTTTCGTCTTCGAGTGATTAGTAACTTTCACGGGGGATCAAAAAAGACAAAAATATGGGAAAGTAGACAGTGATTGACTTAGCCGGACCGCTATTTGAAATAGTCTTTTTATGGAAGTTTCCTGTCATTCATAGTGATAGTCACGGAAGCGATGAGTATAAAATATTAAAGTCAAACTTTATTATGTCTTCCACTAAATAGAAAACTGCGCGTGAATAATTATGTAATTATCTAAAAATTTGTCAGAACTTAATATATTGATAAAACAAGAACATACACAGTCGGTTTTTCCTTTCATTTTCCTGGCAGATTACTTTTACATTATTTAACTTTCACGATAGTAGAAGAAAAGAAATTAAGCTGTGTGATTTCTTTGTACGGCAATTGACTGAGATCGCCGATGAGCATAAATCAAATTCATTTTTCATTTTTCATACATAATTAAACATAACATAAATGTATTGAAACGATGCTATTCAAGGTGCTTTACATGAGGTCTTTTTAAATTCCGGTAAAAATTTTGCTCTTTATTCCTTTATTTTTGTTCCTTCAATAACTATAATTTTATTCCGTGCAACACGACTCGATCATGTTCATTTTAAAACATAGTGTCCTTATGGCCGAGCGTTGAAAATGGCAACTGGCAAACGTAATAAATGGCGGAAAATATTGATTTTCTTTCACGTTTAAAGTATAAAAGGTAATGTTTTCCTACTTTAATGATTAAAAGAAATGTGAAAGATTGCGTTCCCATATCGTTCACTAAAATTTCACCCACAGTGCCAATGGACTTCTACTTAATTCCAAAAATAGCCGGTCATAAAAACAATGGAATGTGGCGTCGGTCAAAATAATTGATGCTTACACAGTGCCCATCTCATGGCGCACTTTACGTACGCTCACATGACACTTACATGTGCTTCTATATGTACGGAAGTCCCAATAAACACGTAGTGATAGTCTCCTCAGCGCGATCGGAAGCCCAAGATCGAAACAACATAGCTTTAAATTTTGGAGAGATTTGGATGCTCTCTAGAAAAAATACCGGCCTAATAGCTAGTATTGTCAAAGAATATCAAACAGACCGTATCTCAAATATTCTCCCAAGTTTTCGTTTACGAGATAAAATCATTCAGGTCAAGTCTCGGTGATGCCTCAAGTGGTTGGTCAATGGTTTTTGGAGCAATTTGCCCTGAAGCAACACCGTCGAACTTTATTCATTCTCCATGGTTTTGGAGTATGATTTTTCCCAAAACAACACTATCGAACGTAAAAACGTCTTGCAAAGTTTTTGGTTTTTAGCCCACACATTACACAATTCAATTCAACTCAATCGTTATAGCCAAAAACACTTTTCAACAATCTTCTTGTACTAGTGTTCACGCTAGACCACTGAGGCCAGTATTACTGAACTGATCAATATTGTTACAAACTCGAAGCAGCATTTTCTTGACGTACTGACTGTTCTCACCAGCTAGGAAATTTTTGTTCATTTGAAACATGGATCAAAGGCTGCGAATTACGTCACGACTCTGAAGGAGACATACTAAATCAGTCCATGAGAGAAAATGAGCTTATCTTGATTTCTATAATTAATGGAAAGTGCAAAATTCAAATGCAATGCTGTCAGTATAACGGAGATTTTCACTGGATTTTAATTATCCCCGTACTCCTAAAATGAATTTTTTCAATAATTAAAAACTTTGAATTCTTAACTCAACAGTTGAATGAAATTGTGCCAGAGATTTTAAACTTAAAGAACAATAGAAGTTCATTCCAGGTTTAAGGTGGATTAAAATTTTCGCTATATACGGCTAGTTTGATTTATTTTATTTTCCAATCCGGATGAGGGTTATTTTTTAATTAAATAGTCTGAACGTAGAATTTCCCGGCCAGTTGAATTTTAGAAAAAAAGGTTTTTATAGAATCAAAGTACATTAACCTTAGAATCTCGGCGCTTCCTTGATTAATACCTTGTAGCATTTTCAAGCACTGTAATTCACTTGTGCTTTAGCTTTATGAAACTGATTACAAATTTAAATTTCAGGCGAACAAAAGTCCTTTGCACAAATTTTTACGTTGAAACACAGGCCGATTCATTGAGCGTTTTTCTTCAGGGAGTTTTTTCATCTGTATCTTGGCTTGTTGATCAAGATAAAAAATCATTTCTGCCAAACCTTTTCGATGATCTCGGGCAAACGAAAAAGCAAACTTCAAATGTAGTTTTTAAATTTTCGCAATGATTGAGTTTTATTCATCATTATGGCATATAAAAACTGTGAAGGGATCGGCGGATGTATTTTTATAAAAAATGCCTCCCATAAGTAGCTTACTGGCTTTACCGCTGGGTGTTTTTTTGTGGCCACTTTTCAACTTGACTCATTAGCGGAAACATTTTGTTTTTTTGTTGTAGGAAAGATAGGAAATATTTGCTTGCAAATAGAATTTTTATGCTTCTTCTTCCCATTGTGTACTTTTTATTTCTTTGGGGGCCTGGGACTTGGGGTGGCATTTATTTGGATTATAGCCAATACCCTTTAGGATACTTGTGCTTGCCAAGTGACCAGGCGTCCATGTGAGCTTCACTTCGTTTAATCTTGACGGTGGTTAAAGACGTGTTTTATCATCCCTCCTCCTCCCCTTGTCCCAGCCACTCCCCTTTTTCATATAATTAGATTGTATTTTTGGCGTTTTCAGTGCCCTCACCTTTACTGGGGCAAACTTTGTATCAAGGATTTGATTGAACAGTATTTTTAAATAAATGCGGCTATGGGATTTTGCCCATAGCCATTTACTCCATTTGTTGATTGGTTATATTTTTGCCCAGTAAACATAGCTCAGGCAAGGCAGCATTTTTGGGTTGTGCATATAATTTATAAGGGAGAAAAGGCATAAATGTATGTCTTATAAGTTACTGTTTACTTTAGTAATAATCCTTTTCATTTTTTTTATTTTAAAAAATTAGCGACATAGGCAACTACGAAACAGTTTTTGAATCTAGTCGTCTTGACTCCCGAGATACCTTAAGGAATAAGTTATTTCAGTTCTAATTGTCGATACCCGAACTTCCAATGTGTCGAGCAGTTTCATTATTTAATACATTTTCATATCGCATCGAAGACGTACGACTCTGCACAACAGTACGTTACATACAGACACAAATGTAGAAACATATTTTCCCCTTTTTCAATCACAAAAAGTGATTGAGCATCATATTAAAACTAACCGAACCTGCAGCAGGACTTGTAAGCTCAGTCGGTAGGGAGCGCTCGACTGGAGAGCAAGAGGTTACGACCGGTTCATTCCCCGGAGCCAGACGAATATTCAGGGTCTTCCAAAAAACAACTGAGAAATGAAGGTACTGCCTTTGCCCTGCTGATTGCCTAGATTTTCGCGTGGCTCGGATCGGCACCACGTAAAATAAAATTGAAAACAAAAAAAGTAATTGGAATTTCGTACGAAATTCATTGATTTTCAACTAATAAAAGTTTTTTTAAGGTGAAAAGTGAGTTTTATGTTCACCTTCCTTCAACGTTTGCAGTTTCGAATTGCCTTTTCGATATTGCTGATCAAAATATTCTTAAAGATCGAGCGCAAATTTTCTTACTTACGTTTAGATGATGAATTTGTTTCCATATCTTGTGATAGGTAGCCATTTTAGCGCGTCATGATATATATTTCAAGACTGAACTAAATGCAGTGATTTCATGGAAGTGTACGCCTGAACATATCAACCTTGTTGTGGTACGTACTTCTCTTGCAAATGTACGGCTGCATTGATTGTGCTGTTTGAGTGGCTTCTATTCGATCTGCACAAAATGTTGTCACTTTAATTATTTGAGTTCCGTAATCAGTAAAGTCAGTTTGGCAGCTGCAAGGATTGATTTCATCCGGAAATTTCGACAGGCACTATTGTTAACGTATCTTTCTCTGTTTTCTTAATATATTTTTTTCCTTGCGCTTGCAGCTGTCCCCAGTATAAGCCTTAGTTCCGGCCCAGGATTTAATTGGGGCTAAAAGCAACACCCATAATGAGGACCAATCTCGGTATCGAGGTCATATAACCTATCAAAAACGTAGAGAGACTGCGCATGCACAGGGAGCTTGAGCACCAACGCCGGCGACGGTTACGAAAATCACTTAAAAACTGAGTTCGCGCTGCTTCAAACTTTATTGTGCTTATTCCATATCGTTCAGTTTGTCAAATGTTGGCAAATTTTTCGGCAGTTGAATTCTAATAGACTGAATTGAAGTTCAGGAGAAGAAAAAGAAGGTCGTTGGCCTGTGTCCACGTCCTCCACAAAGGGAGAAATTGAACTAGGAAGTTTCACGTCGTAGTCGTGCAACGACGGCAAAGAAATGTACAAAAAAGCCTGCTTCGCGTGCAAAGTTGTTGTGTGGCTTATCTGAACGCCGTTCTCTCTCGTCGCCGTCGTCTTTGCCTGGTTAGAATTAGGTTAGTCTGTGAAAAGCTTGACGTTCTCTTCACTATTCCTAGTCAGCGAGTGATTGTTTTTTAAGGCTGAGCTTAACTCAGCAGTAAGATGGTGGCTTATATACCTGCCAGGATCAGAGAAACTCGAGGGAGTGCTGCTCAATCCGTACACACAGTTGGCTAAAGGGAATAGAAGATCCTTTAACATCTAGTGCGGACATTAAAAAGTTCAATTGATACATGACGCGTGCGCCGGAGACCTTTGTTTACGTCGCCTTTGTCCATCCTTTCGTACCTACTCCGTTCATTTTCCATGTAGCTTACCGCCTTCCTGATTGATTATAAGCCTCACCAGCATCATGCTTCAACTGGAATTGGGAAGTTGAAGACTGATGTCACTACGGCTAAGGCAATGAGAACGTCAAAAAGGACTAGGTTAGATTACCAAAACAACAACTTTCAGTGGTGGATCCAGGGGAGGGGCCCGGGGGGGGCAGCCCACCCCCCTTATTTTTAGATGAAAATGAGGCCCGAAGGGCCGAACAAATTTTTTTTGAGGCCGGGCCCCCACCTTATCTCAGGGTCTGGATGACAGCCCCTCCCCCCCCCCCCATATCTGAAGGTCTGAATCCGCCACTGATTTTGTAAGTGCACAACTCAATGTGTTCCTTTTTTTGCCCTGACTGCACGACCACGACGTAAATTTTCTATTTTCACATTTTATCGCCATCGTGAACATACGACGACGAATTTCCGCTCTATAAGAGTTCGCCTACTTTCAATCAATCATTTATTTTAACACGTTACTTCTAGGAGCTAAAAAACTCGTTCAAAAATACGGACATGTATTAATAATATCTATAATGATTACTGACAGATGATATTATAAACATATTCTATCTTTAAAATAACTCAATAAGTATATAACAAGTTAAAAATAAAAACATAAAACATAAAAAGTAGCTAAAACCTACTAAAAAGCAGCTAAAACCTACTTAAACGCCATAAACTAAAAACGTGACAGGAAGACAATAAGACACGCTCTAAAAAGCTACTTGCAGTTTATACTTTTGAACTCTGCATTTGCATCACTTGAAAAGGCGTACTTGAGAGGGTAAACTGTTCCATAACTTAGTAAATAAATAAGTCAAAGAATTCTTTTAAATTTAAGATTAAAATTAGTTAATTCCAAATTCACGCCCTCGCCTCTTATCCCGTACGGTGTATGCCTATATTTAAAAAGGTTTCCATTATAAATAGGTCACGTACCACTGAAGCATTTAAAAAGAAGTATTAACGCCTACAATGTAAGGATTTCATGTGAACCGTACTGAGCCCGATTAACGTTCTCAAAAAATAACAGTTGCCATCTCCGAGACGGTTACGTTGACCTGTACCCATGCCTACAGATAAAGGACTGCAGTATTCTAGATGAGGTAATATAAATGCTTTACAAAGTTTCATCATTGCATCATGGGGAAGAAAACGCCTTATTCTTCTCGGCGCGGAGGCCTTCGCGCGTAGGCTTTCTTTAATTAGTTTATCTGACATGTGTTCTTTATAGGCGAGGTCCTTGTCCAGAGTAAGAATGATCATCATAGTCACAGGGTCCGACGGATAATGCATTAGACAAAGTGAGCCAGTTGGGAAAATCGCGCTGAAGTTTCAAAGAACACGAGGTCCCTCTTTAGGTGACGTTTTCGCTTCCTTTGCGTTCGTGGTATAGTAAACTCCCTATTGACTTGTGTGCTATGCCCACTATGACAAACTCCTTGTCTGGTCCTCAATCATGATTAAACAGTAGGCAAATAGCCTAGAGTTTGGATTATGAGGTCGGTTATAACGATGATGATAATGTAAATGATGATGATGATGATGATGATGATGATGATGATGATGATGATGATGATGAATGAGATAAGTAACTTCCTTAAAAATTGAAGAATCAGGGTTTGTGACTTCGAGCAGAGAGTAACAAACTACGCTGCACAATACAGACAACAGACAGATAGATTGACCAAGCAATTTGTTGCTTGCAGGACCCTCCTTGACAACTGGACTTTTATGCTGATGAGGTTACCCTGGTAAAATAACTTTACTGTTTGTACAAATGGTTAAATAAAAATCTCTGGTTTAGGCAGAGTTGAGGGAAAAAGAAAAAGGAATATTCAGTGTAGATGAATAGCTGAAATAGTAAGCCGGGTGATCTTGCTAGGATGGCAAGGCTGCGGAAGGTAAAATGATGTTATTATGAAAGTAACAATGTACAAATAAGGTCGAGGCGCGTTAAAGCGTATTAAACATAGATTGGCTTGGCTTTAACACTTGACTCTGATGAAACTTACATGTAGAAATGATGTATACGTTTTAAATACTGATACACCATTTCTGCCATTTATTTCGGTAGATTCTGAGTCTTAAAAAAAGATGTTTTCCAGGTTTAGGTAAATGTTGTCAGGTCATGACATCGTTTTTCCTTTACCCCCTCTTGCTTCCCCCTCTACCACTAAATCTTGAAGGAACGTTTTTGACACTTTGATCTGTTGCGGTCATACCATCTCAACCTCAGAGCTCCCTTTTCCCCTTTGTTGTTAGGAATCTTCAGATGTTTTAATTTACCACTGAGCTGTTGCATCAAAAATGGTTTCTATTCATGTTTACGTTAGAGATGTGGACTGCCGCCGATTACAGTGATCTTTCGACGCCATTTTATCTCCGAAGTGTATATATTTATACTTTGCAGACCACCCTTTCGCAGGCAGGAATTTAGAAAGTTATATTTTTGTCTTTCTTGAATCTTGTAGAGCTTACCAGTGCGTTATTTGTTTGCGCAGACCACGCATGGATTTTTGCTTTTTAAGTGTTATACTTACAATAAATGGCTTCTCGGCGTATTTAATATATATTATGTAGTATATATTATATATTCCCTATATTTATATCGTAAGATAGCTGTCTGCAGTATCACAGTATTATAGCTTGGTCGGCCCGGTTCAGTTTAGAAGGACCTTAATTATCTTCTGGTTAATGGGCGGATACTGTGTTCTTTGGTGAATAAGATACTAAAAGTCAATTAACCTTTTCAGAAATAATGCAAAAAGTGGACGAAAATTGGAAGATAAAGTGAAAATAAGTGCATTACTGTAAATGTTTACCAGATGAGAGGGAGAGAATGACAGTTCTGTAGGAAACTTGAAAGCGGAATAAGACAAGAGCATTGAGATTGCCAACAGTTTTAAAAACTATTAAGCGGATTGAACAGGGCCGTAACAAGACAAAAATTCTTCCTAAAGCAAGTAACATACAAACAGCTGTTGAAAGTTTCAAATTTATCAAATTTTAAATATGTTTGCTATGGGTCTATTGATAGACCCTTTTCTTAGTGCTATTTGTTTTACGGTATTTTACAAAAATGTTTTTTAATTTAAAATTTGGACTTCAGACACTTCAAGCAGACTCGGGATTGAACAGCAGGTGCAATTAAAATAATTCATCAAAGTATCATCATCTTGAAGCGACATTTTTAGCCTCCTAAAAAGCGATTTAATAAATCAAATGAAGCTGTTAAGTTCACTAAACATGTGTTTAATTTCCTCTAAAACTGATAACGTTTCGACTTTCAGAGGCCGGAGAGGAAAAGACAAGTCGAGATGGGACTGATCTGCTCTCTTCCCCTTCTTTTCGACTTCTAGCAACTATCGCCCTCTTACAGCGAATGTTAGATCAAACAAGTAAGCTGGGTTTTATACGCCTTGTTTTGCCGAACACTTTCTATTTACACCAAGCTCGACGAGCAGTTTAACTCTAGTCATCATGCTATCCAGATCTTTGGAGTTATCGCCTTAAAATAATGACATCTCGGACTATTGCTCACACGCTTGGAATATACAGATATGTCATTTATTATTTGAACTGTTTCCCCTCCGGCGATATCTGTGTTAAGTGTTAATCTGCGTTTTCGCGAGTTATATCGTGATTTAGCTGTCCCATCACACCTGTTACTCAAAAGTGATTTCCCAAAGTTTATCATTAATTGATGTTATCCACGTTTTAAGCTGAAGTGCTGTCACATAATAAACTAGTAAATATCCTCATCAAGGCGTCCTTAAGATTTTAATTGCTAAGCAACGTATAGTAAACGTAGTAATGAAGGAAAGTAAAACAAAGTGTGAAAATAATGATAATTTTGAAATAGTTTCAGCCAGGTGTGATTCACAGGCATGCTTTGAATTCAGAGAAAGCGGCAAGGAGTGACTGTTTAAGATTGTTCAGGCCTAAAACAGACACAGATAAGCCTAGTTTAATTACAAAGGACTGATAAAAATCAGTTAAAGAACTTAAGGTGATTCCATAGTAAAAGAACCTAACATAGATTATAGCTGAAACTTGGTACACTGATGTAATAAGTCAAGAAGATGAAAAAAAAGGAATAAAAAGTGGGGGTCACCGGGCTCATTTTGACGTCACAATGCTGACAAATACGGCTATTTAGGACCCTTTTACAAAAGCCGCGGGCAGCCCAAAACTAGACAAAAAGAAGAGATTTTTTCGATGATGCATGTGGCATCACACAGAATTTGACTTTAATGTATTGTTTATCCACTTACGTACCAGAAAAATGCCTTTTAATGCCCTTGTTTTTACTTTACGCTCCAAATTAAAATTAAATTGGACGGGCGCTTTTCGACCCGTGATGGCTCAATACGTACAATTTAGTAAAATTGCCAAAGAACTGAACATACATTTGTGACAATTTTTTTCTCATTGAAAGAAAGCACTGTCCTTATTAAAATCATGAAATAAAAAATGGGGGTCACCGTACTCATTTTTGCGGTAGAGCTGCAGAAAGTGCGCACCAAATGCATTTTCTCCGATTTTTGAGAGAGGACTGGGGCGAGTTTCAAAATAGAATGTATGTGAAAGGGGGAAGAAAACATTAAAAAATCCGTTTTTACAGAATTTACATCGAGAAGTTACATTTAGGACACAATGTGATAAAGAAAGTGTTTAAATGAAAATCAAAGTGAATAAGGACAAGTTAAACATCAACTATCGAGGTTCTCCGAGAGGAGGTCGAACTTAGCAACACGCGTACTGCTTACGTTATGAGCATTCCCAACACATTGAGTCTCACCTCGGCAAGAAACAACAGCAAGCAAAAATTCCAATAGCGTTTCTCTTCAGTCAACTTCATTTTAATAATGTTACTTCACATGCTCTTTTTTACGGCGGCCATCTTGTTATGCGCAGTAAGAGATGCGCAGTGCAAAACTAGGGAATCACCTTAAGTTTAAGACTTACGATTTTCAAAGTCAGAAAAACAAATCAACATGCCGGCTATTAACAAGCCATAAGCAGATTTACGGTAAAGACAACCTTACATGTTTCACAACCCTACAAAACCTGTCATAAGAAACCGAGTCATTCAAACCAACTTTTCCGCTCCGATTTCATCATTTCAGAGATTAGGTACCTGTAACGGTCCAATTGAACCCTTGGCCAGCTCCACACCTTTTTGCGGACTAGAAACTTATTTAATAGCAGGTTATTTGCAAACAAGAGCCCATGCGGTTCTGTTGATTGTTATAAAATATAAGAAATAGCGTCTTAGAATCACACAATTTTTGCCTAAGACTAAAACACCGCTTGTAATTATCACACTCTACCCCCCTACTAAGAACATTACCCGTAACAAACAGGAATAAATTGTCCTCGAGAATTTAAGAAAGTCTCGCAACACGAAATTACATTCTATGCATGATAATTGCTCCTTCGAATCTATCTGCTTAAAGAAAAAGGTTTTCTTTGAATTTTGTAAACAAATACAATCTAAACGTTAAGGAGAATTTGGCAAATTAATTAGGTCGAAATCTTTTTTTGGTGCGGAGATCTTATGTTCGTGCATTGGTGCAACGATTACCAAGCGCTTGCTTTGTAAATTACTTTTAACCTGCAGATTGTATACTTCAACACAGATGTTCTAATGCATGTTCGCTTTTTTAATATGGAAAGACAGAAGTTACCTGCAGAAGCTGTATTTATCTAAAATTTTATATTTCCGCTAATCTCAAAGATTTTATATCCCTTTGTTTGTCACCTTGGCAACCCAAAAAATGCCTGACGAGGAAAAAACGTTCTTCCATGATCCACAAGTAAATACCTACGCAAACAGCGGTCTTTTTGTCGTCTTGAATTTAAAATGACAGTGAAATCTGTTTTCTTTTCTTCCTTTTTTAAATCGAAGGCAACGGCAATATTAATATTTAATAGCTATATGTATTTAAACTAACGATTGGGATAAATCTTTGCCGAAGTGAATTGAGGAGACGTAAAATGTTGCTGAGGACGTGCCAGTTTTAATTTAGAACATTTTAATGTCCCTTTTTATCACACTGTACCTTCATGTTTTAAAAATTCAAGACGCCATGCTTTATTTTAAATGGTTGTTTTATTTTCTCCTCGAATTTGCATTTGGTAAACACCTAATTCGACACGGGAAATATTGCCATTGTGTTCCACAACGCCTCCGCTTTAACATATATGCCTATTCTTCTACCCAAAAACGAGAGTAATAAATTAAAGCCTCTTTCTCCAAAGTCTCATGCATCGCTTATGGTTGCCGCATCTTTGAAAAGGGCAGTGTATAAATCTCTAACGGCGGAAGGCTCTATATAGCATCGGTGCTCATTATGGAAACATTAAAGAACACGGACATGACATTAGCTTTGAAAGATGGTACTCAAAACTTGCCTCTTTTAAATAAAGTGAATTGGTCATTCGCGTTGTCGCTTTTTTTTGTAGAAACACAGCGATGAGTCCGTTTTGTATTCCTTCTTTTATCATTATTATTATTATAACTGCGACTTGCTCCTTCAATTAGCTAGTTGTTGTAGCATTAAACATTTGCCGAAAATTAACGAGCAGGCCAACGAAGACTTTATTCACTTTTTTTTACTTGGGTTTACGGCTGTGATACGCGGGGATGATAAGTGCGAATTTCTGCGAATCGTGGCATGAGCCGCAGATCGAGATACTGGTATCAAGACAATCAGAAATTACCGCGGAAATTGCATTTCTAACGCCATGCATCGCCGCTTTAAATTTGTCATCGTTGCAGACCGCTCATAACAACCACGAGATTCACCCTTCCTTCAAATCATTGTATTTCCTTTTCAGGTATAAATAACACACGTTTTATAGCAGGTATCGCTTTATATGAATAAGGCACGGACGAAAGTCGATTTAAACGCAAATTGGTGAGTAGCTCGCGAAGATAAACTTACTATGACGGCGATGAGCTAGAAAAGCATCCCTGATAAAATGAATTTTCTAGAATTCTACTTTCAGTAAAATGTCAAATTTTTTCTAGTCTTTACTTACCCCGATTTCAATTCCAATGCGACGGCTTCAAAAAACTTTTGAAATAATAACCTGTCTGTGTATAATCTTCAAGTAAAGTAACATCTCGAGGTTCAGTTCGCGGTGTCAATAAATTCTTGATTTTTGTCTCCTTTAATTCGGTAGCCTTTGTGCAATAGTCTCGATACTTCCTCTTTTCTTAGCTGACTTAAAGAACAGAACACTTGTAAAACAACTATTTGTCAGTAAGGCGCTCCGTTGCAAAACACCTGAAATACAGAAGAAGAAATAATATGGCCTCGCTTGGAAGCCCGGCGTCTTCATAGAATTGCAAATATGTTACCAAGGAAACAAAATTCGTTGTCTTTCTTTTTCTTTTCCTTTTTATTTCCCGATTATCTCCGCGATGTCAATATGCCACTGTGGAATAATAATAATATCCTGTCACTGATAAATAACTTTCCTTCTTAGACGTGAGTTATATTAATTTACCAATCTTTAGAAGTCGAAAGACGAAATTCAATGTAATATGAATCATTTCGCAGCTGTCATTTCTTTGATCGCGTTTTAAATCCCCCTTTAGAGGGCTGAAGACGTTAGTTTGAGACTTGACATCACTGTTTGAATTCGCTTATTTACACAGCAGTAACTAAAGGCAAAATAAAAGAAAAATGGTAATTTCCTTTATTAAGGAAACTACTTGAACACCATTTGCTGTATGCTTTTTCCTCAGATTGCGAATGCACTCTTTCGATTTTATCAACATCTTGTATGCAAGCGCGTGGACAGGTTTTGAAGTTTTTTTTTTAATCGAGAGGCAATTATTTATTAATGCCACTATCACGGGAGTTCCCACAAATATTTAGTTATTAACTAACTTTTTTTCTGTTAGCCGGTAACATTATCATACAGGGTATTTCAGGGACAAAGTTAAAACATTGTTTTAGTATAGATAACTGATTTACGCCTATCTGTGTGGGAGAGATGGCGAAACGTGATATATATAGTTCTTTTAGTGAGAAATTAAACTACAATACTTTAACCTTCCCAAATTTTTTTTTACTTTTGTTTTGAGAGGTTCTTAAACCATCTACAATATCTCAATGAGAAGTGCACATGCATTTGCCTCTGTTTTCCCGGCCCCATGTAAGGTGATCAAAGCCAGTCTTTTTGGATTCTGGATTCCAGGCTGTAAATTCAGGATCAGTGTACAGGACTCCACATTCCAATCGTTAGAAGGATTCCGGATCCCTTGAGCTGAATTCCCTGGATTCCGGATTCCAAATTTGCTGCACAAATCACTAACCAGCCGATAACGTAATTGGTTCCTCTAAGAATGAATCATCCACCAGATGGTGGCTTATTCGGTGGATGACAGACGATAGCGTTACTCAGCTTTTGAACAACCGGGATCCAGTCCAGGCAACGAAGCTTTGTGACGAGACTAAGAAGTTACACACAGGAATAACTGTTTCCTCTTCAATCCTAAGTACAGGTCGACTAGCATTTGTAGATTGTTTTGTTCCCCGTAAAGGTGTACGCACTCGCTAGGGAAGTTTGGGCGGAGTTGTGCCGCCCGGGCCTTCAGGCCCTGTCCTGTTCAAGGCAGACAAAAATTGTTCATTTTCGAGGCTAACGTTATTGACAGATCTTTACGAACCCTTATGCAATAAGTAAAGATCGTCTTAACCTAGCTTTGCACTACTTTTCTCACGTGTCGTAAAGTACTCTCTTTAAGCATCTTTTACGGCAGCTTTACGGGCAGCTTTACTGGTTCGACTTTACGCACCTTTACATGATAGTGTAAACTTGCGTAAGGCTTTGCCTCTGAACTTTACGGAACTTTAAGAAATCAGCTAAAGTTCGGTAATTTCCCTTTTCGTGCTGTGGCCATCCAGACCCTCTGAACTTGGCCTCCCAATGAGGACGCTCTTAGAGTTCCGAAGCAGAAACGCCTCACGAAGCCCTAAGAACGTCTGGGTGGGAGGCCACTCTGAACTGGGTTTAACCTATTCTTCACAGAAGCACACGTAACCGCCCGTGCGGATCCACATTTCTGTGTAACGCTTGTGACGTCATCAGTTTAAACGGTCATGGTCAAATTTGTCATTCACCTTTTGCAGGGTGAAAAGACCTTTCAAACCATACCACGATTCAGTCAAGGAGGCCCAAGAGATAGACGAACAAAACATGCAACGTTGACCTGAGAATCTCCATGAAAATCTTGTTCCACCATCCACTTACCTTTCCTTGCATCTAATCCTAAGAACCTAAAAGCTTTCCCAAAAACTTTTCCCACCGAAATGCCTACTAAATGCCTAGCCACAGAAAAAAGATAAGGCAAGAAAAGTGAAAGAAGAGGGAAAGAGAGAAAGAAAGTCAAAGCTATCTGCGCATGCCCAAACTTAGAAAGCTAACTGATTTTGCATCTGGACCAGAGTGTTGCAAAGTGCACGACATATAAACGGTTTTGTGGTAGGTTTTAGCTCTCTATAGCCAGCGATGGCGAGGAAACGGCACTACAAGTTTCAAAATGCATTTTTTCTTTCGCAAAAAAGGGTTAAGGATAAGCAAAAAAGCGCTATGAGGGTCTTTAACTGATGTTAACTGTCAACTAGTTGATGTCACATTTAAAGAAACAAATCACCGGGCATGAATTTGAGCCATGGGCTGTTGAATGCAATTTCCTTCTCACGGGTGAATAGAGATTGTTATCTAACAAACCGACTGCTTTTGTGAACGTTACAATTTCATATCAGCTGATATCTAGATCTCATCTTGGCGAGTCACAAGGCTGGCTGACATCTCCGGCAGCGTGCATGGCGATTGGTTGAAAATTGCTTTAAGAAACATAACCTGAAGGTGTTAAGAGAAATATTTTGTGAGTTAACCTGAGAAGGAGTCTTGACACTTAGTTAAAATGCAGAGTCTGATTATTACATCCTGAGTAAGTTTTTGACGGTGAGTTTTTTCACTTGTATATCGTTGAATGCTGGGAAACAACCGAATTCGGCTTATTATAGAACGGTCCAAGTGAGGTCATAATAGAAAAGGGTAGAAATTATAGAGACTATAACTATATAACTATAATTTAGCGGACTGCAGGACATAGGAAGAGCATAAACAGATGTCTTTTCATTCTCGAGTTGTATAAATTGTACAAAACGTACAGCCTCATATCTCTCACTGCTACAAAGGTTTAGCGCATGTTTGAAGACATAAATTAAAGGAACATCTAATCTAAATTTGAATGGTGTAACTTTCAAAAAAACATCTTGCAGCCATTACTACAATAAGACCCAATAACGTACCAATTTCTTTCATTTTCTTTTAAGGGTTTCACTCAGGAAAAAAAGTTATTTTCCGTGCCCCAAGACAAATTGAGTTGACCCTAGCTGATAATACTGCGTTGTATACACGATGATTTTTATTTCTTAGATATTGTCAGTACAAATTATCTACTAGCACCGCAAGAACCTAAGCAATTGGTTTGCAGTCTAACAACAATGCCGACAAAATACGGAGAGATTAGGTACCACGCTCTATTTAACTTTTTCTTACACACATCGCTCGACAGGTCAGTAAAGTAAAATCTTTCAAGAAAAGAAGACTCGGAAAAGGGCCAGAAATTAATATCGTCGGGAAGTGTCTTCGAAGTTTCCCGGTAAACATTGTTTACTATAGAAGCAAATATATGATAAAATTATGTTGGCTATGTTGAAGAACACATTCAATTCCATTTAAGATAGATTCAACACGATGCTAATTTAAACAGCTGCTTGAGTATTGTATGATTCGTCTTCTTATAAAATTGCATGCAAGCCTTAAACTTAATATGACAAGTTATGTTCTTCATTAACGAGCTTAACGGTTCTTCTTTTCGTTATATCCCATATTGTCCTGCCTTGTGATTGCAGTTAAATGGTACTTCAATTCTTTAAAGCTCTCGGAAATGTTGGAACGATCGACGCAATTACTATGAAAAAACGGTGTTCATTTTCATCTAAACGCCTTTCAATAGATTCCCTTGATTTAGTGTACAGAGCCAAATGGGACATCTGCAGAGCGGACGTCAAAAGACAAACATGCTGTATTTCTATAGATTACACAATTTTAATTCGGCGGGAATACTATCTGGCTGTCCTGTAATTTCGATCTTATTTACGTTAACCAACTCTTAGTGATTATTATTAATTATTATTCTGATTCTTTTTACTACATGGACAGTTTTTGTTTTCGCTGATGGTCACTATCTGAAAGTTTTATAGTTATCTTTTGATTGACGTCGCCTCTATTATGCCACCTTCTGCTCAGTCAATAAGGGTTTTGTCGACTTTTGCAATCTTCTTCTACTCACTGTAAAGTGGTCCATTTTCAGCTAATTTAGTTAAAAGGCATCTTTCATTTGGAAAAAATATCCTTTGAGGTAAACCTTTTAATTCACATTGTTCTCGTTTTTAAGAAATTTACTAAAAGAATTAAACTCTCAAAATCTTTTCTTAGCTGGGACGAGTTTCATCTCTTCCTTCTATATTTAAGGCTGATTTCTGAGCCGTAACGTGTCGCTTTCAAAACTGCATGACATTACTCAAGTAATTGCATCAAACTAACCTCAGTTAACTTGAGTTTATCAAAGACTGTTAGTCCGAACGTTGATTCTTTTGCTAGCAAAGTGTAATTAAAAACAATTTAATATTCGGTCAACCTTAACTAGAATTCTGTTTATCAATAAAACCATATACAGTCGACTCTCGCTTAACGGACACCTCTATAAGACGGACACCTCTGTTAAACGGACAGTTAGAGTTGGTCCCTGCTTTTCTTTATTCCTTTTATTTGACTCTCTTTAAGACGAACACTTAGTGCCGGTCCCAAAGGTGTCCGTCTTAGAGAGAGTTGACTGTATAGCCTTGTGTATACATTATCATTTTATCATGATGATCTCTACTGGCCTTCAACGATGTTCTACATGCGTGTTTCCGTTCTTCTGTCCTGCACTGCAACCAGCCTCCTACAAATGAAAAGATCATCGACTTGTCCTAAGCTGGTCAGCTCCGACAATCTTGCAATGGTTTCCATGTCATAACGTGAAATTTCCTTTTTCTGGTTGGCAGGTAGCACTGTAACCAGCAAATTTAAGCCTCGGGTACCTTATAACTTCAAGGTACCCTGAGCGGAAGGTTTTCCATAGACCAAGGGGGTCGATATCGTCAAATAGTTCACAGCTATTTTCATGTGGGAGTAGACGGCTGTAGCCATATGTAAAATAGCTCTCAATTCAGTGTATCTTATAAACGAACGTTAAGGATTAAAGAACGTTTCACTCCCGAAAAACCAAACATTATATCAGGGCATAATGTTATTTATGTCGATACAATATGCCTTTGTGGTCTACATGGTTGGTCTTCCGACTCACATCAATCTAACCTCTCTTTCAAGAGCCAATCATCTCTATCGCCCTGAGGGAGTGTTCGTATAACGGAGCATGCATTCCCGCGTTCTTCCCCTCTTACTTCCACCATCACGGCGATTACATCTCTGCGGAAAAATTTTTTCTTTTCCCTCCCCCCCATCCCACTTTGCCACGAGTCGGGAGATCTTCTATGCGTCTTTCACTTAGTTCATTCATTGGGCGAAGTTCTTGCCCCACCTTTGCTGAAAATAACATAGATTATATAGTATTATTGTTGTGAACTAATGCGTCTGTTTTATAATCAATTAAACTGCCACTCAGACAAGTGGCCAAATAATGCCAACACTCGAGTGGCTTCTCTGTCTGTGGTATTGTAGCGGAACAATAGCGTGACTTCAATGAGAGCTCCCGAACTAACTTTTAGGTCTCTGGGTATCGGCATAAAGAAATTTTCTCCGTGATTTTATTTCTTAATTTTTCTACACAGAAAAAGAGCGGAATCCAAATAGGTGAGGACTTCAAGAGAAGGAGTGGCTGAAATAATATGATTATAAGCTCTTAAACTGATGTTTAATCTTAAAAATAAAATAAAAAAGATCAAAATCTGCTAACAAGTTGTCTGCATAACGTACCCGTAATCATGTGTAATATGTCAGCTGTCGTTAAGCCCTATTTTTTTGAAGTTGTTAATTTTTCCCAGGAAACAGGAAATGATCAGAAGGTTTTAATTTTGTGGTTTTCATGACAATCTGAGTATTATGACCAGAACTGCATTATTACTAAAGCAAACTATATATATTATTAATGCATTTCTCTCTCAATATCAACATTTTGTTGTTTCAGTTTGGCTTATGATGAGGAATGCTTGGGACTGGTCTTGCATAATTATCGTTGTACTCTTCTCAGCTTTAAATGGTTAGTAGGGACCGGTATGCTCTTGGGTTTACCTTTGGAAAACTATTTATTGGCTCTCTCTAACTTTGGCACAGAGGATAATGAGCTGAATCAAAATTTTGCACAAATAAAGCACTCATCGTCCTTAACAGTTTAGAGTAAAAATCTTGTGTTTCTAAGTCACGTGATATGTCACGAGACCATTTTTCAAAAAAATCTTAAATAATTGGCAAATTGGTGGCAGGTGTAAGAAAAGAAATCAAGCAATAACATTTTTCTCATTGCAATTAAATATTTTGAACTCTTCACTTTTGGAATGACTGTCCATTGCACCTCAGAAAAAATTATGAGGGAAAAAAATCATTTGAAATACTAAATGAACATTAACTGCAAAGGACCGCAAACGAATATGCTGCAGAACGTAGGATCAAAAGAAGACCTGAGCATCAAAAATATACCAAGTAGACAATTAAGAATGCGGCCACGCTGGTCGTACTACGTGGAAATTAACTTTGCCATACATCAGCACGACACCGAAAGAACCCAAAACAGAACGGGGCGGTAGCCGTCGACAGCTTTCGGTGTCGTGTTGATGTCTTGCCAAGATAATTTTCACGTAGTACGATCAGCATTGCAGAATTCTCAATTGCCTATCATATCAAATGCCCTAATTTAATCTTGAATTTAATGTTTAAAGTTTTAATTTTAAACTTCGTGTACATTCATTCCGAACGTAGAAAATAAGGTATATTCACTCTCTATCAGAAACGCCAATTTATTTATCCAAACAAAGTAATTCGCCACCAATTCGCCAATTTGCTTCATTTTCAATTTTTGGTCACGTGACATGTCACGTGACCATAAATAAAATTTTAAGGCACAAGAAGACCTCAAGATTTACTTTTGGAGAAAAAAATTCATTTTGTTCTAGGTATCCTAGCGAGAGATATTGCCAATCAATCGTATGCCCCGAACACCCCTTTTATCACAGTTGATCCATGTACAACAGCAATAAAACATACTAAAGAATGGTAACTTAAATTTTCCCCGCTAAACGTCTTAGTCCTTTTCTCAAGGTATGTTTTTCGTGTTTGTTAGGATCGCCGATTATTCTGACGAGGAATACAAAGTATTCAACCAATCTACACAATTCCACTTCATTTCAATGCACGACAAACTTCTCGTCAAACATCACGTGGTATCACGACAATCACACCGTCCAAAGCAGTGTGTATTACACAATCAACAGAGATGACAAAATGAGTATGCTGATAGTTAAAGACATCAACTGCCAACGAGCAGGAAATTACACATGTGTGGTGACGAATAAGTATGGTAGTGACCACCGACAATTCACCATTATCATATTTGGTAAGAATATGACATCTGGGTATAATTCACTGATCATGACACATAATAATCCACAATATTTCAGCAAAGGGTCTCAAACTGTGACGTTCTTCTTTGAAGAACAAGAAGGCTATGTCACTATGACTATTCACTACTTGCACATCTCACATAATACACCTTCTTTGCTCCCCCAAATTTTGCATAACCCTTTGTTTTTCATTTCTCCTCGGTATTACAGCCGTCCCAAGAGAAATTGAAAACAATGCTTATACAAAATATTGAGGGGACAAACAAGGTGCATTTTGGGATATGTGCAAGTGACAAATGAGTTCTGACTTTTTTACAACCAGATTTACCACGGCCTCCCTCAAATCTTGCGGTGGATCCGCAAACAAAACAAATGACGTGGAAGAACGTTCCTGGTTATAAGTGCCTTCCAGAGTCACACTTCGTTGTACAATACAAAAAGAATTCTTCGATAACGTGGAATAACGCTGGCTATTTTGACAATAGAACATTCGACCTCAAGAATGCTAGCAAAGGGGAGAAGTATCATGTCCAGATATACGCCATCAACGTTGTTGGAAAAAGCCAAGTAAAGAGTGTTGCTTTCTGGACAAACAGTAAGCTTAATTGATTTAGGTTTTACCTTGTCCGAGATTGTCACTCCAGTTACTTAGCAATGCCGACATTAAAACTGAATAACGATTTACATTCTTCCAAAACTGAATGAGTGAATAGTCTTTTCCAATAAAATGTTTTCAAAATACCGTTAGACGATTTGGGGGCAGAACAAAATAGCATCGACAAACACCTACGATGCGATTCAGGCCCGTTGTGGGCTTAGTATCCTAGCCTTTGACTGGACGTGAGGCTGAGTTGACCTTATTTTGATACAAACATCTTTCCTTTTCTTAAGGAAATTATGCTTTAAAAATAGTTAGCATAAAACAACGTGATTTATATAACAAAGCAGATGGGGCTGTATCAAAACGAGGTCAACTCCAACCTCGTTTTCACTTGTAACTGTGCTAGGCCATTGTGAATTGCTCGAGTCTGATCGGACAATAGGAGCCATCGTGAAAGTTAGAGATCATAATTATGTAACATATGAAACCCCCATCAGCCTAACTTCGCTTCGGCTTCTCCGATCGCTGTATTTTTAATTGTTCATAGATCAGGCCCTGTCCTTTTGGAAATGGAAATTTTTTTCTTATACAAGTTCACATCAGGAACCCATCACATGTAACGTTTTTGAGTCGTTTTCCCCCGCCCACATGAAACGCTAAAACGGTGGAAATACGATAGCACCCCTTACAGAGCATGCGTAATACTAGTCGAATAGTGTTAGCATTAGGTAACATCGGCTAAAGCCAGATTGTTTCTTTCAGTAAAATAATATAATATAATGTAATATAAAATAAAATAGATAAATAGAACTGGGATGTTTTGAACCCGAGTCACTAGCTTCAAAACCTACATCCATATTCGCTACACCATCGAGGACAACTTCGTTCCCAGGGTTCTCTCCTACCCGCCCTACGGAGCGAGAGAGAGAGAGAGAGAGACTAGACAGGAAGGAGAAAGAACCTGGGAACGAGGTTGCATCGAGGACTATCTACCTATTCCAGTAATTTTTAAAATATACATATACTTGTGGCGTATCCCATCATCATATTTGAAACCTCGCCGTTTTCAGTTGAGTGCTTAACCCTGGACACTACAGATCAGTGTTTAACTCCTTTTCAGTAATTCTACAAGGTTAGTGGGGTTCTGCTATTGGATCGTTACGTTAAGAGAATCATGTGTTGTGTAAATCACATAAGGTGTCCAATCTGGTTTCAACTGATGTTACGCAAGGCTAACCGTCGTATACGATTAGTACGACATCATCGTTTTCAAAAATCTCCATTTCTATATCAAACATAGCTTAAATTGTTCAAAAAAAAAAGAAAGTCAGAATTCACATTCTTTTAAGCCAATGTTTGATGATTTTGATAAGAAAATCACATATTTTATTTGTTCTCATTTTTTCTAACTAGTTAAGCCAACAGATTCTTATCTAGAAGTCAATGGTACAGCCCTCCAAGACGCTCAAAAGATATTTGTAAGCAAAGGGCAACGAGTGAGGGTGCGTTGCCTCGTAACAGCAGAACCAAAGCCTAGATTCGTATGGCGCATTCCTGGTTCTGTGTTTGAGCTAACGTTCTATAGAATCCTCTGGGTTACTGGCATAAAATGGCAGGCGTCGCTCGGCATCAATAGCATGAGCTGCAGTTTGTCTGGTACATATTCCTGTATGCCGTACAATGCACTAGGATATGGGTCGACACCAACCATCATGTTTGAAGTCTTAGGTTGGTTTTTCTTAGTTTTTTTGCTCTTGTTGTCAATTTTGCGCCTTATATCTATCATCATCATCATCAATTATTTGCACACAAATTAAATGCCCACAGTACCTACGCCTTTAAAACATTTAGTATATCATACGATAAAAAAATACAAACAAGCATCACTTAATACATTTAAAGTTGAACGTTTAAGACCGCCTCAAAGGCAAAATAACAGAAAAAAATTACTTGAATGAAGTTAACATTAAGTTAAACATCACAGGCTCGTTTACGCGATTCGATTTGTCGGGTGTTCTATTGGCGGCCAATTCACTGGTCGATCTTTCGACCATAAGGAAAAAGACAAACTGAAAACCAAAAATTGATCCAATTTTTGCGTACGCCTTATTTCATTTCGTATTACGATAAGGCGAAAAAATTTTTAGTGTACCGTGTAAAATGGCTTTAAAGTACATTTCTTGACTTAATATCTCCTGTTTACAGAGCCTGATCCACCGAAAACGTTTGTTGTTGTTTTCGCGAACATCACCACGGTACAAATTTCATGGTCAGCTGACAAGTGCAACGGAATTAGAAAGCCTAGCAGTCTTGTCGTTCGATATAGGAAAGAGGGTTACAATGCATGGATTGAAGATCATTACAACAATCCTCCGCAGTCAATATTTCTTACTGGAAAGTTTCAATACGAAACAGTGTACGAGTTTAGTTCTCGCCTGGGGTACAAAAACAGGATCGGTGCGTACAGTCGCCCCCTAAAACTTCGATCTCCAGGTAAAATCACCTAATTTCGAGGTCAGCTATTATCATTCTAACTGTTATCTGAGTGCGCTAAGACCCTTACTGAATTTTGTTTCGTACTCAGGGGATCGACCGCCGCCTGGTTAGCTCACTTGGGAGAGCGCCGGTCTGCCGAGCGGGAGGTCGCGGGTTCAAACCCCGGCAGGACCAATACTCAGGGTCTTTTAATAACTGAGAACAAAGTGCTGTCTTTGTAATGACATCTGCAAATGGTTAGACTTTCTAGTCTTCTCGGATAAGGACGAAAAACCGTAGGTCCCGTCTCACAGCACTTTCACTGATCTGACCCCGGTGGTGTGGCCAACCTTTACGGGATGTGGGATTGGGCAGGGATGGCACCTTGCATGGGACCTATGAGTCCCGTTCGTGCACATTCCCTCTGGGCAGGCCTGTGTCCAGAAAAGCTGGTAAATAAATAAATAGATAAACGAACGTCCGCAGTTTTATCAGATGCTTTGCTTTTCCAAATGTTCATCTCAGTGACAAGCTCTCCCCCGGGGGTACTCACTCAAAAGGCCTATACGGGGAGGCTTTGCCCCTCAAAGGTACCTTTCTCAGGCTTCAGGTATAGGAAAGGGTAGGGAATCAAATCAAATCAAATGACTGGTTTATTGTCTCTTTTGCAGTCGGAAGACTGAATTGTAGGATACCTTACAAGTTGTGATATATATACTAATATGCTACATTAATTGACAAGATTAATGTTTAACACTAACCAAAATTTGAGAAACGTTCAGTCCTTATGGCCATGGGCCTGCTAGAACTCCCTGATCTTAGACACACACTGGTAGATATAGGTACCACTCTGTTGTGTATTAGTGGGTATAACGGGTTACCTAGCCGAACCTTACCTATAAATTTAATACACTAGACTGTCCGACGGTCAGAAAGAGTGGATAATGCAGCTTTGTCGAGTGCTGTTTCTTACGAAATATGAAAAATGAAAGGGTAGGGAAATCTGTAACTTCGGTCTGTAAAAATACCCAAAAGGACTAACAGATTCCGCACTTTATGGCTGTGAAAAGATCGCGGAAACGCTCTGATTTTGTGATTTATTTAAAGACGGTGTATTTACAGCAGCCTCCCCGAGTAAAACTTTGTTGAGTACCCCCATTTCGGGTACAAGCCACCAGAGGCCGACTGTAGATGTCTACAAGACAAGAGTAGACCACTTAATCAACTGAACTCAATGCTTTGTTCGTTTTTAAATAGAGCTGAAGGAATCCTTCTATATGGTGACAATAAAGATACTCAGCGAAGCTTACAGGGAGCAACTGAGAGACCAGCGGTCGATGGAATTTATAAAGTTGAGCAAACAAATCAGTGAACTGGTATGATACTATTTAATAAATAGGGTACATATGCTGATTCAGTCTGTTGAAGAAATTCCTACGGTGAGGGTCCCTTAAAAAGCGGCTGCGACGATTATTTACCACTTATACAAACCCACTGCACCGAGGTGGAAATGTTTTTGTACACACATATTAAAAACTATTAAATTTGACGTGGTTGGGAGGACGACCAGCTACGATGTATGTCCAAATCAGCTGAACAGACTAAAAAGAGTAGAAAAATTGCAAAAAAAAACACGACAACAAATCACGGCCCATATTTTCTGAAGCGCCCCAAACGGAATGGCTCGAATTAACGTACCATTAATTTTCAAACCAGAACTTCCGGATTTCCCATGTAAATGGTAAGTACGTATCCACCCACCCCCGCGATATTCGCCGGGAATTTCATCGGAAAAGGGGAGCAACACTCATCCCGGGGAATGAAATTGTGAAAACGAAACGGGATTTGTTGATCTTAGGAAGTGGGTTTGTATAATTTTTGTTTTAGTGAACCAACGTCAAGTAAGAAATGTGAAAAAAAAAACCTTTGGTGTTCAATCTTCAATAGCGTGGTTTGTAAACCTTGGCAATGTGTACGGTACTATTTTTCTTTAAATGATGTAAAAAAAACAAACAAACAAACAAAACAATTACTGAACATGCATCACTTTTAAGATTTGACCTCAGTTTTAATTTTGGTAGCTCTTGGAAGGATCAGTTAAACCCTTGTCTTGGCAAGAACATGAAAAATACAGACAACAGGGCCGCTGTTAAACGTTTATAGTAAATTTTTGTACGGCCCGCCTGCATGGAAAAAATGCCCGGTGTAAATTTCAAAGAAAAAAGGGTTGAGCCCTATTTAGTCTATTTAGCAACTGGCTTCAGGCCATAAGCACCTGGGGGTCTTAACCATTACATGAAAAAAAAAGGAAATTAACGTTGGAAAATTAAATTTTTCGCGCCTTTTTGTTTGGGAAGCTTCAGAAGTTATGGAGTCAGTGCTCTTTTTATTTCAGTCTCTTCAGAAGACTTGGCTACGCTCGTGGGTTGATCGTTCCCATTAAGAGGTCATATTTAATTGCTAAATGTTTGTGGATGAGATTTTCAACCGAATGTTTGACTGTATAAATTGTAAGCATGGTCCACCATTGATGGTCAACTCCGAGACAGAAGCCCCAGAGCCTTTATAGCAATCTTGGGTAAACGAATTGGAAAGATCATACAATACAATACAATAACTTTATTACCTCTCCCGAAGTGGCTATTCTGATGTAATTTACAAAGGAAAAATAACCATTTATTTGCAAGATTTCACGGTTAAATCTAAGGAACAAAGCACGTCAAACTTGCATTTTTAAGTACAATATTCCATTCTAAACTTCGTACATGAAAAGTTCGAGGGACTCAAGTCAAGATTGCATGGTTTAACCCGATCTAAAGTGACTTTCATTCGCAAAATTAGAATTTCGATCAGCCAGGAGGAACGTTAAAAGGTGGCGACTATCTATTTCCCTTAATGTAACTTTAACTGTGATTTTTAAAATTGGTGCCAACAACACTTTAATTGGATAGCCCTACCGACTGCACTTGATTTCGTCGTAACCGTAGGACTCTTTTAAAAGCTGCGCGATACTGGCGGTTTCTTATACAGTAAATCAACGGATTGAATAAAGAGTTGCAGAACACAATAGACAGAGATATCGCTTCCAGTAAAAATACCATCACAGATGCGCTGATGCGAGGTGACAAAACAACTCTCATAAACATATGAGGGAGAGTGGTGAACAACGCTGTCCCAAGAACGAGCCTTGTAGTCTTCAAAGCTTTGTTTTCTCTTAAAAACGTTTCCTTGGCTTCCGGAGAAAGTTGCTGTGCCCTAATTTTCCGTATTTGCTTTTGGGCCTCATGATAAACAGCAACGTGGCAAAAGACTAAAATACACAAACTTAAAATTAAAATTAGGATGCGAAAAATTGAAAAACTCGCACTAAGACTTGACTTTTGTGGAAATATCAAATTCAATTGTGTTACACCAAGTGCGTAAAACCAAGCTGCCAGTATCCCTCCGAATAATCGGTGTTTGGTAAAGATATCATGGTAATTATAGGGATATTTTATTGCTATATAACGCTCTATGCTCATTAACGTCAAAATCTGCGTTGATGCGATGACTGGTGGAACGTAGAAGAATAAATCGTTATTTTCGATGAAGCAGTTCATCTTGGTTGTTAGTCGATATGTCTGCTTGATAATGAAAACTGGCTGCCCCAATGCACCTGTCAAAATGTCAGCTCCGGCCAAATTGGCTAACAAAGTGTTGTACTTATTTCTCAGACGAGGTGTTTTTATGACAACGATTATCACCAGAACGTTTAAACATATGCTAAATGGAAGCACGAGTGAATTGGCAATAATCACCGATATAAATGCAGCTGATGTTTCGCTGTTAAGATAGCTTGGTCGCCATCCCTGCATACCCAACTTTTTATGTGAATCACAACCGCTGTGTACTTTTGATGTCTCGACGGAAGAGTTCATTTCTAATCCCAAACAAGATGTTGTTTCGAACAGACTGGTTTGCAAGGATCTTTGTTTTAGCCGGTGGCAGCGAAACCATAAACCCAAGAAATCGACGCAAAGACGATCGATAATTCGACTGAACGAGTTAAGTTGGAGTCTGTCACTTTTATTGGATTTTAACAAAACCTGGTAATAAAAGTTCATTATCGTCTCCTTGGTGACTAGTATAGAACAGCTGCAATATGAAGAGAAATGACAATCATGTAGCTATAAACAAAAGTGACTTGAAAGGGTTTAAATTTGAACAAAGTAGTTTGAAATGGCTTTCTCTCAAAATTGTATTTCCACTAATATTTCGTAAGTTATATTAAGGGATTAGTGTACGTTTTTGCTTCTAATCACAACCATTTCCACAGATTATAATCCAGCAAACCTGGAAAAACAACAAATTTATTAATCACTGATTATTCGCAATTAACTGCACTCTTGAATTTTGAATGAAGAAACCCAATGTCATCTGCCATGCATGTGCAATTAAATCAAAAGTCAATTGACGTATCTGACCTTTATGCTAAATTTCACTCTTTTTTCAGCTTTACTGACTGTATTGTAAGTTAATCAAAATTTAAAAAATTGTCAAGGCACTTCTGTTGGCAATTGTTGTGATATTATCCCGTTCAACGAAGGAGAACGCAGTCTATTCTTCAAGGCGCGGTTATCAATTTTGTAGCGCGGCTACCGAGCATCAGTGGAGGCGCTTTCTGTCAGATTCTTCACACTCCTTTGGTTGGTCACATATTTGTGCCGTTTTCGTCGCCATTTTGAATTTCACGCTATGACGTAATGCGCACTCACAAACTCATTGCCACGAGGTCAATTGCTTCTCCAGAGCAAAGTGCTCCAAAGCAACGTGTGACGAGGATCACAGCTGTTTCTCTTGATTTCGCGGCCCAGAGCTTTTGATGTAAGATTATGAATCATTTTGTACATTTCACAGGACGATAAGATAGTCATGTGGACTCTGAATGTTTCAGAATGGCACTATGGTCAACTTTTAGACCGAAGTTTATGAACATTTGAAGCTTTTTTACTCTTCTAGGCGATAAACATGACGAAAAGATCTGTTCAGCAATTGCTCTTCGACTCCAAAGCTGGTCCAAGCTCACGATTCTGCCTTCAATTGACTCTCACGATTTTTTAACTTTTCTCAGCACACGACTCCCAATCTCATGGTTTGTAGCGAAATATCATTCTGAAATGAAATGTTTCTTTGTTCAGTAAAAACGGAAATGTTTACTCACTGTTGCTGAATCGTAATTGATTCTCCTCATGTAAACCCCGAGAATTGCAGTGTACAACCTTCCGCAAGAGACTTCGCGACGGTTTTGCGAGACACTTGTCGGCCATAATGTTCTTCAAATGCGACGAAGTGAGTTAACGTACGGATTTTACTGCCAATTAAAGCCCTGCTTGTTTCCCTCGAATATATCTTTCAATTCTTCATAAATTTTAAACAGCGTCCACCGGCATAGTAGGCCATTTGTACTAAGAGGTCATGCGACATCGTTTTAATGAAAATGCCGGAAAGTTAGTAACGATTTTGCTTTCGAAAAATGATTAGTGGGTCATGTCTTAAACAAAATAATAGTGATTTGGTTTTTCAAACCCGCACCATTTTTTTAAAATGATTAAGTTCGTAGCTGGTCACGTGACCAAAATGTGATTTTTAAAATTATGAATTATGCTCTACCTGCGAGATCGGCGCGGAACAGCCATTCTTGTGTTTGAACGGAGGCCTTATGCGGATAGCTCTTTGTGGCGGCCCAAAAGCTATATATTGTGTGAACATAGCCTTAATAACTACTTGATAGCAAAAAAAAAACAAACCAGCAGACAAGCAGACAAACAGATAATCCACTTCAACTTAAAACCTTTAGAAGTAAACTCCGGCTTAATATTGTGATTCCCACATATGTTCAGTAACATCTGTAAACCTGGAGAAGGCTGGTATGGCCAGCCGAAATATTGCCAGTATAAAAAACAAGACACGTTGTTTTAAATCAGCTTTGCAGTAGTCTTTGGCCTTCTCGTTCTTGTTTCCGGCTTAAACCCTTTTTGTGCTTGTTGAGTGACATAAAGTACTCTTAAAACGTTTTTAGTACTCCTCACTCGATATGTAAATGTTTTATAATTATTATTGTTTCAGTTTTTGAGAGCTATTTCCCATCTTCCTGAACCCAAGGAGGTAGCCTTAGTTTCATTTCAGGGGTAAGTCTGCTCTATATTGTTTTACGTTAAGTTATCGATTTTTTTAAATCTTATTTCATATTTTTAACACTTATAATACAAATAATTATTCGGTTAATGTAATACGAAAAAGGAAAAGCCTCACAACCGATAAGATAACCTCTTTGTATTTGTGGTGAACTTAGACATCGCCGGCGGTCCGGAACGATATATTGCGGTCTTCTGGTAACAATAGCGAGTTTACGCAACAGGACGGCAGGAAGAAGAGAACGAAAAAATGCCCCTGTGTTACAAAAGTGACAGGGCCATTACTTACGTGTTTTGTCGTGATCTTCACTTAACATTTATGTTTTCTGGTCTTTTACAAAAATGTCCTGTTTCAAGTTTTTCAAACAAAATTATTGTCACACTTGTCAAACAAGGTTTGCCGTCTTCTTTCATCTCCCGTCCTGTTGCGTAAGTTCACTAATAGTGACTTTACGCAACAGGACGGGAGAGGAAAGAAGACGGAAAACCTGGTGTGACAAGCGTGACAATAATTTTGCTTGAAATAACTTTTCGCCAAAATTCACCTTCCTTTAAACAGATCTTTTTGTAAAAGACCAGAAAACATTGATGTTAAGTGAAGATTACGACAAAACACGTAAGAAATAGCCTTGTCACGTTTGTCACACACGAGCGTTCTGCCGTCTTCTTCTTCCTGCCGTCCTGTTACGTAAACTCACTAATTAAACAATTGCGTGGTTCTCTTATGGTTGAATGCAGTTGATCATGGTATCGTGCGTCGTTGTGGCTTACAGGGTAAATTTCTAGACTGGTTTAATGCCTACCTAGAAAACCTTACCCAGGTTGTTATGACCGATGATGGTGCATCTGGGTCACGCCCTTAAATTGTAATGTTCCCCAGGGATCTATCCTGGCCCCGCTACTGTATTTGATGAATGCCCCGCTTGGGGAATCTCTACGCAAGCATAAGCTGTAAATTCATCTGTATACAGATAGCAAATCTGTGTACACTACTTTTTAGTTGTCAGGGCAGTGATCGGGGAAATATGATAACATCAATCTGTTTTAAAAAAACTGTACTGGCTGCTGGTAAGGACTAGTTATAACTCATTATTTAAATGTAAACAAAATCTAGCACCTGCTTTCTTGATTGAGTTATAAATTAAAGAGTTATATAAGCTGGCAAGTACACTGGGCTCTTGTTTTTTTGTTTTTTGTTTTTTGTTTTCCCTTTTTTGAACAATGGTTATCATATTTATTATAAGTAGTATTGGAAAAAATATCAGCATTAATTGAAAAAAGTATTCAGTATTTTAAGTAAAATTAACTTTTAACAGGTTAGAACTCCCAAGTATAAGAGCTATGGAATACAATATTTTTTCTTATGAATGACGAAAGCAGAAGATCTGCGTTGTAATGTGGCTTGAATTTACCTGAAATGAAATATAAAGAAAAATGTCAAATTTCATTGGTTGGAAAGATGGTACTACGATATTGAAAAGATTCTGCTGTTAAGAAGTCAACGTTGATCGTTCATTTTCTGCGCTCAGTAAACATGTGGAACTCCCTCAGAACCAACGAGAGAAACAGTCAATCGTTATCAACTTTTAGGCGAGTTATGTACCAGACTATGAGTTTTATTTTGATTCTGTGATTTTTAAAAAAATAATTTTGGATATATTGTTGTAGAATAAGTATATATACGTATGGTTAATCTTTTACGTAATAACACCGTCCGTAAGCTTGTTCGCTTTTTCCTTTTTCATTATCAACTGTAAATTAACTCTGAAAAAGCCCTTGTGGAGAGTCAAAAAAGCTACTGTAGTGTACTCATTACTGATCATAAAAGACTCTGGGAACTCAGGGGTTTTTTTACTAGTGCTGACTGTTAGCACAGTGTTCTTGGATGACAACTGACTGTGAAACCTCTTTTTAGACCTCAAAACCTTGTTGCACGCTTCCAGCTCAGAATTCCTTACTTCGAAAACTTACAGCTTCAAGTGAGACTACGAACGTTTATAACTGGAAACAATAGGCAGAATGGATCTCTGCTTATAGACCTTGACTCCTTTACAGTAATCCAAGAGCCAGGTAAAGTTAAACTAAACTTTTATTGTTACTCACATTTTTTAAAAAGTTCTGGCATTTTGAGACTCTCTTGAATCGAAACACAGGCTAACAGGGGGAGTCGTCCAGGAATATACCTGGGATAGAAAATCATTGGCAAAAATTTTGAAGACCACAATGGGTTTATTGTGCTACGCTCGTCATACGGTGAATACTAAATCATTATCGCAAAAACGCTCGCTGCCTGCTTTGTTAGCTATGCGACCCTTAGATAACACGTGGCGTGTAGAAGGAGAACAAATGCGGGCTTTATGGCTTGCCACACGAGTTAATCAGATAATATTTGTCATTTTCTACGAAATGCTGTGAAGGGTGCTGTGAAGGGTGCTACTTAACCTCGGACCTAATTTTGGTGAACTGAGTGGACAGTTATATGTGTCTCGAAGTAATCACATCAACTTAAATTCATGCAAATGAAACGTCTATTCTGTCATCCAATAGACCTTACCAATGTTACTATAACAACACATTTTTCGGAACAAACTGGTACTAAGATGGCTGCCTACTGCTCGGCGATCGGACCTTCTGCTTTGACATTTTCATGGAAACGGAACCACGTGACCTTGAAGTCTTCCTACTGGTTGAAAATCGAAAAGCATAACAGCACATGCTCAGTGTTAACAATAAGAATGATGGGAAAGGCAGACGCTGGAAATTACACTTGCAATGTCAGGTTGGAAGATAAATTTGTATCATCGTCAGCATCATATAATTATTATCATCATCATCACCATTCTTGCATTAACATGAACTTGTTGCTTCTTTGTCCCGGTAGGATTGTTTAACATTGTTAAGTTTAAGCTTGTTAATGCGCAAGTGATACAAAATGTCGCATTTGCAACTTTCGATGAAATTTCAATCAATTATAGCCACCCGAGTGACTCGTAAAGTGAGAATATTCTGAAAACAACGAGACGAGCAAATCGAAGCACTGTCGCTCGTGTGGTAACCAGCAACATTTTTTCTTAGATGTCCGACGATATCTATGTCCGATGCCCTATTTTTTGCCTCAGTGCATTTGTGTTAAGCATGGTCGTTGCGCACTTTGGGACACGTTGATTACACGACAAAAATTGCATCATCTGTCCGTGTACCCTGCCTTTTATGTTCCATTTATACATCAAGGCAGCTTCAACTGAATCAAATTTGGGGTGCTTCAATTATAATTTGCCGTACTTACTGACTCTGGCTCTTTTACGTATACAAGTGTGAGAATTGTGCAACTAGGCTAACTCTTCTCCACTAGGCGGTACATTCATATGTGTTTTTTGTGGCTAAAATCGACACCGAACTGATTGGAAATGACTTAAGGGAGCAAAGTCAAGAAATTTATCAAAATTCAATCAGTGGACACTGCCATCAAACAAGAATAACCGCTCAGAACGTTAAAAGAAAGTATGAATAACACAGTCTGGAAAACATTAAGCTAGCTGGCTCGGATGGACGGTCCATCTGCGTCAGCTAGCTTAATGTACGTAAAGTTTGGCAAACTTGGAGAAGATTGAAACGGATTGCAGTTGAGGTTTTTGAAAACGTCTTGGCCTAAACGTTTTCCAGAGTTCGTTTTTGTTGTTTGTAACGAGTGAAATAATGATTTTGAGACATATTTGTCTAACACGACACTGTGATTTTGTCATTCATAAGTTATCACTTTGAAATGATGCCTACTTACAATTATGAACAAAGTGAACTGGCCAGCCGTGAAAAAGCCCCTTCAATGATGGATCAGCATTTCATCCGGGAATCACTTTTAAGTGCTTAGATGTTTGAAAACAGTGTCAAGCTCCGGGCCGCTGGTATGGGGCTCCTACTACTACTTTGAATTCCTGATTTTCTTAACAACCTTGACCTTCCTTTTCGGAATAACGAATAAAAAGCTAATAATTCTCGATGTCTTTGGAAAATTTTTTAAAGTGTTAACTTTCCTTTTATTTCAGTATATCTAAGTCAAGTCGACACGAAACGGTATTCGTGAATGTTTCTGAGCCACCTGAAGTAAGAATCAGACCTCTTGTAAGGACATCGTTTCAAGGTAGGTTGTATCAACGACAACGGACGTGGATGAAATAAATAATGATTCAGACAATCTAGAAATAAAATTTGTTGACAAAGTAAAAGAAAGAGAATAGATAGCAACATAAGTATTTTTAACATAGCGCTGTTAATTTTTTTAAAAAATAGTTTCTCCTATTTGGCTCAAAGCAGAAGTCATTTTTATCGGCTGATGCAATGGTCATGGAGCCGCCAAAAATGGTGGTTACCGAAGAAAACGAATGTTTACTTTTTTAAAATCAAAAGAGCTAGGATGATTTTTTTTGTTGTTGCGTAAACGACCACAAGTTGGCAGCCAGTACCCTGTTGATGAATTAGATGCAAAGAAAAAAATGGATAAAAGACTATCCGTAAAGCTACACTAAAATTAGGATAGGTCCAAGATCGGAGGTGTCAACATCAACTTTTTTGTTCACCCAAATAACTTAAGCCCGATGTATTAATTTTTACGGTACGGTAGCCGTGAGTGTTGATGATTAGCAACTTGATTGCTGAAAGTTTAGGAATAAATGATCATCTGCTTTCTCCTTAGGAGAAAGTTACGCATTTCATTGTTATTTGTTACGTGGTAACATCTCAAGTCTCAAGGTCTCCTGGTACGAAAGGAAGAAAAACAGTCAAGAAAAACTCATCAGCGGCAACAATGATTCACTAACGCTTACAGTTCAAGGAAACATGCCAGAGGATGAACGGAGTCACGTGTTGTACTACAGGTGCGACGTCAGAAACTCCGATGGAACTAGTTCCAGTCCTTCAGCAAAACTTGTTATACTACGTAAAGGTAAAATTAAAAGAAAGTTTCGCAGTTTCAGGATTAAAGTGACCAAAATAGAAATTCAATACATGAAATTCCCTTCTTTCATCAGTTTATAGAATATTACAAGACAAATAACAGAGAGAATGTGAGAATGTTTCAAAATAATAAAGTTTCATTTGACTTGGCACACCATCGATTTAAAGCCAAGAGGCGATGGAGGGGCTTTCTTATTACGTTTCTGGTTTTCATTGGGGAGATGAAAGGGGTACTTTCAAGGTAACCACCCGAAGTGCAACCAAACAAGCCAGATGATAGTTTTCAACCTTGCTGACACGTTAACTATAAACTCACGATACACCTTGCTATTTTTAACCTTTATATTTTGTAAAGATGAACGTAATTCGACTTTGATGCTTACTAGCTTATTCTCTTTTAAAGACAAGTGAATACGGAGCCTCAGTTTTTTTAAGTGCAGCACAGATTGGTTGACTGCACAAGGTATTACTAACTAAAACGAAATTTGTACTGGAAATCAACTTTGCTCGATCGGGTTTTTTTTTTCAGTTTCGAAATAGAATCAGTAAGTAAAATAAGAAATGCCCTCCATGGTTTCTCGTGGTTTGATGTTTTGTGTACTTGTCTTTGTGTTTGTTGTTGTTTTTTTATTATTTGTTTGTTTGTTTGTTTGTTTTTGTCTTACCCTAGGAGCAGTATTTTGTTCTAGTGAATCATTTTCTGGAGTCACTTGGTCAATGACGGCCCCTGGAATGAGTGACATTCAAAGATGTCCTAATGCTACCGGTAGGGTAACAGTAGAAACTGTTGAATTTTAGTGTAATGAGATGCCTTGATCTTTATTTACCTTATCTTTATTTAGATTTTTATAAGAAAAGCTTAAAATTCTTTTGAAAGGTAATTCATATAGAGGACCAACTTGCAACAAAAATCTTCCCTTAGCTTGTTATCTTTCCTTAAAGTTTGTTTCCATGGTTTGTTTTGCAATACAGGTCTTGCGGTAAGATCTTGTGTCATCACCGACTCAAAAAAGGCCGAATGGGGCCAAGTCGACTTCTCAGATTGCATGAACCTTGAAATCAGGAAAATATATGCTGACGTGAGTAGAAACGTAAACTATTTATTTATTTATTTATTTATAAACTTCGCCAAAAGCGCCTGGATCACTCATAGAGCAAGCTCCACTACGAGGTCCGGAAAAAAAAACTGAAGAAAATTAGTAATACAACTAACAAGAATGGCAATATTTTAGAAACGACAAAAAAAAGAAACTGAAATGCAAAACCAGAATTGGGAAGGACATCGATAAAAAAATCAACAACACAAACGATCGAGCAAGCTGTTCAGTGGCCGACTAGTGTCATCGACATCATAAACAGACTTAGTGAGATACAAGTAGTAATTAAAAAGATCTTTCTTAAAGTTCGCTACTGAACAGTCAGTGTTCCGGAGGTGGGCTGATAAGGTATTCCACCAGATACTTGGGGCTCTATAGTAAAAACTGTTCTCAAAGGTGACGGTGTCGGCCCTAATCGTATTCAACATCTCTTACTTTTTCATCATCAACGTTTCATAAATTGAGCTTTGAAGTCAAACACAGAGAGCTCCACGGATTTGCAATACAGAGGTTTCCGTATTAGAGATATGGGGAATGAATGAAGTTTAAAATCGCCCAGACCAACATGATCCTTCGCAGCCCGTTCATAGACCTCTTGTTTTCTTTTTAGAGATTGGTGAGCGCGCTTATGATCGTGGGAAAGAGAAAACGTCTGTGGACAGACTAGATTGTCAGCAAGAGGGATAAGTTTATTTCATAGCGGGAGGAGTTCCTAACGAGATGCTCATAAAAATCTATGTAATTTATCACTACATAAATGAAATCACGCTTGCCAATCCGTGGGAGTAATCATGCTTGTTGCTTACAATTTTTTTTCTTGTCTTCTCCAAAGGTTGTAGCATTTACAGATGGATACGCAGTGAACACGACTTTGAGTTCCATACTCCAGGACTTAGAAAACATAACGGCAACCTACAGTGTTCCTAAAGTTGGAAATAAATCAAGTCAGATGTACCAAAGAGATATGAAGACTTCTGTAGATGCTTTGACGAGGCTGATAAAATACAACGCAGTAAACAAAAAGAAACCCCTCAGCAATCAAAAAGATATCAGCAACCTGGTGAAGGCTTCTAGCAATCTGCTGAGAATCACCAATTTACCAGCTTGGAAAAATTCGCTTCAGGTAAACACGATTCACAGTTTTCACTGACTTTTAGGACCCACGACACGATTTTTTGTAAGGTGAAACCCCTGTGTCCAAAAACCAGTCATGCCGTGTTTTCCCTTTGATATAATTATCTGATATCTCTCTTTTAAAGTTTCAGTTATGAAAAAGATGAGTGAGAGTACTTACGTACAACTCAGCTTTGACTAAACAGTAGGGAACTAACCATGACAGTACAGAGCCCCTTTAACAACAAGACTGATATACTGTTTAAAACGAAGTATGAAAGCAGTTATACTCATGTTTTATGAGGACAATTAAGAGAGTGAAGTTCCCTTATTCTACTTGCGTTGTTCTTGGGAAAGATAATCCAAAAATTCGTAGCAAATAGCTATCATCGTCGCTAATTGCCTTTGTGTCGTGAGATGTCAATCATATCACGAATCAAAATTGTAACCATTAAAATTTCAGACCTTTTCCCTTTTTATGTCAATAAATTTCCCGCTTTTATATTTTCGTAAGCGTGCTCGGCAATGTCTAAAAAACTAAAAAAAAAAACTTTATACATACTCAAGGCTACACTTGAAAAAGGCACAGCTATAATCGTCTTTAAAGGGGACGTTTACAAAACACAGTAGCAAAATTTCATGGCCACATGAATTCAGTAGCAAGCTGTAGTGGTTTCTACTTTTTTCTCATGATTACTTCGTAGGTTGAAAGTGACTTAGCCTACCAGATGGTATCGGCACTTGATGAATACGGACACCATTCTACGAGCAAGATAACAGAAATTCGTATCAACACTGAAAACATTGCTTTCTTGGCAGTCAAGGTTTCTGCAAACAGTTCTGTGAGTTGACAATGCACAGTAGATCTAATACAATTTAAAAACGTCATAAACTGAAAAGACCATGAAACACTGACAAGTTCTTTTAAGCATGTAACATATCGTTCCTTTCAATATTTGTCAACATTATCTATGCCAGCACTATCTCCTTGATTTAACTCATATAGGTTACTCGTATGATTTCGTTCTTATGTTTAGTACTTATTTTCATGACTTGTTTATCTCCTGTAGGCGTCTACAAAAGGCCTGAAGATGACCCATGGACAAAGTTCCATTGATCTTCCGCCGGCTCTCTTCGGCCAAACAAATAACTCGGTCACAGTAGTGGGTGCGTACTTTAATACTCTGGACCAGGTTCTGAAAAGCTCAGTTACATGTATTACCATAGCGTCTGGTACTTCTTTGATAAATGACTCTAACTGGTCATTTGACTCAAGAGTGGCGTCAATCACAATGAGGCCCCGCCCACCCGAATTCATCGCACCACCATTTAAATTGGTTCTAGAGAAACGCAAGGTACAGAAACATTAACTTTGTTATAGAGGAAAAAGTCAAAGATGATGAAGCTTTTGATATAGTGTTGAGGTTCAGATAAACTGAGAATACTCTATTTTTGCTGGCCTATATAGTTTGAGGATCTGGTCTCTGTGTTCCTTCTATGTTTTGAAGCATTCACAATTTTCTGTTAATTTTGATTTGAGATATATTTGGTGATCCCCAATGAAACATTACATAAAAGAGAGTCGTGCTTAGGGTGGTTAGAGGTCGATATACATGCATAGACGTTTTGCAAAATGTGCAAAACATAAGCTAGACAAAGTGTTTAGAATACCAAGGCAAAAATGGACTAGCGTTTCCCCCAAGAAGAGTTCAAAATGTTCCTTCATAGCTCATCCTTGAATTTTCCATTGCAAGTGTCTGCTTAAAAATTATTAGAAACTGTAATTAATAGATATTTGTGATAATTTCGTTCTCTTCCAGGTTACTTATACTGAAGGGGAGAAAATATGCGTATTCATTAATATTAGCGAATCAAACATAAAAGCACAAAAGAACGTTTGGTCGTCACGTGGGTGCGAATTGGTGACCTCGCAAACAAGCAGAACAACTACAACTTGCGCCTGCAATCACATGACGTTATTCGCAGTGCTGATGGACAGCGGCGGTAACAAGGTAAGTCCAAAGTTAGTCAGGATACCGCAGCTTTCTTAAAAAGAAAGTCAATTAGTCTCGGTGATACTGCAGGGAAATCAAGTTGGCAACTAAATGAAATGGATTCGAGTAAACCATCAAATCTGATGTCATTGTAAACAAAAGCATTTAGTCTCAATAAATTTGAGAACTCTTTGCCCCGTACATTGCCCAGTTCGTAGAGGGCCGATTAGTACAAACTCACAGAGCTAAAATTTTAACCCCAAAATGGTTTTTTTAGGACTTAAAGGCTGCTTATAGCCTGTCATCCTTGATTAACATATAACAGCGTTAGTCTTAGAAAAGGCTCAGAGATATTTTGTCAAATGTATACGTGTTTATGTTCCTTTCCTAAATTAACCTTCAGTTAAAGTTACCCCCGCTCAGGCCAGATGTATGCGTTCAAACGGTAATCCATACATCAACATCTTATTCTGTCCTTTCATCACTTTTCCTTCTTCTTTGATCTTTGGCAATTACTATTCAATTCTAGATAACAGATGCCAGCCACCGAACCGCTCTCTCCTGGATCTCTGTAGTTGGCTGTTTTTTGTCTTTGGTAGGAATAATGGTCACCTTGTTTGTCACGTTCCTTTTCTGGAAGAAGTTGCGCTCTCCAAGAACCGTTGTTCTTGTCAATCTCTGCGTTGCCATAGCAGTAACAGACGTGCTCATCATTACCATGGAGACTGCCGAAATAGAAAACCAGGTTGGTTTTGCAAAGCTAGTAATCACTGATTGGCATTGCCTTGTCTTTTGAAAAGGTTGGAAATAAATTTGCTTCTAGACTAAAAGCCAGGATCATTCCTGGCAGGACTTTTACCAATTGCAAACTCTTGAAAGCCTAGCCTGAGGGCCTCCGATAGGGTTCTTCAATCCCGCGAGAATCCCGATGGTTACTTTCGGGATTCCGCATCCCATGTACACTTTCAGTTCCGAATATCGGCCTTCAAATGGCAAATCCCGCAACCAGAAAAACTTATTGGGGACCCTCTAGCCAGCGCAGACGGGGAAGGGAAAATCGGGAGGGTGCGAATGCTAAGGGTACACAAGGAAGACTGAACGAGGGCAGGGAAACTTTGCTTCCAATTCCTTTCTCGTGTCCCTCTTCCCTCTCGTACTCGTACGTTGTTGCTCAGTTCCGTCTCTACCCTTCTCTTTAGAAACATTTGCCACGAAGTTTAAGATAACGCTTGTACGTTGTACATAGAGTCTGTACAGTTACACAGGCCAGTAACCTAACAGATTTTTTTCACACAGTAAGCAAATTAAGCCAGATTTTTCTTCTTTTAATGTTAAATCATGTTGCAGTTAGTTAGTTTGCTTGTTTGTTTGTTTGTTTGTTTTCTGTTTTTTTTTTTCACTCTAAAGGACCAAGAATCCGGTTTTCTTTAACGGCCAAACTACTGAATTTTTTTCTTACAGACCAGTTGTACGGTGCTAGCAGTATTCCTTCACTTCTTTATTCTGTCCATTTTCTGTTGGATGTTATCTGAGGGCACACAGCTGTATTTCTCCCTAGTCAAAGTTATTGGAGTCACATACTTTATAAACATCAAATTTTTCTACAGTCTGGGCTGGGGTAAGCTTTATTGTTTAGTTAATGTTTCAGTACAGATCCAACAAAAACTTTTTTTTAATCATGATTTTTATTTCAAATAGTCTTAAACTCAAAATGGATTGTTCAATAGTATTAAAACCGTTCTATGCGCTAAAAAGCAAAAAGAAAAACTTGATTCAATATTAGCTTATACTTATGGTTAAAGTTTGAAGAAAAATCAAAACCTTTTCTCAGTTTCCAAGTCCATTATTAATCATTTTTCCAGGTTTTCCAGCTCTAGTCGTGTCAGCTTCCTTGGCAGCTACACAAGGTCGAGGGTACGCTGATATAAACACGTGCTGGCTGAGTCCACACAATCACGTGCTTTGGGCATTTGTGGCGCCGGCACTTCTCATTGTCAGCGTAAGTTAAAACAATTTTAAGACTAATGGATATAGGATACAGAACATGGATGTTCTAATATTACTCCCGAAATTCTCTATAAACAGCGGAATATTGAAAAGCTTTATTTCGACAGTTCTCTCAAGCAACACGAAAATAATCACAAAGAACAAAAGTCGAACGAGTGCGAGGTCAAGTCCGGAAAGGTCATTTTTTTCAATTACAAATAAAGGCTAATTGTAGCAAAAATCTCCTCCAAAACTTCTCACATAGACTCAGAGCCATAGTGAGCCATGCTTAGCGGCCTGGCCTTATAGGTGACGTTATTCTGCCTGACCTCAAATGGCCGGGAGCTATTGCAAAAGAACACTTAACAGAACAGTGGCTAAAAAAAGGAATGTCATGTTTCTATTCCTGATTAAGAAATAATGCACTTTCATTTCCGACTTGTCCCTAGGCAGTATTTTTTGTTGACAGTAGCAATCTAATAATTTGTCTTATTCTAGGGAAACATGGTGGTCTTTGCACTAGTTATCCACAGTATGCTATCAACCCATCGACTGAGAAACGAACCCCTGGCAAGAAGATTCCAGCGCGGGCTCAAAGCATCTTTTGTGCTTTTACCTCTCCTAGGAATTTCCTGGTCGTTTGGTGTTTTGACAATGTCGTCAGACAAAATCATCTTCAATTACTTATTTACGATCTTCAACTCATTGCAAGGACTCCTTATATTTGTTTTCCATTGCGTCTTAAACAAGCAGGTACTTGTCATGTTCTCGTCAAGACTTACGCGAAAACGCTCAAATAAACCATAGCAAAAAAAAAAGGATCTCTAATATAAGAAGGTAGCTTCACCTGATATTTAGGTATCTCGAGATTGGTTTAAAAAACCCGGATGTGCTTCGTCTTTTCAATTCGCTTTTCTTGGTGTTTGGATAAAGGATGAAACACTCCATCTCGTGTTTAATATAATATTTTTCGTCCTTTCTCAAATTTCGAACCTGTCGTGGCATCATATTTGTTTTATAAAACATTTTTAGTAATCTATGATCGGCTTCGTTGTAAGGCAATCGTTATTGATCGCGGTTACATGCAAAGGGAATAATTTGAGCGAAAAGGAGCCATTATTCGGAGGCCGCAAGTAAGAGAAGCGAAAAGAGGGCTGTGTGTTTTGAAAATAACCTACGTGTAGAATATACGCGAAGCGCACTATCTTTTCTATCCTGTGAATTCCCCTAATTGTCTTAATTTGGATTTTAGATTAGAGATGCTATATCTGAGCGTAAAAGGAAGCGCGCATGGTTCGTAACAGAAGCTATGACGGCTCTTACGAACAGGAAACTCAGCACTACAGCGGATTCTACATATGGTAACAGTTATTTTGCTGCCTGCCGAGATTTTGCTGCGAGATGTAGCCTTCTGAGCCTTGTCGTACTGAAACATGGTCCCTTCTAGGGGCGGTTTCTTTTGTCATGATCACTACAAGCAAAACTTGATTACTTGTAAATCAGGAAGACTTTTTAGGCAGGGTTGAGCCTCCACAGCCCATGTCAGTCTTTTGTCTATGTAGCTAGCCTATTCATCATTAAGAAAAAAAAAGTTTTCAGTGGCTCAGAATGGCTCACAGTCTGTCATGTTTAAACATCATCATTACACTTATTCACTCGCATCATTCCTGACTGTGATATTTCATAGGTACCAGCAGTCGAGTCAGTAGCGCAACTGGTCTCAGGCTTTTTACCCTTCAACTCTTTAAATCGGAAATTTGCCCCTCGCCTCAACCTTCACCAGTGATGACCAGCACTCACAACGAGACATCCCTCACATCAGCGCAGGTAACCCCCGACAAACTACGAACAGAACGCGCCTTGTTAATACGAAAGGAAGACAGGAAAATTGTGGAGGAAAATCAAGGTACGAGGTAGACAAAACACGACATGAAATAAGGAATAAATTAAAATTGGGCTAGTTTGCCTGAATGTTAATTCTGTCACCCAGCGTCAATTGAAATTACCGTAGTTTTGCAAGTGAACGCCTTTTTGATTATCAAACCAGATACTAGATATAACTAAAAGTGGAAGTGGAGGTTGTAATTTCTAATAGCGGCCATTGATTCTCTATAAATTGATGATATACGATAACACAATATAAGTAGAGGCAATTAGAATATTTTGGTGGAATCGACGCTAAAATTTGGCCTAACTGAAAACCTTACGAACAAATTAATATTCGATCTTTGAGGAAAAGGAGAAGTACCAAATTAAATATCGAAAACAGGAGAAACCAGTGTCACTCGTTCAACATTCATTATACACAGTCACGGAGCTGAGTTAAAACACTATCCTGTTTCAGGACTCAAGAAAAACGTATCTGTGTAATGATTAGGCTTCGAAAAATTGAGCTAGCATAATCTTCGGCATAATTCATCGTTACCAGCATAATTTTCATCTATTTTCCGAATGAAGCTCTGTACTGCGGGCATAATTTGCACTTTTGGCTAATTTTGCTGCAAAAAAATTAATATTTATTGATTATGCAACCAATTTTTTGACCCGAAATAAGGAGTTTGGGCAAATTTAAGTAACGCTCAATTTTTTGTCTGCTTATCGTCGCATTCATGGAACCTTGGTCCCAAAGGAAGCAGCTTGGGAGTGACCTTTCCACATGACTCAACGCATGCGCCTAACTGACCAGCATGCTCGGTTATCCAAGATGGCGTCCGTGTGCTGTTTTTTTTGTTCAAATTTTTATAGTTTTCAGAGAATAAATATAATAATGCACTCTTAAGGTTCCTACATATAAATAGGGTAAATGTTTTTGTTATTTACTTGTTTGTTGCATTGCGGTATTGAGGTATTTTTACCTAATTTGAAGTAAAAAGTAAACGCATGAATTTTGCGTATTTTGCTAAAATGGGCATAATTTACAAAAACATGGCATGATTTTAGGAATATAGGAGCACTGCTAGCAGCATATAATGCCACAATTTTTCGAGCTCAATCTATCAAAGTCTAATCATGATGGATAGAGCGGTTTTCACTTGACTGTCGTAAAACCAAAACCAAAGTAAATACACTAGCCAACCAAAGGGCGTAGTAAAACCAAAACCAAAACCAAAACCAATCCCTTTCGACAGTCAAGTGAAAACCGCTCTAAGACGCACGTATTGCGGTCTACTATAGTGTACTAAACTATAGACTTACCGAACTGTTGTATATTAACCAACAGGCGAGAAGAAGGATGCGGGGAGCACGAAAGACGACGAAAGCCGGGAAGTGCTCGATGACAAGGCCGCATCACGCTTAAATACGCATGCGTCTTACACTGACGAGAAAGACCTAACAAGCTCAGAGTCGTCACTAGAATCTATTGAATTTAGAACATTGAAGAACTCCATAGTAAGTTCTGGCTTGTTGTAGTTGCTATATAGCTCAGTCGATATAGCGCTTGACTGCCGAGCAGGAGGTCGCGGGTTTGATTCCCGGGGTTGAACCAAATACTCAGGGTCTTAAAATAACTGAAAACCTTTGCCCTGCAAACGGGTGGACCTTCGCATGGCTCCGAGGACCACGTAAAATGGTGGTGCCCTCTCCACTAGGAGACGTTAAAAATAGTGTCCCCAATTAGTACTTTCGTGCTAAATACATTGACACTCAAATGAAATGCTTTTTTGGCGAAATTACTTGTTCGTTATATTTCTCCTAGAATAGAAAGAATAGAAATCTGGTGCCTGCACAACATGAAGCACTGGAAATTACTACACGTGAACTTTTAGGCTTAGTCAGTGGGAAATAGAGACCGATATTATCTTTCTTTTTAATTTTTGGCGCGAATTTTCAGCGTTACTTCGAGTGAACGTTATAGTTCTTTACATTTCAAATTAAAAATCTTCTAGCGCCAGATCTGAGTGCCTAAATGGCTTCAAAGTCACGGTTAAAAGATATTACGAAAGAAGAAGAAAGGGAACTAAAAGACACTCTGCATTAAAACTAAACACGCAATAGAGCGCGATTATTAACAGCAAAAAGGATTCTAGGATTTTCTGATTCAACAAACAAGTCAATAACCTAAGACTGTTGCCTGGGCAGCTGGCGGGATTAGCGGGCGAGTAATGCATGTCCTAGTTTCTTGGCGGGAAGTTGCGAGAAGATTGGAAGCAAGTTTGGAGCAAGTTATTCAAGGCTTCGCCGCTCGCTTCTCTTTGTGGCGCCGTCGCAAAGGAAGAAAACAACCCCCCCCCCCCCACCCCCCACCCCCCACACTCGGGCATAACGAGCCCGCAAGCTACGCAGGTCTACGACAAGGCAAGAAAAAGTATTAAAATTTTGGCAAAACACAAGTCAAATTATTCCGTAATTTTACTCGTCACTTAATTTCATCACACCTACATCTACTTACTTTAAAAATTTTAAGGGAGCATTTATCAAAACAAAAGCTAAACCACGTATACAGCTAAACTATATAAAGTATCAAGGACTCTCTGAAAGTACCTCGGCTTCAAAGTACTTTCAGGTATGGATGATATTCAATTTACTAAAAATATTTCTTTTTTTTTCCTACAGGAAAAGCGGAGAACTCAATTCCCACTGACTGTTCGTAGATGCTTTAAAGCTGATTGAAAACATCAATGGAAAAGGGCGCGTGCGTTTCAAAGCATTCCGGAATAAGAATATTGGAATAACCTTTAGAAATCATTTTCCTACTTCAAATTCATTACCAACTTCAACTTTTTAGGTATTTTCTGGTTCAATCAGAGCACCCACTGAGAAACCAAGGCCCCAAACTGAAAGCTAAAAAGAGGCCCAGCATAAAAAATACAATTTTAAGAGAAAAGTCTGAAGCGTAACGCAATTCTGGGCGGTTTAACATGGCCTCAAATCATTGCCACTGGATCAAGATAAAGTTAATGTTGGAACAGTATATTAATACATTTCTTCGAGGAATCAAAACTGAAATGCTACCGTTTTCAATCGAGTTTTAAGGGGGTGTTTACATGACACCGGGGCGACTTTCGCCCCGCAACGGGTTCACTCCGGTTCCCTCTCATGGCTCTACATTTGTTTACATGAGTACTACCACAAAATGTCATGCCGGCGCGACTCACCCCAGCGTGAGTTCACTCCGGTTGTTGTACCGGGGCGAGAATTTCACTCCGGTACGAAATCTCGCAACAGTATCATGTAAACGCGAAACGACCACACGTTTAGGTGTGAAATCGGTCTGCCGGTGGACTGGATCGGGTAGCGAATGCGTAGTGTTTGCGATTTTGAATCACACGTCTATTTTATTGACATGAAGTGTACCTTCAAATAACGAGATATGAACATATGATGACCCAGTCATCATGTAAATGGCATATAAAATAAAAAAATCATCCCGGTATGAAACTCGCGCAGGTGCAAGTTTTCTCAAGTAAACACCACCTAACTATAGGCTTTTATAAGCCTATGTTTTCCGCCAACAAGGATTTATCATGCATGTGGACATGTTTTTATTGCATGAAAGTGACACCGGTCCTCCTGTTGTCACCATTTTTCCAATTCTAAACTAATTAATGAAATCTCTGTCCAAATATTGATTTCTTCAAACTGCATGTCAAAGGTTTTGATCCCTTATCGTTACTTTAATTGAGGTGGGTGCAAAAAAAAACAACTGATAAACGTGGAAGTCGAAGCTGCGTTTTGCTGTGATTAACGAACATAAATTCGTGTTTGATGACCCTGAACTCATTTACATTTTCATTAATTGCCTTAGACCTGTTGGTGATTAATTTCGTGGGAATATTTAGCAAAGAGGAGTTTACTTTAAGTTTACGTTTTAAATTTGTTCAATTCATTTTGCGAACGTTCGTTTTTAAATATATAAAATATTCCTTGTACTGCATAAACCACGAGCCAAGTGTTCAAAATCAATCCACTAGTTTGATTTTAGCACGGACTATCAAGAGAAGTAGATCTCGTGCCTTTTTTCGCGCGGTGTGAAACGAAGTATATATCGTATACTATGTAGGAAAGATGACGCAGTCTGTTTTTCTCGAAACGTCGTGAGCATATTAAGGACAACAACAACTCGCCACATGGTAAGTTTCATCGATTTTTATTTCCTTTCAGTTTCTAGCAAATGTCCAGACGTAAACTTCGTCCCATATATTCTCTATATTCAGTGTGAAACCCTTACGTGACGCAAACAGTGAGCCTGGGAAAACTGTGCTATAATATAGTACGGTATAGTGCAAATTGCTTTAGAGTACTACATATTATTTTGAAAATCATGAACTTAACAGATGCCAACCGTGAAAAGAGTTTAAAAAAATAAAATCCGAAATGCTGGTGACGTACTCTAGATTTTTAATCTTTGCGTCTCAGCCTTAACTTCAGGGACACTGCGGACGAGTGAGGAAAAACACCACGACAAGCGTCGTACCTTTCACAAAAACTTGGGCTTGAAACCAAATTTAGCCAGAAGCGCAATGTGTCAATGTGTCGACCCTTATGAAAAGTTCATTTGTCCGTAATTCTGTAGTTAAGAGTCTGAAGATTTTTCCTTAATCTAAACTTCGGATTATGTTTCATCACAATGTCAATTCCAGTGTTTAAATCATATCCGCAATACGTCACAGCTCACGATCATACGATCGTGACTATTTTTTGCGTGTTCATTCGAGTTAATAATCGAAGTATTTTCCGGGCAAAACTTTCCAAACTTTTCCACGAAATCAAACAAGCACCGAAGTTTTCTTCTTTTACGACTGTGTTTACTACTTCCGCAAACAACATCGACGTTCATGGCTGCAGCGCTCTAATTTTTAATGACTGGGCAATAAAACTCTTTGTTGAAGTGACAGAACAGCCATATGACATTTCAGCGTTTAATTTCCAATTTCTTTCAATTACATTCTTGACCTTTACTCATCCAAAATAGAGTCATTGATCACTTGCACGCAACAAAAAGTACCAAAAATACCTGACAGAGAGATTTAATAAGGAAAGAAAGAGTAAATGATCCTTAGGACTGCCCAGAATTCCTGCTCTGACACAGTAGAAGAATAGTTTTTTCGAAATATCGGTGTAGGCCAAATTCTTCCCAATTGATTTCCGTTACATATTATGCCTGATTTCAGTTGTGGTCTTTGAATGGCGTCTAGACCTAAGTGGTGTGAGGACTCCATTCTTTAAGGGGAACCAAAGAGAAGCCACGAAATTCATGGCAGCGCTGAGAGGTCCTCTTTAATTTTAAATTTGTCACATACGAAGACCGTTTATGAAAGTTTAAGCTAGGCTTCATGAGCGACGCCAAACTACGAGCTCAATGAACAGTTCATTTCTTTTCCTGCATTGATAAACTGCCGTCCACGGTTTACGTTGGATCCGAAATACTCTGACTTATGCTGGCTCTTGTGTCGGTTAAAACCAAGTTTGAGAACAATCAAACAGGAAGAAATGTTTAAACGGTTAAGTAGAGACTCCTTTAATCTTCAGATTTCCGTTGATCAATTTGCAATTTGCAATTTTTCTTTTGTTGATCAACCAATTTTGCACTAACTTAGATTTAATTTAGCTCCGGACTCAAAACTGATTCAGCCATAAAATCCAGTCAAAAACAAAAAAGGGTAAAAGCGTGTGTCAGTGTCATAGGCGACAAATTTTTGGTATTCTTGACATTTTTCGCGTCTTGATATTTGCACAAGAGCGGTCATCAATCTGCTGTTATATTGATCATTCAAGCCAGTCATCGAGTGAAACCTATAAGGACGAGGACGTGCAGAAGACGTCATACACGATCGCCGGTCACGATACCCCTTTCAGGAACTGGCTTTTCTTTTGAGTCACTTTAAAATTTGTTCGCGGTTTGGCATTGTATTTCTTTTTGACCTCTTGCCTTCTTGAGGAATTTAAAAAAACAATGAGCACAGAAAATCCATCAAAACAAAAGTAATTGACTCATCAATATATTGCTCCCGGAAATATAATCAGCCACATTTTTCCCTTGTCTGATATTGGGGAATTACAAAGTCGTCACAAACAAACTATACACTGTTCGAACTGATAAATGCAAAGGGCGAGCGTTTAGAAAATATTCATGAATTGTTCACTTTGATTTTAAGAAGCTTTAAGGATAAAAAGAAAACAGCAGAGGGGTTAATCCTCTCTTGAAAAACATGATAAGGCCCGCAGGTAGTCGATGAACAATATTTTTTTCGTCGTAACAAACACTGTTCGAGAACTCAGCCGAACAAGACAGTGAAAACAACTTTTAATAATAAACATATATAGTCTCGATTGTATAAAGACATAAGTGTTCATACTCTGGTTTCTAAACTCTTTTTAATATTGCGGCGTTAATCCCTTCTTTGAGTAATTGTTTCAGTCAGTAATAAAAGATCAAAGAGTACTAACTAAATAAATTACTTCATTAACTGGTTTTACTTGGAGCATTAAACATGACGCAAGGTATAGCGTCCCTGTAGTTCAGGTTTGTTCACGCAAAACTCATTCACAGCGAAGGTGTTCTGTGAAGATTTCATACTTGAGATCGACCGCACGGAAGCTGACCTTGGTTTTGTCATCTTTTTGTCGTCTTTGCTGAAGCAACAGCAGATCAAATCCTTGAAGGAGAATCGAAACTGCTTGCTGTAGAAGCAGTAAATGATAGGATTCATACCTGCCTGCATGAAAATCATCATTTGACTTAATCTCCAGATCATGTCTCCATTGTAAACGTAGAAGTATCGCAGAGCGCGTATAACCATGAAGGGGCCGTAGCAGACAAAAAACACGAGTGTTACCACCGCTAACATCTTGGTAATTTTACGCTGCTTAAGTCCTTCTCTGTTGTCTGACATAATAGCGTTTCTCGTCCTGACGTGCTTCGACAAAAGTCGAAATATTTGGGAGTGCGCCCAGATCATAAACGTCAGAGGCAAAATAAAGAGGAACCCCGCTTGGACAGCATAATAGGTCTGCCTTCCTAGGTCTCTAATGTTTTCATTGACGCATAATGACTTTCCCGTATCCTCCTCTTTCTTTATGTAGTAAGCGTGCAGCAGTGGTGTGCAAGTAGCTATTCCGAGTACCCAAATTATTATTGGTAAAACAATTCGGTGGGTAGTCCGTTGTGTCCGCGCTAGAACGGGCGAGGAGACAGCCTTTAACCTCTCACGACTAATGGCCACCAGTGTCAAAATGGACACTGTATAGCTAGCCTCGATGAGAAAACTTTGAATCTTGCACACTGGATTCCCACCAAACCAGTCTCCATCGTGTATAAAGGCAATCAAGTCAAATATCGAAAGCAGCGTAAACATGAGATCCGCACTAGCAAGGCTGGCGATAAAGCACAAGAGAACCGATGTCGTGACTTTGTAAGTCTTATAGCACGTTATTAGCGCTAAGGTGTTGCCCACGAAAGCTAGGGAAAATACAGTCGCGTAAAGACAGTAGAAAACGTTTTTCATAAGAGGAGACATGTTGCTATTTTCTTCTGTAGGTCCACCATCGGAGGAGTTTGCTCCTCCGCCAAAAGTTTCGTTCGGAGCGTTCATCGCTGTGTCCTCGCTTCGAGTACGTGATAGTTTGTAACCTGTCACGCTTTTGAAAACACTTTTATATCACACGATATCCGGAAGTGACTGATATATGTAAATTTGTTCCAAGGAATGTTTCTGAAACGTGCGTTTGTGCTTCCTTTCTGGTTATTACAAACCCACATCTGTTAAGCCTCTTACTGTGTGAACAAGATAACTGCTTGGATCTTGATTAACCAGTTGTTCCCAAAAAGAGCTGATCACCTCAGATTATACATTTCCAAATAAACTCCTAAACTACCCTTTTAAATTTATTTAATAAATTTGTAATTAACAAAATTTTGACAACAGTATGTCAATGAAAGTAAGAAACGCACCTTTCGTTTTAGCTATTGTTCATCTCAATTTTCTGGTAAGGAAACACGTTCGAGGACAAGAATTGTCTCTTTAATGGAAAGCAAAACAAATTGTTTTAGTAGCAATTAATTTGAAGACGATGACAGCTGTTTAATTAACAAACACTCAGCAAGGTGTACGTGCGGTCCGAGTAGTTAAATTTCGCCTTTGAAAAGAAACTGACAAACATTTCCACGTCAAGGGACACATTGTCAATCAAAATATTTACATTAAATAATAATAGGAAGTCATAACTACGTTTGAAAATATGAAAACGCTGACGCTATATTTAGCCTTTGACAGTGAAAAAGTGGCCAAAATTAAACGAAATCAGTGCGAAATATTATCGTTTGCGCTCTTTCAGTCAAAATGAAGGTATCTATAAGTTTAAGAGTTGGTCGTTCATTCTGGTATTTTTGTCCTCAGTGATTCAACATTCAGCGAACATTCATTTTAGGGGAACGGTATTCTATACGTCAAGTGTTCGTTGATTATCTCAGTTGAGTCCAAGAACTGATTACCTATTACCTTGCTTGAAACTCGCTACGAATACAGCCTCTCTCGTCCCTCCGTGTCGCTGGAGACTTTCGAGACGAGGAGCTAAACCTAAGAGGCGACTGTAATCCCAAACTAAAAGCAAGCTAAAAAAACCTCTTTATTTCAGCTAATTAAACGTAGCCTCGTCCAGAGGTGATTTGATTCACTTAATGAATGAAAATAAAAACAGATGCCCCTTTCAAGCAATAAGTCAGTAAAAAATCTCTTCACATAGACCAACAGCCGACAATCGAGTTCAGTTTTATGTTATCTTCTTGTCCTGGTATTAGCGCCAGACAGATTCCTTTGATTCGCTCATTTTTGACGTCAGTAATAAGATGACTGCTTTGAATTACAATTTTCCGCAAGTTTGATAAATAACGCGCATGGAGAGATGCCTACCAGAGAAGTCGTTGTTTTTAGGAAATTCTGTGCTTATTTAGTCATTACTCAGTTCGTGTCTCTCAAGTTCACCCTACACCGGCAAAATGCTTTTAGTGTAGAGTTTTGAAGAAGAGATCAAACAAATCTCACCAGGAAGCACTAAAACATAATAACTTTTTGGTGATTTTTGCTTGCATAGCAAATTCAAAACCAAGGTTTAATCTATGGCCACCCCTGCCATCCCGTTGCAACCGGCCGGACAGGAAACAGTTTCGATGCCAAGATATAACCTTAAGTTACAAAACTGGACGTTATTTTTGGAATTCAGTTGATGGAAAGTCACGTTTTAGCCTTTCAAAAACATAGCAGATAGTGTGAATGGACTGTCCCTTCAGTAAATCGTATTGGCTACGCGTATGTTAAAACAGTGAGATATCAATTTTAAAGAGCATCAATTTAATTAAAAGTGAGTTTAAAGCACAGGTATAATCACTTACCGTTATCGAATGAGCAGTAAAACGCAGACCGTATAAAACCTAGGGAAAATAAAGCAGACAGTGAGTGTGGCAGTTTAGGGTTTTATTTTAACCCTGAAAAAGTTGATAAGCGCATAGCTTGTATAAATCTTCCTCGGTTTCTCTTCACTGCACTTTCAAGTTTCGTTCAGCAATAGTACATGCTCTCAAAGCTTGGGTAGTCACAGAAGAAACCCAATCTATTATTAAACCCAACAGGTTCGTACAAATGATGTGCTTAAACGGAAAAAGTGTTTAACAAGTGGAAAGATGCTCCATGTTGGTGTCCTTCACATTTCGCCTTTGATTTACCTTTTCACCGGTCTTTAGTGAGGGTCTCAATGGGGTGGTGGCTTTTACGGTTATCGGCTAAAATTTTGGCTCTTTTACGGCTATCGGTTAATTTTTTTCAGTCACGGTTAACAAAAAAGTTAAAAATTAACTTCTTTTGTTTCAAAAAGTTAAATATTAATTAACCTGTATTTTTTAAAATCGAAATAAAGGTCTTCGGATCATCTCGGGATGAAACAAGCTATTCTTTTCAAAAATTTTAACATTTGATAGATCACACTTTTTATAAAGTATTTCTCTTCTAGTATTATTTTACACATAGTAATGTCAATAGTCAATTTAAAAATAATCTTTGTGAAAAAGTAAAAGCGGACGCGCAAACGCCCAACTCAAGGCCGGGCCGCGACATTCATTATCACAGAAATGGCCGTTTTCACACTAGAGACGGATGATTCGTGTGAGACGGGTTATCCGTTTGATGATTCGCGTCAGATACCTTATTCGTACTAATTTTCGCGAGGCTTTAATTTCGCGATTTTCGCGATTTGTAAAAAATCGCGAAATTAAAGACTCGCTAAAATTAGGATACGCGAAATTTAATACACTTCTATAATTGCTTTAATCAATGATTAACTGCGTTCACAGCTACATGGTAATTGTCATCAGTCTATTTATCATCTACTTCAGCACTTTCTTCATCCGAATCACTCATTTCTTCTTCTTGTAGATGTAGCTCTTTTACAACATCTTTCGTGCAGTCATCAAAATGTCCATTTAGGTCAGGCTCTTTATAATTAGCCAACACAAGCTCTTTGTATTTGTCAATTATCAATCTGTTCTTTGCTGTGGCTTCGATTTCAACCGCAACTTTAACTGGACATTCAAGTCCTCCTTGTACAAGCGGTGATCGTCTGTGTGTTGTATTTATGACTTCAGCGACAGCAACCCCTCCTCGTTGGCATAGGTATTTGAAATTATATTTTTACAATTGACTTTTACAATTGGCTTTTATTACAAGGTGGTACAATATTGCTGTAGCATCTGATTGATTTGCAGTATTTGCTTGTTTTGTCTGATTATCAACGCTATTTCTTTTACGTAATTGCAAATCATGATTGTAAATCAATCGTTATTTAAGTGATCAATCAATAAAAAAACGGTTTTCTAAGTCTGTCTTTTGTCAATTTTCGCGAAATTAAATGCCCTAAATTTATCATTTTTTACAAAATCGCGAAAATTAATGCTCGCGAAATATTCGTGTTCCAAATTCGCGAAATTAAGTGCCCGCGAAAATTATTACGAATAAGGTAGGTAATACGTCTTAATTTGAAAATGGAATAGTTTTAATTGTGAATGAACAATCCGCCTGACTTTATCCGTCAATTTCGACGGACAGTTTGAAGACGGGATTATCCGTTCCTGATAGCCTGTGTACGACCGCCCCATCCCCTCAGAAAAAATCGGAGAAGGGGTGTCTGTGGGGAGGGCGCGACTGTATACAGGCTAGTCTCAGACGGATAATCCATTTCTAACTCTAGCGTGAAAACGGCCAATAACAAAATTCCCGTGTCCAGTGTTTTTAATGATAGCGAAGGACTGTACGGAACGACTGTCTGCCGTTGCCTTGTCCGGGTCACGTGGTCCTAGCGAGTTCGCCACCGAAATGCCTCGACCGAGATTCCAGGGAAGACGCCGCACAGGGACTAGGCATAGCAATGTCTACCGTGGCGTCAGAGAAAAACAAAGAAATGTTGTTTATCGGCAACGTGTTTTACAAACAGTGATATCTCTGCGTGTTGTTTCACTAGTGTTTCGAGGGTACGACCTCCTGAAAATCGCAAATATTAATCCCTAGCAAGAAGCCACACTTTCGCTATGGAAAAAAATAGTTCCCCGAGAGAGTGGCGGAAATGGAGCCTAGGTCTTGGTCAACACCTAAAAGGCGTTTCGCCTAACGTGCGTAAGAGTCACACTAGCCGGGAAATAAAAAGTGCACCAATTGGTGAGTTTAGTACCTCCCTTAAAACTAGCAAATCTAGGGAACAGTTTCTTTTACGGTTAACTCTTTTTTACTCCATTTACGGCTAACGGTTATTTTTTTTCAATTTTTACGGCTATCGACTAAATTTTTGGCCGTTATACGCCTATCGGTTAACCCCATTGAGACCCTCTTTAGTGATTATTGAGTTTAGCATCAGTATTTAATAATCTAACGTCGTGTAAAAGTCGCTTTCTCGTACAATCTCAAAGTATACTTAAATTAAACTAGTCTTGCTAGACTAAACATGCAGACGAATATGTGCCTTTAGAATCCAAAACTAAGAAAATGTGAATCTTCGTCTGTCTAGAATCTAGAATTTGAGATAAGAAACTAGCGCCTCTAAAATAACAATAACAACTACAACTACTGTCACTAATAACCAACGATTAACCCTTTACCAACAAATTACCGGCAAAAAGTTTACAACAAAAGAATAAATTAACTAGACTAGGCAAAAACCTATATAGGAGAAACAAAACGACTTCCAATAATTAATTTCAAAATTGCATCCTCTGGGAGACTGCAGGATGCCCAAGAATAACAAGTTAGCACCCAGATACTCAGGACTTCCGTTCAAATTATTTGTGTATCACGTACTCAATTCATACAGGATACTCTTTCAGCTGAAGGAAGTACAAAGTGAAGACTCTCCTCAGTGCTGAACTTCATACAAAGTGCTACGACACTTTCTGTCAATAACAAAAGTATCGAAACAAGCTCTCTTCGACAAAGTAGAAATATCGACAGGGGCACCCAACGAGAATATAGCTCAAAACCACCTAAACATAGCATTGGTGAACGTATTTTAGTATTTAAACGGTAGATATAGGCATATTTTTATCCCCTATTTATTTTTATCCCCGAAAACTATAGGGATCAAACGGCTTACCTTTTCGAAAATTTTAGCCAGAAAAAAGACTCCCGAAAATTCTAGGTTACCTTTTTAGGGTAAAAATCCGTTAAAAATGGGCAATTATATCATTTTTTAGATGTTCGAAAATCCTAGGATGGCCGTTTTCACACTAGAGAAGGATTAGGGTGCTTAAGCAAGAACGACGACGAGGGCTACGGGAGCAGCAAAATTAAAAAGCGAACTTAAGGGAAAACTCTTTGAAATTCTGGAAAAAGAGGACGATTATATTAGAATTTCTGATATTAGAGTGCAATTCTCAAAATCTTAACATTGTGTATACTTCTGGTTTAGAACTACAGTCCGCCTTCCGTCTCACTCTGGCTATATATAAACCTTACGGCAAACCAGATTGCTTATTTATTTATTGTAGAATTTTCTTTTTTTCTCTTGTGCCCGCCTCGAATAGCCCTCGCTAATTGCGGGCTCAAGCTTTGTAGCGCACGCAGCGGAGCACCATGGGTAAGAAAATTTGGTAATCTATGCGTCCAAGAAGTTTCGGTTCTGAGAAAATCGTCCGTACGGGGAACAGGGGTCTTTTTTGCATGAACATGCGCGACTGCTGAATAAGCGATGTGCTTGGAGGCTCACCACAGGGTCTGCCTTCATCAAAATGGCGCGTCTCAAAGCTATCACTGACCGTCGGTGGTAATGGCTACTTTTCTACAGACCAGGACGATTTTATGACTGCCAAATCACGAGAGTTTGTTACACAACTCATAATTTCAAAGCCCTTGCCTTCTTTTAGCTGAGGGAAGCCGATTGGATGGCCATCGTCGCCTGGCATATCACTAGTAAGCTTCTCCACGACCTCCTCCTCGTTTTCATCAACACAAAATTTGATCTTTTTTAGGCCAAGGCCAGCCTGCTGCAAGATCTGGTTTTCCGAGGAAGACGGCACTCTGCATGCTTGTCGATCTGCTAAACACACAAATTGACCTGTCCGTGTGCGTCGGGTTAGATTTCCTCTTAGCAGACTTTGAGGTTCCAGAACCTTTTTCACAGCGGCTGCTGTACGGCTGAAAAAGCCTCCTTCTTTCCTCGATCAACTGCTGAGCTTGAGAAGAGCCGACAGAGCTCGTGGAAGCCACATTTGTTTGCCTCTCTTCATCAGCGAACTGTTTGCAATTTTCTTTGAGGCGGACGCGGTCCCCTAAAGTCTCTACACCCAGACGCATCAGACAGCTGTCTGACATAGCCAGAATAACGTGTGAGTCGATTTTCTCATCTGCAAATCGCTTGGAAAGCGTTGAAAGCCCAACTTCTTGAAGGATGGACTCCATTTTCTTCCGAAATGGCGGGATCAAAGAAAACGAGGGAGCTTGGAAACTAACATTCCTGCGATGCATTGTGTGTGTATCAATACGCATTGCATTGCTCATCAAACTTTTTGTACTGCTCATAACATTGCTGCTGAAGGTCAATGCTACATTAAGGTCCACAAGCAGTCAACCGTAGTGAACGTCACCCCAAACGATAAGAAAATGAACCACATATAACGAAGTTTTGACAACACTAGTAAAACGTGCACTGTATATATCGACAAAAGCACACTATATAATGAAAAATACACTACGTATATCACAGTAGGCATGCAATATATTTGTTAATGGACTCCGTATATAAGGAAAATATGTCAATATATTCTTTGATGGACCGCTCATAAAGCTATGAGTGCTAGATATAATGGTGTCCCGAATGCATATAATACTCATCTGAAGACATGTGACAGTGTTGGCGTTCCATAATTTTAGACCAGTTTTGTTTAGTAAACCATAGATATTAACTAGAGCTTCCCTTTTAGCCCTGGCTAAATCTATGTATTACTTTACTTGAAATAAACTTGTTTTTGTTGTTTGTTGTTGTTAAGGTGATGTTACACGAAAAGATTCGCAACGACGATTTTTAGCGCAACACAGGGTTGTAACATTGTTTCGAATGGTTACAACATTGCTGCAACATTGCAACGCTGTGTTTTGCCAAAAATCGTCGTTGCGAATTGTCCCGTGTAACATCACCTTTAAAGGCAATAGGTTACATTAGCAAAACAACAACTTTGTACGTACATCACGCTTTTTGTACATTTCTTAGCCGTCAATGCACGACTACAGTGAAAGTGTCTAATTTCGCGTTCTGTCGACGACGGGAACACAAGAACACAACGTTCTTTTTCTTTTCATGAACTTTAATAAAATCCTTCAGTATTCAACTCCAAAAAAAAATTTACCCACATATGACAAATTAAACGAGATGGAATAAGCGCTATAAAGTTTGAGGCAGCGCGAATTCACTTTTTTATTGGTGTTCCCGTAGCCGTCGACGTCGTTGTTTCCTAAACTCCCTTTTATCCGTCTGAGACGGATAGTCCAACTTCAAAATCCGTCATAATTGATCGAAGAGCGGATGGATAAAGTCAGGCAGACTGTCTATCCAAAATTAAGACCGTTCCATTTTCAAATTAAGACGCATTATCTGTCTGACGCAAATTATACGGCCAATGAGACATTTCAATCATACGTTTAGTAGCATATTAAATGTTTTTATTTTTCTTAGGCAAGAATATATGATGAATTAGGTTACACTATTGAAAGGAACGCATGTGCCGCGGAGAGCTGTGAACTTCTTCAACGACATCCTACTCACTACACAAAATCTTCTCTATTTGTTATGCAAGAAAAGCTCTAGGATTTGACGAAGAGAGCGGCTACAAAAAAGAACTGAAAAGGGAAGATAATACAAAGCATCTTTAAAGAATGTTTATAGAAGGGCACTCTTGATGTGCAGAGATGCGCCAGAGTATTATCAGGCATTTCAGGCTATAGCTGATCTATCAAGAGAGGCAGACCAGGTGATTGCCATATTAGCTTCATGTCAAAAAGACAGAACGTTTACATCTCTGTCAAATAGCACGTCCATAAGACCATCGATTTCTGGACAGCAAAAGAAATCAATGCCCAGTCACCCTCGTAACCCAAGTCTAGTCACCCTAGTCATTTTTGTCACCCAAGTCACCATATTCACCCTAGTGGCAAAGAAATTTATGACCGCTCGAAGATAGAGAACTTTTTAATCTTGGGAAGGTTGAGATAAAAGGACATTAAGCGCGCGCTCTTTCTCACGGGAAATTAGATCGCTTTGACAGTAAAAACAGCCAAGAGTATCAAACTTTAAATAGGATATATCTTGCCGTCGACGTCGGAGCTAAGTGTGCAAAAGAATATCCAGATTATCAAACCAAATCTGGGCAACTTGGATGAAGGGGGCTCTCATCACGAGTTCACGAACAACAATTTTGCGTTTCACGAGTCACGAAACAAATATTTACGTTTTCAGGCTCCGCAAAAATAGAGTTCGTAATGCTAGTTAAGGTCGTTTGGCTAAATTTACGAATTATTTTCTTCGATTGATCTTCAGTGTAAGTGTAAACAATCGAGGATTTTGGCAGTTAAGGTTTCATGGAGTGCACTTCAATCACGATTCGCAGAACAGTTTTTCTGTACAACACAATTCACGGACACGAAAAGTGGTCAATCACGGCGTCACGAAAATAAGTTTGCCCCCCCCCCCCTCCCCGCTTGGATATAGAGAATACTTCATGGAAAGTGCTGGCGTACGGTATTTACGCACGAGTTGTTGACGTATCAGAAATCGAACGAGTGAGCGCAGCGATCGAGTAAGATTTCTGATACAAAAACAACGAGTGCGTAAATACCATACAAAGCACTTTCCATGTGGTATTGTGTTTATTATATACATACTGAGACATTCATCATTTTGGCGGCCTTTTTATTTTAAATCTTTCAAAAATGCTAAAATTTGCAACTACACACTTACCGCAAAATGACAACGAAAACGAAGTGTTAGCTTTTTAGTAAAAACGTTTGTTAAAAACATAAATGACAGTAAGGATATGAGGTAATCCAAGAACTACAAGTAATCTTAAGTGTTTGTTCTCAATTGCAATGCACAATTAAAAATGAGTGAATTCAAGTAAAATGGCCGGTTTCAATATAAGCTTTAGCTTAAATGAAAGGCAAAGTAGCTCCGACAAAAAGCACAACAAAAGCTTACGTCTCGTTCTGTTTATCCCTTTCCGTTGTTGTTTCGCCGGCTCTCTATCGTTTTCTTTATCGACAGTGAAGCAAACGAAACTTTTCCACTCCATTTCCGAAATGTTTTTCACTTTTTTAGCGAGAAAAACTCTTTGAGTGAAACTTTTCTTGTTGAATGTGTGCGAAGCGGCGCTGCAAGCTGCAATAAAAGGCAGGAATTTTGGCGCGAAACTCACACACCTCTGTGGCTTCTGATTGGACGTATCATTTTTCTCACACGTGAAAAAACATCGTTCGCGATTCTGATTGGACGTATCATTTTTTTCACGTGTGAAAACCATCGTTCGCTCCTCTGATTGGCTAGAACTAATTTGCGTGCGAAAATTTACGACATAGCTTTTTGGTGAGTATTTCTCAGTATGTATATAATAAATGTACATCTTCAACCCATTGTCATCATTATACGATGTCATAGTGCTGATTAAATGAATTACCTTATTATAGGAAATTAACGCTTTATGAAATTAACGCGAATATTTTCGCGTTAATTTATTTTTATGCCGGTTTATTTCCGCGCTGTTAAATAAGTTGCGCGTTAATTTCCGCGACGTTAATTACCATTACTTTCCCCCTAAATCTGTGACACAATCCAGACATTCTTGACGCAGCCAAACTCTCCCTTTTTGTCCAACTGGTGTGTTGTAATTTTCCTGAACCATACGTTTAGGGACAAGTGGACGATCCTTGTTTGTATTTTCCAGGTTTACAGTGTTAAAATAAATTTGTTCCTGTTCTCAACAAATTCTTGGCATTTTTTTGGTGTACCATACGCGTTAATTTCCCTTATTTTGAAATTTTATCCCCTCTCTCGCGTTAATTTCCTTTATTGGGAAGTAAATTTACCTTCAAATCGCGTTAAGAAAAGTCTACAGCAAAGTGTTTGGATACAAAACAAACAAATGCTGCTATTCGAAGTGACTCACTGTAGTCTGAAATACTTGAATATGGATCTTACAAGATCCACAACAAATCAAGTAAGTAGTTAGATACATTTGGCAAAGCTTAATATAAATACAAAAAACACTTCTCGTTAGTTACGAAGTGTTCGAATCGACACATTGTAGTCTAAAATACCTTATTATGGATCTTAAAATATCCTCAAGAACTTAGATAGGTGATGAGATAACACAGCAAAGACAATACACACAAAAAATACTCCTTACTACTTGCTGAGTATTCGAGTTGACTACCTCTTGTCTAACATACTTAGTTGTGGATTTCAAAAGATCTACAGAAACTCAAGTAATTAGACACTCATCAAACAACGTTTCAATTTATTCAGCAAGGCCTATAGATACAAAAAAAATACTACTAACTAATTATTAAATTTCTTTAAAGTCTCTAGTCTAAAATACTTAATTCATAACAACATAATAAATCGACTGGGTGATTAAAAAAAGATGACGAAACTCGTCAGCAAGACCCACGAATGCAAAAAAAATACTACTTACTAGTCAGCGAGTATTGCAATTGACTCAATCGATTCTAGCCTGAAATATTTAATTCTGGGTCTTAAAGAGATCCACAAAAATTCAAGGAAGTAATTAAATGCACTTTAAAAAGTTTATTATTTATATAACACAGTAAAGCCTATAGATTAATAAAAATGTTACTTTCTAGTACTAATTACTATGCACCTAAAGTGCCTCACTCTAGTATAAAATACTCAATTTGAATTTGAAAAAATTTAAATAAAATTAAGTTGGTGATTGCAAAAGGTGAACAAAGAATTGGGCGGAGTCGCAAAGCGACGAGGCCGAATTCGAGAATATACTAAGTTATCTTTCAACGCCGCCAATATAATGCGGTATTGGCGACTCAAAATCGCAATTAGTTTTGTATTGCGATCCAATCATTACAAACCGAATCACTTCGCGCGTGATCGAAATATCAGTTCTTACTTATTGAAGCTTACGTGAGCAACCCACTGCAGTGCCGCGATGTCAATTTCAAATTTTTAAACAATCATCGATGTCAATTCCAAATTTTCAACTAATCAGAGGCAGAAAAGTGAGACGATCATACCGCGTTACATTAATGTCTCTCTCGTAAGCAAAACTATAAGAGGATTGCGATACAGACTGAAATACTTAATGCTGGGTCTGAAAAAATCCACCAAAATCAGGGTCAGGGTGCGTGGTCAAATACACGTCAAAAACGTAGAGAACCCAAATTAATATACCACTCACTAATTACTGAGCACTGGACATCGGTTAGATTTCTGTTCAAGAAAGAAAATTAATGTTCGATGTTCTTACCACCTAACTAAAACGCAAATGGAAGTTTGGAGGAACACGAAATGCTATGAGAGCTGTATTCTTTCAGAAAGCAGTGCGAGAAAAATAAAGAATAATCAGCTTTACTTCGATATGGTCAAAAGGTAGTTATCTTTGCGGCCGCCATAATGACGTCATCAGCTTTTGCTAGTTGCGTGTTACTGTCGATTTAGAGAAGTGCGGTTTATGGCACATACTTTGCTACAGAATCTTTTGTAATTAGTAGTTATGTTGAGGTTAATAGCTACTAATACTAAGACCTATTCTTTACCAATGAATTGTTCATTCCTTAGCTTTGTGATTGACACTTACTATACGGTTTGATTCTAATTTATTTCAAAGTCCCCACACCTTAGCTTCTTCACTTGAGTGGGTACGTTTTGCTCTTCTAAAGCCTCATTGACAATCACCACCATTCCCTCGAGCTGGTGCAGTTCTTTGTGGCAGTGAAGAAACCACTCGCCAGGGTTATCAGATAGGAAATTTATAACAACGTATCCCCCAGCAGGGACCATAACTGTGTCTTTTCTGATCGTATAGCTGTCGATGGTAAAATTCATTTCACTTGGTTCATTCCATCTTGGCATGGTACAGCTTTCCCGGTTACAGCCCTCTTTAGTGCAGTAGACATCATCGCAGGCTATGTCGCTGTTGGAGTTTAGGATATAACCAGTTATGGGGTTATATGTTGGATATCCAACGTGAACAACATGGAATGTATGGCCATGGAGATGAATTGGATGAGCACTGGGGGTAGGACCAATTGATGAAAACACCATTTGAATAGTTTCGTCGTATGGAATGTCTATCACCTGGACACAGGAGCAGTCGGGTGTTGATGGATTGCAATCAGCTCTAAGGTGACAGATGTTGTCCCTTTCTTGAAAGCCTTCATATTGGGTTTGGGATGGGAAGGAGGGAAGAATGAAATTGCGTCCATTCACTGAACTGGTCTGTTTTTCCCCCTCGAAATGAAAGTTGAGAAAATGTCTACACTTTACGCATTCAAATCCGGTTTTAGGGTTTGCATTTGGAAGCTCCTCAAGCGGAGTTGGCTCCAGTAAACTGAAGTTGTGTACATTAATACAGTTTATGTTGTAGGATTCATGAAAGTTCTCAAAAGGGCAGTTCACTGCTTTGCATAGCTCCTCTTGGGTGCAGTCTCTGACCGGAGAACTGTCTTTTATGTCTTGATATGTTGTCGACGGTACATTATCATCTGGATTATCCGAGTCCCCAAACATTTTGTAATGCAAAATAGCTTCTGCCACATGTCCCAGTGACTCATAGGGTGGCCCGGTAGTTTGATTAATTTCCATAGTCTCTGCGTGCATCCAGTAGTCGTTACCTATCGCATCTGCTTTGAGCAGAAAGTCATATCTTTCTCCGGGATGGATCATAATGTAATCTACCTCTTCCACGGGATTAATCCAATAACCATCAGTGCCCACCACGGTTAGCTTATGGCCATCAATGGAGAAGCTGTAAGAATAAAGCGATTGAGCCCCAATTAGCCGAAAGCGATAAATCTCTCCGGACTCAACAGTGAATATACTCAGTCTTGTTTTGAGGTATGGAACATCAACATGCCTGCCTTTGCCATTTACGATTCCAGAAAAGTACGGGACAGGCCCAGCCCCTCCATTGTCAAAACTGCGAGTGCCTTGATACTGTGGATCATCTGGTGTTGGTACCTCGCCAAGCGGCGTGTTTGGATAGAAGCCTAAGTCTGCCTGGGCCTGGGTGAATAGATCCAAGGATGCCTCATGCTGCCAATCCAGAAGAGTTAAGGTGTGCTGATCTGGAAGATCTTTAAATTCACGGTATTGCTCAGGAAGTTTCCATCGGATTCCAGTCATTCTCTGGAGGCTTTCTCTGACTATGAGTGCACCATAGAAGCCATCTGTTCTTTGAGCACCACTGTGAGAGTGGTACCAAAATGTCCCAGCTGGACTTGCAGTGTACTCGTATGAAAAGCTCGACGAGGGTCCTATCTGACATTGAGTCACTTGTCCCACACCATCCATCCAAGGTGATCCCCTCTGGTGCATCCCATGCCAATGAATTGAAATTCCTTCAGTGGTAAGGTTGTTATGAACATGAATCACAATCTTTTGTTCTTCGTGGACAATCAACGTAGGTCCAGGAATTTGTCCATTGACGGCTATTGCCAAACGGTACGTTTTACCATCTACGAACTGGGGGTTAGTGCATTTGGAGCTGTCCAATGTTGAACAATTTCGATTGGTTCGTAATGGCTGAGGTGTTCCAAAATCATCGAAATAATAGATCACTCCTTGGGATCCGCGCATAGCTATTCCTGTAGGTTCATCCACCGATAACTTCTGATAGCTGGTGAAGGTTCGAATTTCGTCAATTTCAAGGTTAAATGTACAGACGGCTGCAAATCTCATGCATTCACAAGTTGGATTACCGTATTCACAATTGACGGTTTCTTCAAATGCCCATGTTAGATTGATGACTTCCTCTCCTTTAGCCCCAAACGGCTTGTTAAGGTGTGGATCACTTGTCAGGTCAATGTACTCCACTTCACCAGTCTTAAAAGAAGTGCTAAATGATTCAATGTACCACGTTTTTTTTCCTTGAGAATGAGCTTGTAGGTAAACTTCGTTAATGTCGGATATTGAGACGCACTCTGTGGTCCTAAACCAGCTTCGGAAGTTCAGCTCTCGCGTATAGGTTTTTTTTGATTGAGTAGGTCCTTCAAGTTCTGCTTGAAGGTATTGGTCGTGTAATCGGATACCTAAAAAGTAGGTTTCCGAGGAATAAGCTCGTCTAATGTCTCCCGTCATTGTATCTACACGTATGTACGTGATACAGGATCCGGCGATAGCATTGGTGAGGAGGTGCTCTGTGGCACTGTACGGGTAGTCGCGTTCCTCATTGCCATCCACCCACATACTGAAGCCTGGATCAGCGGTAAGCTGAGTGTATACGGCACTTCCCGATTCCTTGGTGTAGGTGTTGATCGATGCAACGTACCATCGATTATTTCCTTCAGCCATGAGATAAACTTTTTTTATGTCTCTACGAGTACAGTCGAGTTGTGGGTCAAAATCACTTTCGGCGTTAAACTCTTCCTCGTATTGCTGATCTTTCACGTCCTTTCTTTTCAGCTTTGCTAGGTGCTCAGAGTCATCACTCAGAACGATCTTCAGCTGTAGATTTCCTTCTAGTTTACCCCGGCGTTTGTGGTGGCCAGCCGTCGTTGCGACAACCTTTACAAAGGCGATAGATCCTAAGAATAGAGAATAAGCAAAAGACATTTTGTTGCGTTGTAAAACATGCAAGAAGCCAGCGCTTCTGTTTCATATCAAATACCAAGATTTGATATTTGTAAGAAGAGATTTTAGAGGCCTTAATCTTGGAAACGGATTACTAAGACCTTTCATCCATACTCTTCTAGGAAAGGCTCACAAATATGAACGTCCTACACAAGTCATCAAATTACATGTTTAATGTCGAAGATCATCAAAGGTGCATCCAAACTACAAGCAGTAGCTTTTGACACCAGGCCTCTTCCTTCAATAGTTCCATACAAGGAATAAATTAAATCTTAGCCTCTCTAGCATGGCTCATACGCTGTCTTTCATTACTCTCGCTGTTCCAGAATTATATGCTACGCGTTTTCTCTAACTTTAGAAAAAATAAGTAGAAGGGATCTACCTTCAAATTTACATATCCAATGTCAAAAGTAAGAAATCGGGAACAGAGAAAAATAATTGATGATAAAAATATCGCTTTACCTGGCTCAAGAGGCTTTACAAAAATAAAAATCAAATATTAAAATAGTGTTAAAATAATGTTAAGATAGAAATGCAAATAGTAAAGACTAAAGGTTAAAAATCTAAACCTATTTACACGTCACAAGATCATGATGTATGTATATGATAACAGGGTAAAAATTTTGCCTTGTAACATAGGGTCTCAAAGTTAATTATCACAAAACATGCAATTTCTACAGCCATCCTCGATTAAGGCAGTCAGGTCTGTTCTCCTAATTTTAGTCTTTTAAGACTAAAATAAGGAGACTAAAAATCTGCGCAGACTATCCTCGGCACGTAATTCCCTTGTAAGTTTCGACCAGAGGAAATTAAGGGCCATAGTATCTTAATGAATGCTTTCCACATTTAATCGTATTAAAAAGAGGCGGATTGAAATCCGTAGTACCGAACTGGTGGTAGAAAATAAGAACTGTGACTTACAGGAAATTCAGTTAATAAAAAGGGTATGTAGAGTTATAGCTCCTACTCCACCTTCTCATTAGACGGATGGGGAGTTGATGTGGGTTGAAAAAGGGGAAGGTAAAAAAACTTGAAGTTTAAGGGAACCACGACTTAGTGCCAATCTAAGGTAGCGCTCTACTCTGACGATGTTTTTTCGTTGGTTGGTTTTTTTGGTGTCCTTTTTGGTATCAACTGTTTTCGGGTGACATAGTTGATCAATCATTTTAACAAACTTTTAACCCGCTTCAAAAGGCTTCGGTCATTATGGCGAATTGGTTTGTGTATTGTCAAATTGAGAAAAGCTCCGTTAAACCAACAGACTTCTGCGTTGCTCATATATTTTCATGTGTAGTTATTTGTTAAGCTTTAGAATTTAGGGATTGAGGTCGCTGGCACAACGATAACTTCCGTCTTACACGCCTGGGTCTATTTACAAGTCATCTTTAGTCCATGTAATGAATTTCAATTAACTAGAATCGAATATCTTGCGCCCACTGCATGAATGATAGCTTTATTTATACACGGTTAAAAACATCATTATAACAAAGAAAATTAATTAAAAATTCTCAAAAACTGTTTTACATATTTGCCGTGTGGGAGTACTGATCAGAAAACCATCTATGGGAACTTCTCTCAAAGAAACCTAAGGAATTTGATGTACGTATTTCCTCAGGAAGATTGTT
>OZ038002.1:6116029-6208529 GCA_964035705.1 Porites rus
CCCTGACCCTAGAGGCAAGCTTTGGGCCTACCGTAAGAACCCTGTATACGATTATGAGTGGAAATAATCTTGAAAAAAAACTTACGAAAATGTCGTCTGTTGTATTTTGCCTCCCTTGGATCATCCTTGGGCTTGAAGTGTGCGGCTGAAAACGATGTGAGAACATAATAAGCTGAGGGCCACATCTAGCTAAAACATGCAAATTGAGAACTATGTCCTTCAACAACTAGATTCCCTCAGCGCTTTGACATCGCTGAAGAATTTTGCCTTTATGGTCAATAGCTGATAAACCTTCCTACAGTTGTGTAATTGTTTCGTTTCCGAAATCAAAAAAGTGATGGGAAGTTGGTTCGTCCGAGAATGTTTGTTCCGTGCAGTTTTTAAAGATTTCTCACCCCAGACTCACGCACAACTTGTTCCAAGCCTAATACGCATAGTCCTTCTTCAAAATGACTACCGCATAAAACAAAACTCGCGTGTAGGTCCTCTTAAATTCACATGAAATTCATGTGAGAGCTTATTGTGTCCCTGATCAATCTGAGGTGACAAAACCGTTTGAAAATAAACTGATAAATAAATAACTGAAGAAAGGGATAATTACATTTGTACCTGAAACAAAACTTCCCAGAATACATAGAGCCACGAGAGCAAACTCAAAAATGGCTAAGATCTTCATTGTTATCTCCGTTTAGCTGTCTTAGATTAAAAGAAAAAAACAAAATGAAAGAAGAAAAAAAACAAAAATATTTGATATGAGTGGGTGGGATAGGCAGATATGGGTGAGGTGCAGTAACAACTACGAGAAAAAGCTATGTCAAGAATAATTATCTGTTCGGGATGGATTCACCAGCTTTGTGACTGAATGAGAGATCAAAGTCGCGATAGCTGCCAAAAAAAAAAGAACAAGGGAGGGGTTATTGGCATCCACCAACCCCTCCCCTTCTTCTGGTTGTTCGTCCAAAAGCTGAGGGTGTCTTTCTTTTCTTACAAGACCAAGCCTGACGACCAGATGTAACAACAAGCCAACGTACGAATATCCTGTAACAGATTCTAGGTAGATAATCTAACTGATAAGTTTGGTGTTGTGGAAGCTATGTAAAATTTCAAGAAAGAAAAGTGCGCTGAACTTCTTTAAAGGCATGTCTTGAAGGTTGACGCGATTTCAACTGCAGCGCACATTACTAGGATTTTTTTCTCCCCAAAAAATTCTTTTGAGAAACTCCCTGCCCTGTCTTAGAAAACAGCTAGAGCCCCTCATATCCAACCTTAATGGGAATATAAAGAGGAACGTGGAACAAAATAAAGAGAGCACTTACTTTGCACACCTTTTAACAAGATTGTGGAAGCTTCCCGAGGTCTTCGGAGTAGCCCAAAGGAAGCTAAACATCTTCTGATCAAGCAGAAAAAATAAGCAGACTTTTAAAGTGATTTGAGATGCATAATTAAAAGTCTAATAATTGGGATTCCATCATGGAAGAGCTCTAATTAATGAGTTTGGCATCACGTAAACCAGTTGATTTACAACTCTAAAAACTTGTTGCAAAGTGCAAAGCTTTTTGTCAATTACTTGTCAGTATTTCTGTCGAGTGTGGAAACTACAAAGCGTAATTGGTTTTATTCACGAAACTGTTTCTTCGTAGAAAGCTGTTTTGGGAAGTAAACGGTACATCTTTTGTTCCTTTATCCACTAAGGTCAGCACTTATAACTCGTTTATTGAAACCTGAAGTTTGCTTATTCATATTCCCTGTTAAATGTTTTGTATGATTCTAACGCGCACAGTAGACCCCCCATGTTTTGTTCACCATCTTTATTTCCACTCATTTTTTAGACGCAAAAAATAAGGTATTCTTGAAACAGCTATTTGAACTGGCGCCGCTTGTATTTCTCTATTACCCTATTAAGCTTATGCGTAGTGTTTACGCCTCTACAGCTCTGCACGGATGTCAATTATTCATGTCAGAACAAACTGTTGAGTCCGAAGAGGTACAGAGACGACAGCATCAACACAACATACTTTAATACCATAGATTCATACAGCTCTCCCTAATGACAGCTCTACCGCCGGTCAGCGGTCAGTTAGTACTTCATGTTACTACATCTTCCTCTGTTTTTTTTAAGTTAACTAAATGTCAATAAGGACAACGCAGTTCTCCAGTGTCCTAAAGTGAAACTAATCTTAGCATTGTTCGATAAGTCTGTCCGGTCTTCTTAGAGCTCCTCTAGGTCTAAGGCGTGTCAGCATCGGTTCAGGCTGCAAGGGCTTGTCCACTGCTGGTTGGTCCCCAGGAACAGGTAGTTCTACATAGTCTTCTTGGCTGGCTCCAGGAGCTGAGGATACGTCTGGGTTACTCTCTCTTGTTGGTATCGGCTCATGATTCTCATAGTCTTCATTCTGGGGTGGGACCGGAGAACTTCCCACCAGAACTCTTCTTATCATCCGGCGGTTTCTTCTCACTTGTCCGTTTTGAGTCTGTATGATTACAGATCTTGGACTCTCGTGTGGCTTAATCACTGTTCCTTCCTCTTTTAAATCGGGGATCCAAATGCGGTCACCGGGTGACAGTTCCTTTCCCTCTACTACTTTGTGTCTATGGTCATAATCGAATTTCATCTTAGCTCGGTACTCCTTCTCTTTCCTTCTGATGTGATCACGGTCTGGGGTCTCTGGTTTTAGCTCCTCCGGGTGACAGGGGACTCTTGTACGAAGTTTCCGACCCATGCTCAATTGTGCTGGAGAGTAACCGTGGTGCAACGGAGTATCTCTGTAATTCAGGAGAGCCAAGTATTCGTCATTACTCTTATTCAAGACCGCCTTCATAGTTTGGACCGCCCTTTCCACTTCACCGTTGGACTGGGGGTATCTTGGAGACGATGTTATGTGTTGAAACTGCCAGTCTGTGGAAAAGTTAGTGAACTCGTGTGAATCAAACTGGGGGCCATTGTCGCTAAATAAGATGTCTGGAATCCCATGTCGACTGAAGATCTTCTTAAGTTGCAGGATAGTCTGGGCAGAGTTTACATTCTTGGACACTTGACTTATCTCTACATCTCTTGAAAAGTAATCTACGGCTAGGAGGTAATGTTTATCCTTGTGCTGAAAGAAGTCTACGCCAACTCTGCTCCACGGTCGTTCTGGAAACTCAGTACCTTTCATTGGCTCAATGCGTTCTCTGCGATATTTCTCGCACATGGCGCAGTTCTGCACGACTCTTGTGATGTCTTGGGAGATTCCAGGCCACCACACTGAGGAGACCGCACTTGCACGTGTTTTGGTAATTCCTTGATGACCATCATGAAGACGCCTTAATACATCTGCCCGCAGCCTCGGAGGAATAATGATTCGTCGTCCTCTCAGGAGCAGGCCGTCGTGGAGGGAGATGTTGCCACGTTCACTCCAGTATTTAGCTATTGGCCCGTGGACTCTTCGTTTCTCTTCAGGCCATCCATTCTGCACATACTGCATCACAGTTTTAAGTGTGTCATCACTCTTCAACTCAGAACGTATCTCATCTAACCGCTGGTCGGAGGCAGGTAGGGTTACCAATACAGCATTCACATAGCACTCGACTTCGTCATGTAGGTCGTCCCATGACTTAGGCTCCTGGGCTTTACCCTCCTGGGGGGATCGAGACAATGAATCAGCTGTGTACAAGAGTTTACCAGGAACATGTGCGATGGCAAAGTCAAATCTCATGAGTCTCATCCTGAAGCGTTGTATGCGTACTGGTAGCTCGTCAATCAGCTTTGTGGAAAACAATGGAATCAATGGCTTGTGATCGGTTTCCACTTTAAATCTCATTCCGATCAAGAATTCAGCCCAGTGTTCAAGTGCCCATGTGATAGCCAAGGCCTCTTTTTCGATCTGGGCATAACGACGCTCTGTCTCGGTCATTGATCTGCTAGCATAAGCCACTGGCCTCATTTCACCGGACGGCTGCTTCTGCACGAGGACCGCACCAAGTCCAAAACTGCTGGCATCAGATGAGACCACGGTCTCCTTCTCTGGATCGTACAGTGCAAGAACTTGGTCGGATGCCATGTCTACTTTCAGCTGTCGGAAGGCTTCTTGTTGGGCTGTGCCCCACACCCACGCGTTCTCCTTCTTGAGCAAGTCTCTTAAGGGTTTCGTCGTCTCAGCCAGATTTGGGCAAAACTTCATAAGGTGGTTGACCAAACCCAGGAAACGTCTCAGGTCTGCAATGTTCTGGGGTTCTGCCATGTCGGTGATGGCTTTGATCTTGGAGGGGTCTTTCCTGATTCCCTCACTGTCAATGATTTGGCCCAAGTATTGCAACCTGGATTGAGAAAATAAACACTTCTCAAGGTTGAGTGTTAGTTTCCTCTCGACTAGCCTGTCAAGGACTTGCTTAAGTCGTTTGTCATGTTCCGCTTGGTCTTTCCCGATGATTAGAATATCATCCATGCGGCACTTGACCCCTTCTATTCCAGAGAGTTCTTTGTCCATCCTCTTTTGGAAATGTTCTGGGGCTGAGGATATGCCGAAGGGAAGACGCTTGAACATGTAACGGCCGAAGGGCGTGATAAAGGTAGTTAGCTTGGCACTTTCTGGGTTTAGGACTATCTGATGAAACCCTGAGTTGGCATCAAGTTTGGAGAAGACTGAGCCTTCTGTTAGGCTTCCCAGGGTCTCTTCAACTGTTGGCATTTGATAGACTTCTCGGCGGACCGCTTGGTTAAGCCTGGTAAGATCAACACATATCCGCACCCTGCCATCGGCCTTTGGCACTACCACAATCGGTGAACACCATTCTGTCGGCTCATCCACTGGTTCAATAACGTCCAGTTGTTCCATACGCTTGATCTCCTCTTGCACTTGCTTCATTAGTGGCAGTGGTACTCGCCTGGGAGTGGTCAAACAAAAGGGTGTGGCCCCTTCCTTCAATTGAATTGTATGCTCACCCTCCAATTTGCCAAGGCCTTGAAAAAGTGATGGGTACTGCTTGACAATGTCCTCCTTGGTCCCTGATTGGAGTGGATGGCTATCAGGCATTTGATGGACAGCTTTAACACTGTATGTCCCAGGGATTTCATGGATAAGACCAAGACTTCGGATGGCGGGTATCCCCAGAAGCAACTTGGATGCCCCACTGACTACGTACACTCGTTCTTTAATGACTGTTTCGTCTTGTTGGAGGTTCATGACTGCACATCCAAGGGTCTTTAAAGGAACATCCCCTGCTCCGACAAGTTCTCTGTCAGATTTTGAAAGTGTTCCATATGAAGACTTGTAGATGTGCTCAGGCATCACAGACACTTGTGCTCCTGTGTCGATGCACCATGCCAGCGTCTCTTGGTCTTGAATCTTGAGAAAGACAGGATTTTCACTGCCTTTTCGAGTGAAAGGGCTGCTCCCTCGTCATAGAGTTTTAGCTTGTAATTGTCTTCCTTGCAGGAAAAGGTAAGTTTGTCTCTAACTGCTTGCTCATAGAAATCGGCTGGGAACTTGCACTCGGCGGCTCTTTCCTTGACAGTCACCACCCACGAATCAAAGGTCTGTGTGGGCTCTCGTTTGAGGTGAAGCCAAAACTTCTCTCGCAGCATGAGTTGAGGGTCCCGTTTTTGAAAGTATTCATCAAACTTTGCCACAACGGTCGCGTAGTTGTCGGAGTCTTCGGCTGGAAGTTTCTCTTCTCCTCCCGCGGGGTCGTCACGCTCAGGTAGGTAGGTGAAATTCGAGTAAATTTCCAAACACGGCTCGCCGATGTGGTTTAATAGCAGCCCCACTTTCATTTCATCGGGTTTCTTTGAAGCTCCAATTGCCTTGAGGTAAATTTCGAATTTTTGTTTCCATTTTCCCCACGAGTGAGCAGGATTTCCCATCGAAATTTCCAGCGGTTCCGGTGGTTTGGCGAATGGCATGCTTTCCGCCATCTTGTTTTGAACCACGTGCGTAGGATCCGCGTGAAGTTTGACCGGTCAATTCGTCTCAGTATTTGATCCGTTTCTCCGATTGGTTTGATCTCCGCAACTATAGGCTAGTAGGAAGGTCACGCTTCTGACACCATGTTGAGTCCGAAGAAGTACAGAGACGACAGCATCAACACAACATACTTTAATACCATAGATTCATACAGCTCTCCCTAATGACAGCTCTACCGCCGGTCAGCGGTCAGTTAGTACTTCATGTTACTACACAAACGACGAAGGCCCAACGCTCCAACGGACAGCTTTAGAATCCCTTCACAGTAGCTAATCCCCGCAGCACCAGTTTCTCTACAAACTAAACCCCTTTGTTCATGTTGTACAACTTGTTCTTTATGCGCCAAGAAGTTTGTTTTTAACCTAATAGACCATGCAGTCTGGCGTCGAGACAACAACGCTGTTCTTGAGTGACATATTCAAACGCGTGGGAAATTGAAAAATGCCTTTTTTTCAACTTAGTGAGCTTAGATATGGCGTGCGATCCCCGCCAAAATTCAAGTTATCTAATTTCTGTATATATCCAAACTAGAAACTAAACTCCAAACTAGCAAATAAAATACCTGACTTAAAATCACTTTCACATGATACTTTTATATCTCTTCTTATGAATTCTTCTGATAATTTAATTAACTGACAATTAGTTTCATTTATCTCGCAATGCTTTGAATTAAGAACCAAATTAATATCAATGAATAAATGAATGAGAACTGTAACGTTTTGTAATGTTTTACACGTACTTAATAATTAGTTGAATTAGTACTTAAATTTAGACTAATAGCTTTTGCAATATAATACTGTAATTCCCCTATGGTCATGCAAATAAAGCATTTGGTGTTGTTGTTGTTGTATATTGCTAAATTGTGGCCCGTAAATTTTTCTTTCCTCTAGCAAATTCTGTCCTGTGATATCAAATTCGACGACACCAAATCAGTATTCCGTGTTTCTAATTTCAATGCTGATATAACGCCAAATTCGATTACTTGACATCAAATTCTAGTCTAATTCTGTCACACCAAATTCTATCCCGAGGTTTCAAATTCGTTTGCATTAAATCCTATGCTGTGTGCCAACTTCTATAACGCCAAATTCGGTCTCACCAAATTCTGTTCGTTTTGAAGAGAAATAAGGCCACGCAACTCGAGTACTTCTAACCACCCATTTTTCAGCTGCAATGAAAACCGTTGTATTTGGTAATTTAGACACGCTTTTAAGACTTACCATCACATTCGCAAGGGCAGTTTCCTGTTGGGGATAATGAGAAGAATAAGACGATTGTCACATTTGTCTTCATCTTTATTCCCAAGTGGTAAACTTCCCGTGCGAATGTGATGGCAAATCTAAAACGCTTGAATAAATTACCAAATACAAGGGTTTTCATCGCAGCTGAAAAATGGAGGGTTAGAACCTGCGACGCTAAAAACTCTTGAGAGTTTTTTGTAGAAGCTATATTTTGCTTTGTTAAGATTTGTTTCCAAAAGAGAGGGACAAATACAAAGTAAGCTTGATGAATAGAAGTTCTTCAATATCACTGCGCACTCAACTTAAAATTGTTCTTCTTAAAGTGCTAACTGTATATATTCGCCGTAAGTTTCTGATTACTCTGTTTCTTGCAATAAAGCTTTAGGTAGGAATATCCTTTGAGATAGGAGATAGTCTGTCGGCAGTCTTCCTCTATTTGTGCGTCAACTTTCACAAATGTGTTAGCGTAGCATTTTAAGGTTAAATTTGACCAGTATATTTTGTGCAGCGATCGAGTTCTACGGTCACGATTGCCTTCAAACTTACAGATGTAAAACTAAAGAGCTCTGAGGCTTATTTGCTGAAGTTAGGGAAAAATCTGTGGTGGGATTTCTAAGTTATTTACATTTTTCGTAAAAATGTGGTTTTAAATATATGCCGATATCTCAAAGGTTTTTATACCTACAAGAAAATAAATAAAATTTTCTTAAAGTTCCATTATTATTTATTAAGGATACCAAAAATCATAGAAGTCGGTTGAATCTTTAATTCTGAAAAACGCAAATCAAAAACATAACCAACACGCATATAAATAGGTTCGGGCCACCTTAAGCCATGCGCCGAGACAAGCATGATGCACAGGCAGTATATCGAAGTATACCTCGTTCTTCAAACCATTGACCCTTGACAACCAAAGAATATCCTCGTTATTCGCTTAAACAGGGTCGGTTAAAGGGAAAAAATCCTCACTAAATATTTATCTAGTACACCCAGTACGCAACGGACGATTTAGATCCCGAAAGTAAACGAAAGGAGAGGATAACGCATGATTAAGGAAATCAACCAAAGTTACGCTATCACTAGGCAAGCTCTTTAATGGCTGAAAATCTGCTTCATTTAAATATTCACAAGTATATCCATCGCTTAACAATACTAAGTTTCCCTTTTACACTCAAACCGTGTTAGATAAGCCACGTTCCGAGGTAATTTTATACGTGCTCATGTGACTTCTCGGATTTTTGTGCCCCAACTATGATTATTTACTGATTGCCGGCCTTATTTCGTATACCCTGGGTGACTGAAGTTTTTTTTTTCCTGTTGTTGGCAGCGAAAATTGAGCGGCGAAGCCGCGATCGGGTGACTAGCGGGCGAAAAAAAACCACTGCCGTGACCAGAACGTTTTTTCCCAAAATTATGTTAAACAAATCTTTCCACGGTTAACACATCGCCAAATAAATTCTCCTGAGCACGAAGAATAATGTTCTTTTTTTTCTAGCAGACAGTGCGGTATGCGACTCTGTCTAAATGATCTGAGTGACCGTTGCCATTTTCTAGCTCCCTGATAAGACTCTGAAGACTCGCCCACTACTGGTGAATAAACAGAACTCTTTGTTGTGTTGTTGTTCCGCCATTTTGTCAACTGTTTAAGATGCTTTGTAAACAGGCCCAGATGGCCCGGCCGTACTGGGTACCAGGATTTGAAGATGTTGGATCCCTCAGTGCATTTTGTGTGCGCACTGAGAGATTCTGCTGTCCTTCTGTTAAATTAAGTGCTAACTGAATTTGCTGATCCTAAATTCCGTGCTAATAGAACAAAATTTGCTGTTACTGTTTATAAATTTGTGTCCTAAAGAATTTGGTGAGACCGAATTTTGCGTTATAGAAATTGGCACACAGCATAGGATTTAATGCAACCGAATTTGGAAACCACGGGATAGAATTTGGTGTGACAGAATTTGATGTCAAGTAATCGAATTTGGCGTTATATCAGCATTGAAATTAGAAACACGGAATAGAATTTGGTTTTGTCGAATTTGATAACACAGGACAGAATTTGCTAGGGGAAAGAAAAATTTACGGGCCACAATTTATCGATATACAGAAATTAGATAACTTGAATTTTAGCGGCTGCGACTCGTGGGTAGGGGCGCTCAAGGCTCTTAAGCTTTAGTTCCATGTTTCGAAGTTTTGCCCCTCTAACTCAAAATAAAATACCTATCCAACTACCATCCTCATGTAGGAAGGTGCGTGATCTGCATTAGATTTTGAACTGGTGGAGTTCAATCTTTTTTTTCACACGGCGAACCTTTGGTTTAACTACGTTTCCGTTTGCCAATTTTACACCCGCTTGTATTCAAATCACGAACCGTCACCCTCTACTGCTCAGTGACGAGTTTACATCACCTAACATGAACGCTATATTAACATAGCTCTGCAGAAATGAAACTCGAAGGTTGTTCATGTACAAGAGCTTTATGAAGTAGATTTTTTACCGAGATATCATGGCTAAGGAGACGTCAGAGTGACTGAGTTTTGTCATTTTTCTCGTTTTTTAATGACAAAAGGCAGACGAACATGACATTTTAATCAACGAGGAGCCGCAAGCGGTGATATTTTTGCACGGCATCTGGGGGCACGTCAGTCGTTGGTCCAGTCCATTGCCTGTCCATTGTTCTGGCTCTTTCCACGTTCACTACATGAACGTTGCCTTCCAATTGGTTAGTTGATGACGTGTTATTCTGGCATGTTTGTCTGGAACAAAATAACCTTCACGCATTCATGTTCTTTTGACGATGCTGTTCGAGAAGCCTTCCGTTTGTTTCCAAATGTTCCTTAATTAAAAAAAAAAACAAAAGAAATGTTTAAATTTATTGCTTAAGAGGAAAGATGTTCTTGGATTGCTTCCAACTGGTTAGGAAAAAGCCTGATTTACTAACTTTTTTAAATTCAGTGTTGACAGGCCAAACACGACTCAAAAGCTCGTGTTCTTGGAATTTGTTTGAAAAGCACGCGTTTTCCCTCTTTCCTTTCTCGCCGCTGTGTTTAGACAGAACTTTGACTTTGCCCGACCAAATCTTACTTTTGCCGCCCGGAGTCTAGCCTGCGAACCGCAGACGTATTTCCGGTCGTCGCTTTTCGAGAAAGAAGCGACGACCGGAAATACGTCTGCCGTTCGCAGGCTATCCTCCCCTCGTCTCGCACTTCGCACTCGTTTCGCGCTTCGCACAAAATGCCGTGTTCCCCTCGCTTGGTTCATAAAGTGCCTATTAGGGATGGACCATTAGAAAACTTATGGGGGGGGGGGGGCGGGCGATGTACAAAAAAAATTATTCGCGCAAGGCAAAATTAAATTAAAAAAAAATTCATGCACGCCAATTAACCCTAAAAAATATTCATGCTACGGCCTAAAACAAATTCATACAAGGAATTTGATAACGAAAACAAATTCCTGCGGCTCAAAAATTCCCCACCCTCCCCGTAACTTTTCTAATGGTTCGCCCCTTATACAGAATACCTTCGCCAGTTAAGCCAGTGAGAAGGTGTTAAAAAACCTCAAGATCCTAAACAACATGTCAATCAAAGTATCGCTTAGAGTTTTTATCGAAATAGGAACTTTAATTGAGGAACTCATCTCAAACAGTATCGTCACGTTCTCACTCAGTGTGGCAAAACAGTGAACTCGGCGAATCGCAGCTGGTACACGGGGATATGCATTTTCTAATTAAGAGAAAGGAATCAGAGCTGCTATTCAGGATATAGGTTTTCTTCGGGCTAGCTAGAAAACGTCAGCTTAATATTCAGTTACTCCTTGACATCTTCAAAGCGCAATTTACAAACTATAAGATAACTTTTCCCGCTGTATAAGTTTTTTTAATGCACTCCATCAATGTATTCTGTAAATGTATTGGTAGGTGAAATAAAAGATTTTTGTTGTAGAAGTTCGTTAAGCCCTAGCAGCCTCCCTCAAAAAGCCAAGTGAAAGTTGTCGTTAAAAACAAAGTGTTTTACTCGTTTTCGTGAATTCGCAACCCAAAGATCGTTGAACATGCTCAAAGGAGAGGACAAAATTTCCAGGAGAGAGGCGTTCAATTTTCTGCCCACGAGGTTACAAAGAGAAATTAAAATGCAGTGATTATCAGATTTTAGTGTCACCATCAGAGTGTCAGTCCTACCCACGAGGTTACAGAGCGCAAATGCAGTGATTATTGTATTTTAGTGTAACCATCAGCAGCTATGTTCTACCCACGAGGTTACAGAGAGCAAATGCAGTGATTATCAGATTTTAGAGCAACCATCAGGTATGTTCTACCCACGAGGTTACAGAGGGCAAATGCAGTGATTATTCATATAGTGTAACCATCAGCTATGTTCTACCCACGAGGTTACAGAGAGCAAATGCATTGATAATTATTAGATTTTAGTGCAACCATCAGGTATGTTCTACCCACGAGGGTACAAAGAGTAAAGGCAGTAAGTAATTAGATTTTAGGGTATACCCCCGGGGGGGGGGGTACTGCCATATATGGGCTATGTAGGTTTATTAAATAACTAAGATAGTACGCGCGCTCTGATTGGCCGAGTGGAGTGTTTGCATGAGAGTATGTAAACATGGTCGTGGCGTCAACATGTTTTGCTTTCCGCACGCTAATCACGCAAGCTCGAATTTGAAAAAGTTTTCGAGTTCAAAACTCGACAAGTTTACTTTATTTACCCATTCCTTCGTCGGCTGAAACTTGGAAAATCATATTACAAAGAAGGTGTGTCAATTTTTTTTCGCTTAAGCTGACATTTTAAGCGAGAAAAGAAAGCATCTTTGTGCAAAACAGGAAGTGATTACGCGTGCAAGACTTCGTGGACAAGACTTTGCGACTGGTAAGAATTTCTCTTTTAATCAGTGCCATACAAAGAGTTTTGCGTTTTTTCTCGGAAAGCTTTTTTATAAAAGCACTAGAAAACTTTTTTCTGTGTTTGCATAGACTGATATAAACACTCGAGGCGTTGGGAGAATTCTCGACGGTTATGCAAACCCTCGACTTCGTCTCGGGTTTGCATAACTGTCACCAATTCTCTCAACCCCTCTCGTGTTTATATCAGGCTATGCAAACACGGAAAATGTTTTCTATTGCTTAAATGTGCCGCTAAGCGGTAGGTTTATGGCTGATCATAGTCCGTATTCCTGCACATATCGATAATGAACATGGCGGTATAATTTCCTTCTACCAAACGAGGAATATTTACCCCTTATATTTCTTAACGGCCTACTAGACGAAGCTGGCAACACATTTTTACTAATGACTGGAAAGCCTGCTCAATAGCCCTTCCCATGGCCGACTCCATGAACGATATGCGATCATTGGACACAGAATGAACTGCGGACAAAGTTTGCTTTATCGACTACAGGCTCGTTCTGATCCGGGTTTTTATGGTAGCAAGTTAACTGACATACACTGTTAATTTCACCTGAGGTTAAGGGTATGGTTTTGAAGCGGTTTACTCTGGGATAGGGTATATAAATCAGAGAGTTTGGGTCTAGAATAGGGTATCATTTTTCAGGAAACTGATCAGTTAGTTGCATCCTCGGAGACCCAGGGGCAGATAGTGGGGACGAGGGAAAGTCTAAACGGGCGGAAAAATATATATGGAACGAAGAAAAGTAAAGAACGGCGAGAAGAGCCCCTGGGGACAATGTCTTACCAGACCAGTTCCAAACGGTCGCCGCCGTTCTGGCTTCTGATTGGTGCCAGAAAAACACAAGTTTTCTGGCACCAATCAGAAGCCAGAAGGTGAAGGTGTAGGATAGGGCTTGTCTGAGCGTGTAGGATTTGTGGGCAAGGCGTAGTGGAATGTTTTCTTTTTTCATCTTGCAGAGAGATTCAACTCTGCGATAGACTCACATTAGTTCCGTAAATAAAGAAAAATCTGAGAAGATATGAACAACCATCTGAATTAAGGCACAAATCAAGGCAAATTTTCCTACCATAAGACCATAAAAAATAAAAAAGACAGCAAAAACGATCCTTCTCTCCGCTGACAGCCGATCATTCGCGAAAACAACCACGCGAGGAATAAGCGCCTTCAACTTCCGTTGATTCCAACAGCCAATCAGATCTTGTAGCATTGTTCTAACAGCCAATCAGCGTTGTGGCCAAAATCTGGCCGCAGAGAGCACAAACTTGTGAGAGTGTATCAGGCCCAATTTTCAATTTTCAATTTTTTTTATTTTAGCGGCAGCCGTTAGAAAGAATGGATGAGAGCCGCTAAATTTTAAATTCAACACAGTGATGACCAGAACTGCACAGGAACGAAGTGGTCAAAACTTAGCGCACACCTTGTGAACGAATTTTTTCGGGTTTTTTTTTTTTTTTTTTCAATAACAAAAAAGAAACGCAATAGAATGTTAATTAAGTAAAGCACGTAACAAAAGAGAAAACTGTCCGTCTCTATAACACGTAATTTTATGTTGCTTACCAAAACAAAGCAATCGGTCGCAAGATACTTCCTTGCTTTTGCCAATTTTAGATACATATTCAAACTACTTACAATACAAAGTTGAGAAGCAATAAAGTCCAACCAATTCATGGCATGATAAATCACTGAGACGCGCTGTTTAATTTTCTTTGTTTCAACATGTTGTCCAACTGATCAAGAAGTTTGAAATTAAATTTGTTTTTCAATTCTAGAAGTTTGCCCTAGATCAGTTGCTAAGAGATTTCTAGCATTTTAGTGGAAAACAGAAACAAAAATAGTGCTATAATTACGCACCTCTCCGTTGTATTTATCAACGAGAAAATTTTCGTCAGTTAGTGCAGTCTAGTCCATAACGCTGTATTGCAGCAAGATCTTTTAAAATTGAATTGTATACTTTGTTACTGAATTTTTCTTTCAGAGCACAGCTAAACAGTATTCAAAAGAATAATTTGATTTATAAAAAAAAAACGAAAAGGTGATTTCTGCTAAGATGGCTGAATACAAACTTACTGAGTAAACTTTTTTTTCAGACCTTAGTCCAAATCTTTGTTTCGACTTCTTCCATTTACGTGTAAGCTTTAATATTATAAAGTAGAAGTATATTAATACCCGTAACGAGAAGTAGCGCCGACGAGAGGTAGGTAAAAATGGCCGTCGGCCTCAGGTTTGTTAGACAGTCAGATGAAAACAATTTCGAGCTACCTGACGTAAAGTAAGAAGCCTTCAGTTTACCTTCAAGAGGGTCACCTGGGGGCCTCGTATTTTTGCTTGTACCTTCCGTTTCTTAAAGAGAAAAGGAACTTTTTGATGAGGGAATAAATGAAACGTCCACTCAAGATAGACGAGTATATTTTTCCTTGATCAAGTCATGAGAAAACCGCATGAGACATTCAGATTTAGTTCGGAGAGCATGGTAAATTGCAATTCCTAGCTAAAGGTGATTTTACTCTGTACAATTTTGTCGCTTTTGATAAGCTCACGACGGAGGGAAATTAAGCCAAGCAATATACAATGTACAATGTACAATTGTGTCTTCATTAACTCTCCCGAACGAGCTATTTGAAGAAAATACTGTCTTTGACTAATTACCAGCACCATGAAACAAAACCTAAGCTAGAATCATTTGGTTGGTTCGGACTGCTGTTCTCACATGCCGTAAACCTTGACGAACTGAATGGCCACCAATACCGGTTAGGATACCCAAAGTTTCGATGTGAGAGTAGAAGTCACAGTAACAGAGGCCATCCCAGCCGGCATGCCTGATAAAGCCGACTTTCAATTTTTATTTAGCATACTGTGTGCCAGCCCCCATACCGGAGATAACAAGCGGTGCGATTGCTTTTGTTCTAATATGTTGGAAAAGTATCTCAGGCAGTATCGCAGGCTGGTCGGTGGCATTTGAGAGCTAAGGTTTACAATTATAGACCCTTCTACGGTTTTTTCAACTTTTGACATGGACCAGTTAGGGAAAATCCGTCGACACCATTAGAAACAGCACCTTAAAGCCAAGTTTGAAGGTGATATGTCTTAAGCGAGCGAAAATATAGCTCCGCAAAGTTCCGAAAATTAACAGACGTTTAAATGGTGGGGGACAAGCTTGTGCTCCCCACCATAAAAACTTTAGCCGGCGTGGCAGGCGTTAAAAGGGGAAGGGGAAATTTGGGCGCGCGAGGGAGAAAAGAAAGGAATTCTCCTCCTCCCTCCTCCCCCGCGCCCGGTCTCGCTGCACTCTTGCCCCCTAATTCCCTTCCCCTTCACTTTCGAACGCCTGCCACGCAGGCTATACAAACGTTTGTAAATCTCGCGACGCTTTGAGGAGCCATATCTTCTTTAGTTTTTCCCAAATCACTTTCAAACTTGGAAATGTCATTAATTTAAAGGCTCTCTTTCCAGCGAAATTGACGGATTTTCCTTAACTTGTCCATGTCATTAAAAGTTTGAAAAAAACGAATAAAGGTCTATGTAATGCCGCTAGTCTACTTTATACGACTGAAAAAGACATTCGTGTCAGGTTTGCATAGCCAGGACAGAGCGAATGGCGACAGCTGCTTAGCATCATTAAAATTGGCGTTATACGTTTGTTTGAAAACCTCATTTTCAGGTGTCATTTTAATACTATCTATCCGTCACAATGCCTCAACTATCTTTTAAAATCGATCAAAGCCAGACAGCAACATCCCGTTTACTTATTTACTCAGGGAAACGATTTCCAGTTTAGTTTATTTTTGTTTCTTGTCCAAGGGCGAGCTAGCCTCCGAAAGTCGATCAAAAACCAATACATCCGCTATTAACCTTTCCTCATTATGGATTGGATAGAACGATAAAATTTAACACATTTACCTCGCACACTAATTAGTTCCTGAGCTTCATATTCACTTTTCGGCTGATCCTATCTCTCCCACAGCAAAGATTTGAGACTGGAAGTTTGTTTGAAAAAAGATTACGTACTAAAACGTGAGAAAAAACCGAAAAGATGACTATACCTTTCCCCTACTTGATAAGATAACTTGACCCGACTGAATTTTGGGCATGATTGTGAAAGATCTTTCGTTGATCCCCTAATGGCTTATCAATCTTCTGTCCGTAGTAGTAAAGTCATTAGGATGTTTCTTATTTTGACGTAATTTCAATATAGGGAAATAGCTGTGGAAGTAGGTACATTTTCACTTTTAGCCATGAAGCGTCGACATTGGCAGGTGATTAACCTCTTAATAAAAATCCTATAATGGAGACTGTAAAAACTGTAAATAAATGGGTTTGCTGCCGAGGAGGCAAGAGTTAAAAGCTGGCTAAGTTTCCACATTATTTCCCCTTCGTACCAAGCGAAATAACGAAGGGTACGAGTCAAAATAAATGGCGACCACAACACGAAAAAAACGAGTGTTACAGAACTAAGCATTCGACTGGCTTTCTTTTGGCGCGCTCGCGTTAATGCTGCGATTTGTTGGTTTGCTACTACTTGCGCGTTTAAAAAGCGTTTGATCTTTAGCTGTGTCCAGATCATGATAGTTAGCGGGAAAACGAACAGTATTACTATAGTAATACTGTAATAAATCCGCCTTCCAATATGTAACCAAGCAATGTTGTTACATCGACTGATACCATTTTCTGTTTGAGTTTTTACAACATTGTAAGCATACAAAAGAGGCGAACAGAGCACAAAAGCCACGATCCATACAATGATCGAGAAAATTTTTCTCTCCTTGATTCGCTGGATTCGTGATTTCATTTCCAAGTCGGATATAGATTTTCGCCTTTCGCGGCTTATTGCAATCAAAGTCAGAATTGCCGCGGAATAACATAGCTCGACCAGAAATCCTTGAAGCTTGCACATCGCCGCGCCAAACACCCAGTCGGCAAGAATCGCATAAACTGCATCGAAAACAGTTAGTTGTGTAAAAAGAAGATCTGCAATGGCAAGATTGGCAATGTAACGATTGAAAAATCCAGTCCGCGTTGGCTTAAAGGCCGCGGATCGTCCACTTCTGTGGCAAATGTAAAGAACGACAAAGTTTCCCACAGTAGATGTAGAATACACTATGATGTAGAAACACAGTATAAATATTCCTATGAAGGAGATCACACTTCTGCTGTTTGGGACAGCAGTGTTTTCACTGGTATCAGATAAATTCAACCCGAGACTGGTATTTGCGTTTAAGTACATTATTAACAGCTAAATTTTGTTATGTTTCTCCGGCAGTCGTCAAACGGCGTTAGAATTCAGTGCACAAAATGCCTGCATGAGCTGACAGAACCGAACAAACAGTTCAAGTCTCTCACATCCTTCCCACTGCGAAAGCCATTGAATTGCTATTTAATTTTGATGTAGTAAGATATTTTGTCTCTGAACGAAATAATCGAGTTCAAACAAATGAACTTACTGTTAAAAGACAGCTGCCGAATGAGAGGTGTTGGAAATTATATTGAATACAAATTTCGAACTGCTTCTTGTATTTATTTTAAACCTGTGAAATTTAAAAGCTTGTTTGCTCCACACAATAATCATTGACATAGCTATTTTCCCGCTGAGTAAATGAAAAATGATAAAAAGAAACCGGCAGCTGAAATTAGTAAAGAATTATTTCTGATGCCCGCGTCCATTTTGTTAACAGTAAACATTTATTTATAGACTTCTAAGTTCTATACAAGGATTTAGTTTAGTATTAGGCCAAAAACGCTAAATATGGTACTTAAACTATAACTGAGCCCCTATGTCAGTTCAATTCTTCAAACAATTTTTTTTGTCTGTCGAAGTAAACAAAAAACAGGTAATTATCATGATGTAGTATGACTTTGTCTTGATAGAAAAATCGGTGATTTAGAGAAAAAATTGCCGTCCGAGTTGTTTTGATTCTGTCGCTATCCCCAAATGTACTTAACCGTTCACAAAATAAATCATGGCAAGACACTGATTTTCTCTCCTCTCAGTTATATTAAATAAATCAAAATTTGACAATAAGAAAAAAAATAGAAGAGTTATTCTTGTGCAGTTTAATAAAATGCTTTCTCACGCACAGTTAGGGAAACGTCAATTTTTCCGGGCATTTGTAAACAAACAGAACAAAGCGATATAGGGATAATTTGGAAAAAACAAACATATTTTTCTTGCAGAGTAGATGTTAAGGTGTTAAAAAAACAAATGTCTTTGTATCCAATTTGATTGGTTGGGCGGTAAGTGTCTGACAAAGTTTAGTTGTCATTACGTCAGTCATAAAGGCTTGAAAAACTGTTATGTCTTCTCTACATAGAACCAAGAGCAGTGATTACGTAATAGCTTTTATATTTAATAAGTTTCACTCCTTTTCGGTTTTGAAATTACAGTCGACTCCCGATAACTCGAACCTTCAAGGAAAATAGGAAAAAGTTCTAGTTATCAGGAGCTCGAAGCAAATAGCCGGAAGTAAGGGAAAAACCAGTTTTTACTGTACAGTGAACATTTTAACCACATTTAATTGTAGAAACGTTAAGTGGAAATTGAAAGATACTTCTAGGTTATTAATCAGAATGTAACTAAAAAACGTAGCCTAAATAGAGCATGCGTTTTACTGTTTTGAGTAGTAAAGCTGTTTCACGTTAGATTTGTGACAAACAACATCAGCCTCCACTAGTAAACTAATGGCTACAACACGTCAATGGGAGATTCAAAATCAACGTTTCGGACGACAGTACACTGTTTTTTTTGCCGACTTTTTAAGCGCTCAAAAAATGGTTCGAGTTATCGCAGGTAAAATTATATGGAAATGATCTGAAGGGAAACAAAAGTTTCTTTTAGTTAGAGGGAGGTTCGAGTTATCGAGGGTTCGAGTTAGCGAGGGTTCTAGTTATCGGGAGTCAGTGTGTTATTAATATATACGCTGACTAGCAAAAATACTTTTAACTTTAGTCCCGCTGTGCTGGGACCTTAGCTGGCCTTTCTGGATAAAAGTCTATTTTAAGCACCGAGTAAGACGAGGAACTCATCCTAGGCTTCCCAATTCCCTTTTGCCTAGTTTTAAGGGCTGTTTACATCGAGGGAGGAAGATCCTAGAAGGAGGATCATCCTAGCCATGGCCATATGTTCTCTGTATTCAGTTTACATGCAAAGGTTTGTACTTATCCCTAGCGCTAGGATCTTCCTGGCTGAGTGGTAGGAAGATCTTAACTCCATGTAAACTGCTTTCGCTAGAGAAGATCTCCTGAGTGCTAGGTACCGACACCAGACAAAAATGGCGAAGGGTCTTTCCGGTGGGTAATCACGGGAATAAAGGCCGACAATTTCGTTTGACGTTACCACAAGCTGATCATGATTGTGATGATTCTGCCACCTGCTTCTGAAAGGTGGTTTATTTTAGCCTCCCGCGCAGACGTTCTTGCGGAACGCGTGACGAACTCCTGAGAACGTCTGCGTGGTAGGCTACTTTTGAAGTAGCTTAACCCCACCGCCGATTTGATTGGCAGATTAGAGACAAGGTCAAGGTCCATCTAGCACGGTAAATCAGGGCGTAGCCTGTTCCAGGCTCCGACATGATGATGGTGGTGGAAAGTCGCTCAGTAAAAAGAAATTAAAAAAAACGCGCGGGGGCTGGGGAGAGACAGGACGGCCCCCATTTTTCCCGCCGCCACCCCCCCTTTCCCAAGTCGTGCGCGTCTTATTTTCGCTTTGCTCGTTTTAATACGTTTCCACTATACTATCTGAGAGCCTGGCACAGGTTAATCAGGGCGCTCTGCGCCAGAGGTTTTTTCTCACGGCTTCGCCGCTCGTGTCTTCGGTCTTTGGCCGAAGACGTGTCAGCCACAGGCTGACGAAGCTCCTCGTCGCACGCGAGAAAAAGCCTCTGGTACCCAGGGTAGGCCCAGATTAGATGCTTGTTATTTTCCCGGCCATCTTTAATTCCTCCCCTACTTGATAACCACACGGGACCGAAATTTCTGCATGTAAACCAAACTTAAAGTTGTTCCGACTTCTAAGGATGTAAACAGCCACTAGACTTGGCAGGCACTTCTTCTCGCAAACAGTTCCGGTGTTCTGGTATTGCCTTTTTCGCACTTCTGGTGTGAGCGTGTCGTGTCCAGGATGTTCTACTACATTTGGAGACCCGTTTGCTTTAGAGATGATTTTAAAAGTCAGGTACTAGTTTAAAATATCTCATATTTTCATCAAATGAGAGTGAAAGCTACTCTTACCATTACAGCATAAATCGTGAAATGATATTTAAAAAGATTGCTTGACGAAAGATTCTTCATTTTAAGACTAAATATGCAAAACGTAGTTGAAGATTTTTTGATTGATAGTGATATCTTTAAAACTACTATTAATACAGAATTTAACCCCACTTATAATGCTTAACCTTCTGTTGTTCTAAGTTTTTTTTTGCATTGAGGCTGATATTTAGACCTAATCTGATGACTTATCAGTTATTTATCAATTTTTTTAGCAGAGATTTATTCGATTAATAAGGCCAAGAGAATTATTTAAAGCGAACGTGTTTTTGAGGCCAACAGTAATATACTAGTATACCTAATAGGTAAACTGAGAGTGCTTCTCTGGTGTCAATTTGTATTGCCAAATTATTGTAGGTTTGCGTGATTAATCTCGCATTCAGCTAAAACGCCCAATAGGCCACTTCTAATTCCGAGTTCCAAAAACCCTCAATTTCAAAATGAGGCCAAGGGGACGAATGAGTTTTATCACAGGTAGCCGAAGCTCGAAATATGAGCATCGGCGAGCATCGGCATTATTGCGTAACATTCAAAATATAAGGATTCACGGTGTGAGAAAAACCTTGCCTTACCTTGCTTGAAATGTGTGTTACGTCTCTCCTGTGTGGTCCACGGGCAGACTTATGGCCGTTTTATGGGTTTTTATGTCAACGGTTTTCTCTCTATATAAAGGTTTACCTTGTATTTTGAATGTTACGCAACAATGCCGATGCTCATATTTCGAGCTTGGGCTGCCTGTGGTTTTATTTGCATGAGATCTAAATCAAAGGCTGAGCACTTAACTTTGTTTTGATACAGAGGTGCGGGGAAACTCGGAAATGGCCTATTAGAATACTTCATGCGTTGCTTTTGTGAAGAAAATTGTAAGCCAAGTTTTCAGAAGTTTTTTTTTTGTCATTTTTTGGCACGAACTCCCCGAGGGAAAAAAATAACCGCTCCGTCTCTGGAGCCTTATCAAACCGTAAGCACGGTTTATTTCATATTAGGTATTTCGAGAACGGACCTCTGGAGCCAGGGTATTTAACTGGTGGATTGCGCTATCCAACGGTTGTACCGCCGGGGCCTCAAAGTAGAAAAGTCTGATGGTCACAATTCACACCTCGCGGTGGTATGGCCAGTACTTAAACAGGTGCGCACAGCAACTGCACTTTTCAAGTTGGAAACCTTTTAAACCCCAACATCGACAAAACGAAGACATTAGATCTTTTATTTATCCTCCAATATAAATCGCAAACAAAAGGTGAGACAATTGTCTTTTACATCTAATTACTCACATTGTATGACGTCAGTTGAGAAACCCACACACACTACGGATATCCGAACAAAAACAAACACCTTTTCTGCAAAGAACTACGTAGTTTGGGAATACCTTTGTAAGACTTCATTCTCTCCGTCCAAAAATGTCAAACTTAATCGCCTGAGACTCAAAAATCGAGCTAAAAACATCTGTTGCTTTGCAACTGCTTTGTTATTGTTATGCATGCTGCTCTGACATCTTACTGTGTGACTTACTATTTTCATCGTTATTTGATGAAACGCCCTACGGTGCGGCATCTGACTGTGAAAGTTTTTTAACCTTTTTTGCAAGTTTTGGGCGACAAAGGCACACAGGAAATTATATTTGATGGTCCGATCCCTAAACCACGGACGTGACATAAGCCGGGGACAAAGTGTAAGGAGGATGTGGCACTCGTTGTGAAAGCCATATAAACCGATGACAATGCGGTATGCAAGAGACCGTGTCGGGTGGTTGCAAATTTCTCTCTGTTTTGTATTGTGATAAGACAATCAAAACAAGACTCACGTAGTACCTTTGATCTAAAGGAAAGCATTTCTATGGTCTCTACCAGATGGAAATCGAGCAGGCTGGAACCACAGTTTTAATTGATTGAGCTCAGGCTTTATTATTGGCGTAATTTGATAGCAGCTTCACACGTTTTAGACGCATTATAGCGAGTTGTATTTGATTTGTAAGTGTGTAAACTCACGCATCAGTAGTCTGTACCACCAAGATGCCTGGCGTTGACGCTGCAACTAGCAGCTCCAAGATGAATTCGACTGTCAGTCCTACTCATGAAACGGCTGAGTATCCTTTAGCATTAATCGTGGGATATGTCATTCTCTACGCAGTGTTTTTTACTGTCGCGTTCTTTGGAAACATAATGGCGCTTCTAACTTGCTATAGGAAATATCGCTCGTCGCGATCTATTCTCCTCTGCTACATATCCAGTTTAGCCGCCGCGGATCTTTTATTCGCCATTCTCTCAACAATCGATGTGTCCAACTTCTTCCTGGAGGACTGGCCCGGAGGCAATGCTTTGTGCAAAATACAAGGTACGCTTATCGAGATTTCTTACACCGCTTCTATATTGACCTTAGTTGCGATCAGTCATGAAAGATCTCGCTCGGTCAGATCAACCAGTCTAGCGAGAAATCGGAGCGTTGCGCAACAAACTATCGTGATCAAAATTCTGTGGATAGTGGCCATAGTTGTTTGCGCTCCGTTATTCTACGGGTACGCGACCAAAGAAGAAAATGGCAAGCAACTCTGCCTGAATACGACGTGGGGAGACAGTGGAAGACAAACGTACTACATGCTTCAAGCTGTGCTGATTTTTGTCTGCCCTTTGATGTATATGATCTGGGCACATTGGAAGATTTTGCGAGTTTTGCAAACGCATATTAGAAACACGGCTGGTATGGGATCAGTGGAATCAAAACAGCACAAAGTTACAAAGATGTTAGCCGTAGTGACTCTTGTATTTTTTTGCTGTTGGTCCCCTTTTATCATTGTACGAGCACTGCGTTACTTCTATGCTTACGAGGGAAACGAAGTATGGAGACTGACTCAGTTGATAATATTTGGAAATTCCGCAGCTAACCCTATTTTGTACTGTTTTTACAGCGCGCAGTTTCGAAGGTCATTTAAAGAGATTTTGCGGTGTAAATTTTCTCTGAAAACTCCGAAAAGACGCAAGACTCGCACGGGCACTAACTCGACATTTGCTTATAACGTGAAACACAACAGCGTCAGAAGGGTAGCAGAAATAGAAGGTCTGAAAGATTCTGCGCACAATAGCTCTTCAACGGCCTTTCCGTAGGAACCTTTAAAGGCTGGAACGACCTTTGTTCTACAGCCTAAGCGCATTTGTCACTGAAGCGCTAAAGTAATATTTTGTAAATTATGAACTGTCAAAACAAAGTGGCCCCTGATCACCTCATTAAAGGACGTGAAATCTAAGTGGGCTAAATCGATATCGTAGTGAACATTCGAGAGCAATTTTTAATAGTTGAGCGTTAGCAGGGATTTACAAACAGGATACGAATGTTTAAAAACTATTAAGACCAAATCATAATTGAATTTTTATCTGGGCTTGAGATCTTTTATCAAAACATTTGTACGTTTTTTAATTCTCCTTTTTATAGCGGAGAGTCATTTGTTACACCGGATATTGTCAAGGATATAATTATTAGAGAGCAATTTCTTGATAAAATGTCATTGCTTAAAAAAATGAGGTGGAATTCGAAGCAGTCTGTTAGGGTTATTAAATGTATTGAAACTCTTTACGTATTGATAATAAAATCAGTAGACACCACTAACAACGTATATATCTATATTTAAATTAAAATTTGTGAGCCCTTTTTTATGACTTTTATCCTGCAATATAGTACTAGCCCTAGCTTGGCCCTGCAAAAGACTACTGAGTCGAACTAATCGAAATATTACCCTTAACAGTTAAAAGTCCCATTTAGCCTCAAATCAGTACGAAAAGAAGGAACAGCATGATTTATTCTTCCTCAAATCTATGGATTAGGGATAGTAGAGCGCGCGTGAAAATCACCTGACTCGAGAAAGGCGAGAAGCGGCAGTGAGTCTCCCCGCTGCGTCTCGCCTTTCTCGCGTGGTGGGTTGATTACACGAGCGCTCGAGTTTCGCTCGCTCTACTATCCCTGAGGGAAAATGGGGACTACTCGTAGTCTATCAAATCTATCAAATCAGTACGTAAGTGCGGGAGCGAACTGCTGACGAAGTAACCGGAGACCGCGAGAAAAAAATCCGAGATCGAGACTAAAAAGAATTTGAGCCGGACACTGAACAGATTTGAATTAGATGAAATGCTCGGAACGCCCGTGAATTTCGACGACAATTTTCAAAAAATCAAAACTAAAACCTTCAAATCGATAGGTATATTCCATGGTTAAATTAATCGCTGCTAAACGAAATAGATTAATCGCAAATTTCAGTTGCTGTAGTAACTTTGTTTCAAAAGATTTCGAGACCACATTTTTCCAAAAAAAAAATTAGAGAATTACGAGACGGTCACAAATTCTTTGGTCGAGAACTTTAAAAGATTCGGTTAATGTTATGCGGCACTCGCCACTTTTGAACCTGCATACTGATTAACACAGGGTGAAAATATATCATGTGATTTTGTTTTGAGGAAAACGGAACAAATACAAAGATTGAGAATCAAACATTAAACACTTAATGACTGGTCCCGAGAGAAACAAAATTAACAACTGCGGTTGTCGGTCAACATTCGAGGATAACAGTGCACTGTCACCCTCTGACGTCATAGATTTTGCAATGTTGCTCGCTCAGAGATTTTGGCGGGAATAATTTTCATTGTTAGTTGTCATGTGACCTCAAAGTAACCAATGAGAGTGCGCGCTATTAGGAAAAAATTTCCAACTATACCGAACAATATGACATACAGTTGACTCCCGATAACTCGAACCCTCGCTAACTCGAACCTCCCGCTAACTCGAACCAAAATCGATTTTCCCTGGATTTCCTAGCCGGCGTTGCAGCCGGTCCACAAACCCGTCTAAACCATTAATATAGTCACGCTCTATACAGAAGGTTTAGAGCGTCTGCGACACAGGCAAGGATTTCCTTCCTACATTTACTGTAATTTTACCCTCGGTAACTCAAACTCTCGATAACTAGATCAAACCTCCGCTAACTCGAAGTAATTTTTGTTCCCCCTAAAATCATTTCCAGATAATTTTACCGTCGATAACTCGAACTATGTTTTGAGCGCTTAAAAGTCGGCAAAAACCAGTGTACTGGAATTCGAAACATTGCATTTTAAAGTCCCATTGATGTGTTGTAGACATGTAGTTTTCTAGTGGAGACTGATATTGTTTGTCACAAATCTAACGTGAAACAGCTTTACTTCTCATAACAGTGAAACGCATGTTCTATTTAGGCGTTACGTTACGTTCTGATTTACAATCTAAAAGTATCTTTCAATTTTCACCTAACATTTCTACAATAAAATGTGATTAAAATGTTCACGGTACAGTAAAAACTGTTTTTAAAAATACTTCCGGCTATTTTTTTCGAGCTCCCGATAACTCGAACTTTTTTCGATTTCGCTTGAAGGTTCGAGTTATCGGGAGTCGACTGTAGTTCTTTGGCAGTGATCCTTTACCCACGGTCTCCATGTCAGATTTAAAAGGATGATTTGGATGGAGTCATCGAAGCATAATTGAGTCCCTGGCCGCACCACCATTCTGCTCTAACAGGTACATACTACCGTGCTGATTTTAGCAAGAGTCATATTTTGTCTTGCACTCTGATCTCGGATGCCACAACATGTTAAACGACCACCTATCTAAAACCCAGGCAAAACCCTTTAGTTGAAATCTCCTTTGTAAGCGACTGCGACCAATTCTTGCTTTGGCGGCTTATGATTCCACTGTTTTAACCCGTCTTGCATCTGAGCGACCACCTGGCTCTTGTTCTGTTATATTTGGTCGCTGTATGTAACTACGCTTCATGCTCAGATTATACACGGGACTTTTAGTGACAGCATGAAACTGCATATATTGTAACTTATAAATTCCATGCAATAAATTCTCTTTGAAAGGGAAGGCACTAGGGGCACTGCTCGAAAGAGACACCCAGGGGTTCAAGCATAAGTTAGCTGACCGCTAGATCTTCACGCCTTGGTGAGATACATCACGTTTATCTTGAGTAGTGGCAAAAAATATAAAAAGAAGAAAAGAGTTGATTGCTTAATAGATGTTATAAATGTCAAAACACACGTATAGAGATTGCTAAGTATAAGTGCTCTATACACCTAACTATTCGAGAATAGAAAAAGATCATATCAGATGAGAAGTTGAATTTAAGTTAGGAAATATGATTCTAAGATTTGGGTTTAAAAATAAGCTCAGGCCCTAGTTTTCATAATAAGGAGACTCGGAATGTAATTGTGTCATTGAGTCACACTATCAGTTTTACTAGAAGAATAGACCATCAGTTTCTACGTGTCATCTACACAAAGCAATATCCGACGCGCAAAATTGCGTTTGTCTGTTAAAAATGTCATTCTGCATAATGGCAACTTAGACAACTATCAACGGGATCGATATCAATTCTTCACTAACTGCAAATGTCCCGTGCATTCAGATAAAAACTTCTTGAACGAATATTTTTGTATCTTGTCATACAATGTTGCTATAATAATTTGATTTTGAGAATTCTTTGAAGTCATGTTTAAAGGTCCTCTAATCTACTGCTGAGTGATTCTATTTCAGCCACTTGTGCTTTGAGCCAGTCTTCCACTTGTTTGCCATGATCCGTCATCCAGTTGATGCAACCTCGAATATATTCCACGGCCTTCTTAGTGGCACGCAGCTGGCCTAAGACGTCTTTATGCTGGTCAATGAAGTTATTAACCTACCGAGAAGAAAACAAGTAGTTTTACTAAATCAGGAACACTGATAATGGATTGGTATAAGTATCTCACGGGGGTGTTTCGTGCAGCATGTCCAGCTTAAAATTAAAAACTGCATATAATTCGTAGCGGTTAGCCCATTGACAGTTATGTTTTTCCACGCGGTCACTTATTATATAGCAATTATTAGCTCCGAAGGAAAATACCGTATTTATTCGATTAACCGCCCTGGGCGCTTATTAAATTTTTGGACCTTGAGAGTGGGCGCTTATTCGAGGCTGGGCGCTTATTAAATTTTCACCATTTTCAGCAAGTGGAGTATGCTTATTTTGTAACAAAACAATAAATGCTAATAACAAAACGCGAAGAAGTAACAAAGCAAGGTTTCTGTAAAATACTCTGAAGAAGACTCCGTCCTCGGGGAAGTCTCTTATTAGAATTTATTCACTCAAGTGGGTGGGGTGGGGTGAGCGCTTATTTGAGTTTGATTGGGAGGAGTAGGGGGTGGGCGCTTATTCGAGGGTGGGCGCTTATTAACTTTTTCTGCCTTTAGGATGGGCGCTTATTCGAGGTGGGCGCTAATTCGAGGTTGGGCGCTTATTCGAATAAATACGGTAGGCTTAGTTTTGTACCTCAAACTTGGGCAGCAACAGACTGGTTTAATGAAGGGTTCATGCATCACGAGCTTGGTTAGGATACAGACGCAGAGAAAGGATTTTTAACACATTCTAAGCAACAATTCAGTGCTGAAATATATCCCATGCTGGATACACGTACTGTTTAAATGGTGAGCATAAACGGGCGCTAGCCTGCAGAGCAGGTTTTTTTTTTTCCGCGTTTTTCAGGCAAGTGGAGACAAGTCGGGCGTGTCTCACGCGCCCCGAGGTTTCCCGCCTTAAAATGCGAAAAAGTAATGCCTGTTTTGTAGATTAAAACGCCGCCGGGAGTTGTACGGCAATAGCACCCATATTATAGATTAGTCACCCACGTGTTATCCTGGCCCCGGATGTTCAAACAATAGATAGTACTATCTACCGTATAAATAGTCTGTTTCAGGCGTTCTGACAGTAGAGAGCCGCGTTCGGATGGTAGTGAGCGAGCTAATTTCGCCCGCGCTCTCCTATTTGAACTCTCCCGCACTCTACTATCTGATTGCCTGGAACAGGCTGCCAGATAAATCCTATCCAGCAGATAAGAATTAGGACAAACAATTGTGCTATCCATTGGATAGCGATTTATCCAGTGGATAGCGTTATCCACCTTTTGAACAACTGGGGCCTGTTTTTTGCATCACACAATCTTGTTTATGAGAACTCTCCCCCACCCCCAGCGTACCTCTTTAAGTTGAAACTCAGTGTTGAATCCTCGGGTGGCAATGCCTACCAAGTAACTGATTTCCATTGCGTCCTTGCCCACTCTAGATAAGAATGCAAACAGTTACATAAACTTCGTTTGGGTGTTTCTTGGTGTCGCGGAAACCATTGTTGGTTCGCCGCTTTTGTGTTGTGGTGTGAGTATTGCTCACTGTCTTGTCATTCTTTCGTATGACGTCATTTAGTGATTGGCACCCAACCGCAACATCAAAAAACTACTTCTTTTGCACGTACTGGCTCTCTTTTGTAAATACTAAAAGGTTTAATGTCTCATTGACAATTGAATTCACTTACTTCTTAACGATCTTGTCGAAGTTCTTTCTTATGAAGTCCCAAGTGAGCAGACGGCCGTAGATATGTGATCCAACTCCTGAGATGGCGTGAAGCATATCCTGTGTCCTGATCTTGGAGTCATCAAGCGAATACTCTAAAAGTCTGATAACATCAAAAATTAATCACAAATAAACTTGTTATTAAATCTTAACAACCAAAACTTATATAACTTGTATAACTAGAATAACCGCAGCGCCCCGATTAAGCACCACGTCCGCGATAGAAAATCAAAAGACCTTAATTCTGTCAGTTTAACACGGAAATACCTTACTATAAAGTAAAAATAATTCTTTGTCGCGCCCAACTTTCAAATAAATGCCGCACTCAAATAAGCGCAACATTGAATAAGTGTGCGAAAACTTAAATAAGCGCAACGGCGCTAACTAGTAAATACAGTATACAAAAAACGCTTTTTCCTTAAGCTTATGTCTTTATTAGAAGACAAGAAACAGAATTATTAAACATTGAAAACTGTAGAGAAAACAAACCTGCTTAAAAGCCACGGCTCCTTGGAGCCTGAAAGCGCATAAAGCATCCGGGACTTCTCCGTTGCGTCAATAGTCTTAAGGTATTTGTTCCACAGAAACTCCCACTCCTTTAGTCCACCATATTTGATGGCAGTGTGATATACAATACCCCGTATGTGAGGAGAAATCGTAAGGCTGTAATGAGAAAAAAAGAATATCGATTACTGATAAGTTTGCAGTAATTGCGCATATAATGCGCAGTTCACTCTTTTATCAAAAAGACGGTATTAACAAAAATCACAAACGGTGACTTAGGTGAAGGGGAAGTAGCTGTAGCTTCGAACCTACGTATGTCGGACTTGGTTTTCCCATTTGCAGAACACACCTTCATGCTCCGTCTGAAGTCACGGCAAAAGTTCCGTTCACAACTCGTCCTCGTTGAGCAAGTGGCGTTAAAGCGAGAAAGTTGTTTTGTCAACAAAACTGGGATAAGCATGTCTTCTCATCGATTAATTGAAGCAATCTTTTTTTCAAAAAACAGTTGATACGCATGAGGATATGTATTGGCCAGGGTTTGACCTTTTAAGAAAAGACCTGGAAAAGTGAAAAATAGAGGTTAAAGTATCTGAAATTTAGTTAATAACCTTTGATTGCGCATCCATATTCTGAAACCAGTCAAACTGTAGTTTACTGCGTGTTCATCTCCATGACCGGCTAGAGTCGACAGCACGTTATTTCGAAGATACCTGAAACAAAGAAGGTAGTAGAATTGCTTTGGTTTAGCATTGTAGTTGTTTGTGATTGGCTATCTCGTGTTCCTCTGGTCTTAACTAATCAGAGTTCAATGCAAAGCCTTTTAACACTTATTCGCATGAATTTCCCAGGCTATGCGCCGCTTCACATATCACTTTGGTCGCTGATTAGATTAATATTCGTTTTTAAGTCTTCTTTGATTGGTCAGTCCTGTTTTGATTTCATGAGACTCAATTCCTGAACGCGACCTTAAATTAAACAGGGGCACCCAACGAGGATATAGTTCAAAACCACTTAACATAGCATTGTTGAACGTATTTTAGTGTTCAAACGGTAGATATAGGCATATTTTTATCCCCTAAAAGCTTTTCATCTGTTCGGATTTCCTAGCTGAAAGTCTAGTGATCCGAAAATTATAGGGATAAAAACTTACCTTCTCGAAAATTTCGGCCAGGAAAAGGCTCCCGAAAATTCTACGTGGCCTTTTTTAGGGTCAAAATCCGTTAAAAATGGGTAGTTATAACATTTTGTAGATGTTCGAAAATCCTAGGAGAGGCAGAAAAGCAAGAAATTTTACAACAAATGCTCCGAAAATTCTAGAACTCAAATCGTCTTCCTAACAGATATTTTCCCGAAAATTGCCGTTGGGTGCCCCTCATTAAACTTGCAACATTAAAACAGTTCTACAGGTTTTACCCAAGATAAAGAAAAGTACAACCACTCACATTTTCAAGATGTCTCCTTCGCTCTCCCATCCGACGTATTTTTCAAGTGGCTTCACTTTTTTCACGATATATTTCTGCGCATATATAAAAGAACGCAAAATTTCTCATTACAGGTCACCAGTGCAAAAAGCTTTTACTATTCCTTGCCAATGACTTTGTAAATAACACCTCTACCAGAGCATTATGATCGGATTTGGTTTGAATCAGCATACCCTGGAATCAGTATGAGATTCTTGACCTAACCTAACATTGGTCAACGTCTCACTTAGGACATAAATTTTGGGTTAGGGGAGGGGTAGGTGGACAGTTTGCTGCATAAGATTCTTGGCAACTACTCACCTACCCCTCCCCTAATCGGATGCCAACACCAAGGACTCCGACATTTGGGGCAAAAAGTTGGGTGATGATATACCATGACATGGATTTGTGATTTGGTAGTCTTCTCTGCTTCACCGTAGTCAAAGGAGAGAAATTTGCGAAGTCTAGTCAAAGTTAAAAGTTTGTTTTTGTTACTGATAAAAGTTCAAAATATTAACAAGAAGAAGAAAAGCCAATATATTGGCAAAAAGTAATTGTAATCCCAAGAGTGAATCAGCCTTGTTTCCTTCCATTGTTAATATATTAGGATACGGTTTCCTGTTAGTATCCGGTTCTTCTTTTTTGTAATGTTGGTCGCTGCTTCCAAAAACTAAATTCAAAATACTACAATTCGATGTTATTTTACTAAAATTTTGGAAAGTTTACTAGCAAAATTGTAAATGCATGAAAACTAAAACTGGTGTCGGTGCCATTTCCCATTTTTCGGGCGCGAAAAGAACGAAAGGAATCTCAACATTCTGAGAACAATGAAAAGATAGCTACTTTGATTAATTATTGTGTACATCTTTGCCCATGTTCCACCTACTGCATGGTAAGTGAAATCCAGGCAAACAAAACAAAAAAGACCAAAGACGTAAAACCGCGGTAGACTTCTCGGCTTAGCTCTCCCTCTCCCTAGATGATTTACCTCGTAATCTCCATAAGATGAGCGCATGCTCAGCATGGATCCAATGAATCCTAAGTGACCTAGTGCAGTAGACCATGGGATATACTCCCTTTCTTTCTCGAGGTAAGCTGTCAGACTTAGTGCGGTGGACATGTCCAGTTGTCCAGCTCTGTGAAAGTAAGAGTACGTGTGTACAGTATTGCTTAGTCACATGATGTAGCTTGTCATTCGATCTATGGCGTGAATTCATGACATCACCTAAGTTATTAGCAGGCCTTTAGTAGGTCACGGCCACCGTAACAGCAAAAAGGCAGAAGCGACTTGAGGTTTCCAATATTTCGGACGGACAAGCCTTTCTTCTTCAGGAGATTAAATGAAGAAACGGAAAGTCGTTACAATTCAAATAATATGGCTCCGTCCGAAATATCGCGAAACCTCAAGTCGTCTTTGCTGTTTTATTATTAATGTTTATATTTGTGTCTTGGATAAGCCAGCAGGAGTTGGAAGTCGGCATTTTATACAAAAAGTTTCACTGTCAAATAAGCGATTCTTTTGCTTCCTCGGGCAAAACAATTTTAAGAGAAAAATGGACCATTAGGTTTCCATGAGTACGCAGAACAATTCGCTTATGTAGACTGCAAAACCAGTCTTCCATATTTTGTATTCTCATTCTGATAAAAGCTTACTAGTTTTTCTGGTATGCTACCTCGCTAAGTTGAAGGCGTCGTCAATCAATCCACTTCTATCCACAGATGAAAGAATCTAAAGATGATAGCATAATAATCATCATCATCATCATCATCATCTCGGAGTCATGTTAGAATTTTAATATATCGAATGTGGGCTGTTCCGTTGTAACCATGTCACGTGGACCAGAACAAGGAAGTTTCTGGTCCCTAATGGCCCCCGTGAAAGAATAGGAAAATAACGTAAGGTAGCATACCTTGTGGTTGCGATTAAGTTGCTTAACAAGCTTTCCCCAGTTCTTTTTGTTGTAGTTCACACGATAAAGTCCTGTCTGACCAACGTTCGCCTTGATCCAACTGTATTTTTTCTTGCCCGTTGAGACTGTAGCTGTTGAAATGGATTAGGAATTGCTTGCTTGACAACGCAACCTACTTACTATTTCTATTTTTTTTTTTTTTTAATTTCATGTCTTACTAAATTTGCATTAACGATTTTATTAACGATTTCTGGTACTTAAACTGACAGACCTGAGGCCGAAAGTGCGCTCATTTTTAACCCCCTTTTTCCATCATACAGTTTTCTGTTTATATTAAAGGTCTTAAAACCTACACGAAATAAAGTTTTAACAAGGATTTGAGGTCGCGCCTGGGAATCGGGCTTGGAACACCTCGCACAGAGGTCAAGGGCGGCGTAAAAACGGACTGCGCTGCCCCTGGTACTAATCCCGGCTCTTTTAACAACAGCCATTACTTCCAGGCTTCCATTTTTCGATCTCATTCCCAGGAGTGGTATCTCAGGATTCTCATCATTTACATCAACGGTATCTGGTCAAGAGTCTCGGGCGTTATCATTAGTTATCAAAACAATGTGACCTGTTGGGCGAATGAGCCGCTACAATGCCGTCATTTTCAAATCAGCTGGAAAGACTTAGAAAGAGTGGAAAAAATGCACTACGGTGAACGACAGCCAATAAGTTTTATGAGGCTTTCCCACCCCACTGAGATCCACTTGTATTTCTTAACAAAATTATTAGTTTTCTTGTCTAAATGGTAAGTATTCTCAGTCTTTTAGCAATAAAAGTAAACAGTTCAGTAAACAGCGAAATACAAAGAAAATTCCCGTAGGAGGACTCATTTTAGACCAGTTGAAAGAGGGTTTTTGGCCTAGAAAAGTTGAAAATACAGTGTTTTTTAAAAGACCATTTTTGATATTGCCCTTGAAACTAAGTCAGTTTAGTCTCGAATTGCACTGTGGGCCTGTTTTAGGGATGCCATTCGGCCTTTTTTGATGGCTATTACCCACTTCAGAAACTCTAGGGAGAATGGGCACAAGCTTTTGGTGCAGTGATTTCTGGGATCGTTTCGGTGGACAAGGGTTAGTTACGATTGGTCGATGGTATTCAAGGCAACCATTAACCAATCATAAGTAACGCTTGTCCACCAACTTATGATTGGTTAATGGTTGCCTTGAATACCATCGACCAATCATAACTAACGCTTGTCCACCCAAACAATCCCTGAAATCGTTGCGCGGAAAGATTGTACCCATTCCCCTTATAGTTTGTGGAATGCGAAATTACGAGGATGCCCAGGAAACTAAGACAAAATTTTTCACCCAAAACAGTACCATAATTCAATTCGACACAACAATCTGACCCAGTCTCAGGCGCCACTTCACAGATGGCCAATAGGCCTTTCCCGATTGCGCTGAGCACCTTTTGAGCACTTTTTTGAGTTTGGAGCACTATTTTGCATTTTGAGCACCCTTAAGCACTTTTTCGCACTTTGGGCAACATTTGAGCAATATTTCACATTTCGAGCAAATTTCGAGCAACATATGTCTTCTAAAACATTTTAAAGCAAAAACTGTGTGTCGCTCGCAACGAGAATCGTGTTCCAGGTCATAAATTTGAATAACTAATGATGTTGTCAAGAATAAAAGACCGTTGTCATGGAAAGGCACGTGGACTTATCCTCACTGAGCGTGAGTACAGAAGTTTCTGATTGGCTGATGTATCATGCGTGTGTCATCTCAAATTTCTAAATCATCTGATGCTAGCACTGCTGAATTTATTTACAATTCGTAACCGGCTTTAGTTTTTTAAAAATATTATTGTTCTATATTCTATCAACCTTTCGTAACAACCTGTCGAATAACACTACGCAAAATAGATTGTTAATTACTTCAGTAAAAATTGACATATTTACGAAAAGCTTAGAGGTAACTGTTCACAACTTTTAGCACTTTTTGAGCACTATTTTGAGATTTTGAGCACTTTTTGAGCACTTTTTAGCCATTTTTGCCAGCACTTTTTTAGGATTTTACGAGCGCAATCGGGAAAGGCCTAATGGCCAATACGGTTGGGACAGTTTCAAGCGTCTGCTTTTAGGAGCAGTGGTTCCACTGCACCCTCGTCCCCAGGGGCTTTTCCTTAGAGAATGGGACGAGCGAGACCTGAAGATGAGGTTGCTTCTACTCTACAAGCATCGCCAGCTTAGAGCCGAGTGACATACTGCCATTCGAATACTTCTTCTTACCATGAGCGTCTTTCATCCACACTGTACGCGTTTTGTGAGGGTTTTGTGACGTCACATATGTCAGTGGAATTTGCCAGTTGTAACTGAAAAAAAAAAAGATTTGAAATAGTCGGGTTAGCTAGCACCATACACGTGACTCTTAGTGTCTACACCAGGAGCTTGATCTAAATCAATTATCTCTTCAAATAATTTCTTCATCGAAAACGAAGGACTACCAGGTAATACAATGGCAGTTATTAAATTTCAAGGCTAAACAAGAAATTACGATAACCCTTAACATAAATCTTGTTACCCACCCCTTAGCCTCATCGTGATATTTTTGGGTTCCCTGTTTAATATCTCTCAAAAATCGTTTCTGACTGGCAATCATCTTTATTGAGCCGTCCCTGGACTGTGCATTGCTTTCTTCAATATATACCACAGGGTATCCCTTCTGTTTGATCCACGTATCCATGATGGCCTTTACGTCCAGATCCTTGCACACCTGGGTGGATGAAGAGGTAGCCTAAGAGATTTGAGATTTGAAGAGGGTTTGGGGAGAGAGAGCTGAGGACTCTCTGCTGTCCCCCTCCCCCCCCCCCCCCCTTTTTTTTTTTTGCTTCTCTCATTCCCCTTTCCACTAAAACGCCTGACACTCAGGCAAATGAAGAGATTACCAAATATCAATTCAAAGACGACAGACGCTGACTCGTCCCCAGTCGTCTTCGAGTAACGCGCGCGCGGGAGTAGGGGGTGATGGGAAGGGAAAAGGGAGGAAGACTCTCTCTCCCTCGCTTTCCTCCTTTCCATCACCCCTCGCGCCACTAAGGAGAGACAGAGAGAGAGAGGGACGACTGGGGACGAATCAGGGAAAGACGGCAAATTGTTGTTGCTCGAAATATCTACACGTCGTAACTGTTCATCTGGCCGAGTTGTTCAAAGCTGGGTTGAGATAACCTAGGGTTACTGCGAGATTTGAATTCAGGTATGAAAGTTTAAAAATCAGTTCAGTTTTAATTCTTTTTGTCGACAAGCTGGTTATTGAAAGCTTTAAAAATGACAGAGAAAATTATCCGAGAAAATGCTTTTGAACACAAGAAAAAGAAACCCGAGTTAACTTTAACCTCGAGTTAAGCGCTAGTCGGCCTTCGAACAACTGGGCCCAGTAGTATGCCTAAAATGTGTGCAATTCCACAATTGTTTTCAGCTCCATTAAATCCTATACCAGTTGTAGAATATTTTAGGAGGAGCCAACCTCAATTTGAGCATGGACAGCCTCGTTCTTAGGACCTCTATATATTTCTTGAGAGCAAAGATGAAAGAGGCCCTGAAAGAGACGTCACATACATGAGTTTGATGTAGCTCCATTTCTTTCTTCAGTCAAGTGAGAGGTGCCCCTAAGATTTTGTGGGAACAATTAAGATTGAAGGCTAATATTTTTTCATCACGTTAGGGAGCAATTTTAATGGCTGATGTGAACTATTTGAAACCAATGAAACCATTTTTTTGAACATTCTTTAGAGGAACGTATAATTCGTGTTTCAAAATACTTCGAAGGAGGCTTCCTCAATAAAACCTCTACCTCGGAAAAAGAAATTTCGCAGTTACGGAAGACAAAACATTTAAACAACAAACGGTAACTATAACTATGAACTTACACTGCTCAAAGCCTTCCACAAATCATCGGCCTCCGCGTTCGCGTATTTGTGAGTATTCAAATAGAGCTGATAATGAAACACAAAAAGCACGGAAAAGTGAAAATTAAGAGTTCAAAATATATGTGCCTGGGTGATAAGTTAACAGATACGTCATACTAGTTAATAATAAGTGGCATACCTCCAATCCCTTTTGAAACCTTTTATCTCCAATGAAACTACGAAGCATGCGGATTACTGAAGAACCCTGTAGAAAGTGAAAAAGACAAAGATAATAAGACAAAATCGATACGGTGACTGACTGGACAATTTTCATTAACTAGTCCTTAAACCTGTCGTAATATAAAGGGAAATTGTCTTTTTATTTCGAATCACAGATGCGCTGATTTTTATAACTATGAACGACCCAACCAGTAACACCAGTTTAATTATAATTTAATAACATACTCATACTCATATCATGTCCCTCTTACCTTGTCATACGAGATGCTGTCGAAAATCTCGGTAATCTGTGATGGGTTATGGACCGGTACTGATATGGGGTGGGTGTTTTCCATACTGTCAGAGGACAGAGCACTCTGTAATGTGGTCCCTACAAACTGCTCAAGCTGCAAGATAACATGATTGAAAAATGGTTGTTGAGAATTAATTTCGTTTGGCCATAGAGGTTATTTTTCATCGGAGGGTTCCCATGAAATACAGGGTCGGACAATGATGATGACGATGATGATAATGATGTTGTTCATGATAAATGATGATGATGATCTTTCAAACAAAGACACCTACCACTCTCCAGTCTTTTCGGAAATGATCCGTACCGATGTACTCAACGTAATTAGCAAAGCCTTCGTTTAGCCACAAATCATTCCACCATTTCATTGTCACCAGGTTACCAAACCACTGATGCGCAAGCTCGTGAGAGACCACGATAGCAACATCCTGCTTGTCAGCGGCACTAGATACGGCCGGGTCACTCAGCAGGTACGTCTCTCTGAAAGTGAGTATGCCCCAGTTTTCCATGGCACCAGCAGCAAAATCAGGGACAGCGACAAGGTCTGCGATCATACAAAATCTTTTTATTTTTTGGCGCCACTTCTTAAGAATAGGCCATTTCCACTTCATTTTACTGCTACGACCAGAATACGTCAGGGTTTTCCTTTCTTGTGCAAACTAGTGCTTTTTTATTTAAATCTCGCTGGGATTAAAAATAATATGACAGGAAAAACGAAAAGGATTCTGGTAGAAAAAGAGCACCTTGGTGCAAATGGCCTATTCTCATCGATTTCCTTAGTTCTTCGGAGCACTCAAATCGAATTTGTGTAGCTTGCGAGCAAGCTCTCCTATTTGGGCGAGCGAACCGAGTCTCGCGAGAACGCGGGAGCGAGCGGCGAAGCCGCGAGGGGCCTCGTCCCCTCGCTCGCGCGTTCTCGTGAGGCTTACTTCGCTCGCCTAAATAGGAGAGCTTGCTCGCAGGCTAGAATTTGTACTCTCAAAAAATCAACGATCGACTTGTTTCATTTCGCTCTATTTACAATCATTTTTATATATTTTGGGTCCTCTTGCAGTGTTTGCAAATTCTCTCTCCAGTTTCATCTCAGCAGTTCTTATGACTGCGTATGGTCTGCGGCTAGTCTCTATCTTGATATTAGATATTACATGTAATTGCTAAGCCTTTACCTCAAAATCAGTAGACGCGCTTTTTTTCACACTTAAATAATCAGTCAGACACCTTATTCCAAAAGGTGGCAAAATTAGGGGCTTTTTACACATATGTATATTAATGTTAAACTGCATCTGCAGAATTCGAAATAACTTTCTCCTTGAAACCAGGCATATAGGGCCAATTATCATGAAGTCAAAAAAACAAGCTTTCCAGCCATTTTGGAATAAGCTGCATGGGGTTTCTTCCCAGGTCTTCTCTGTTAAGAGCAATTTTGCTTCGGTGATTTTAAGTTTCTTTGGTTGTTATTGTTTTTGGTTTTTTTGTATCTAAAAGTGGGTCTTATAGCAAGTCCAGAGCCAAACCACTTCAGATAAGAATCCCAACGTTTTGCGTTCGTTATCATGATCTGCATGGATTTGTTAGTGCAACCCAGTACAATACTTTACCATCTGCACCATAACATTACGCAAAAAGAGTTCCATCTCACCGATCTTTGGCAGGGGGTATGGAATATTGAAGAATTTTTCGTAATAATTCAAAACATTTTCTGCCACGCTCAGGGCCAGGGCTGTACTGTCAATAGCGTCTTTTCTTGACCATACTCGGATCTGTGGTAGAAAGAAAGAGATGAAAACAGCGATTTATTACTTACTGCATTTATTCGATTAAGCGCCGCGGTGTTTATTAAGTTTTTAGCGTTTCCGATGCTGCATTTTTTTAAGGGCTGCGTTTATTCACGGACGGCGTATGTTTAAAAAAAACACATTTCTTATACCACTGTTAAGAATTACAACAAAGCATTTGTAAATATTATGAAAAACAGAAAGATGTTTTTTCTTATCAATCCTTGAATTAAGGCCGCCTTCTCTAGCTTATTCCAGGCATTCAGATGCTGGGGAGCGAGTTAAATCGTACGCAGCGAGCGTAAAAGGAAAACGACGGGAAAAAACGAGGGAGGACTCGTTCTATTTTTCCCTCGTCAATTGGTCGCCCGCGCCCTACTATCTGAACGCCTGGAACAGGCTACGAATGTTCTGATTGAGTGCGGCGTTCATTCGAGGGAGTTATTTATTGGTAGTTTTGCTCCCATCTGAGGCACTTATTTGAGAGCGGCCTTTAATCAAGTAAATTTGGTACTCTCTTTTTTCTAGTGGAAGTTTGTAGACGCTTTGGGACGAAAAAAAAAAAAGAAAAAGAATGACAATTTTTACATACCTTGTTTCCTCTTTTAGTACGAGATTCTTTGTAGGCAAAATCGCAGACAATGAAGGCCAGTAAATAGGTGCTCATTTTAACAGTTTCTTGAAAGCGGCTCTCCAAGAAGCCATCATTGCGTGATATAGTATTTGCAACAGGCATGTTAGAAAGGGCTTTGTAATCCTTCTCGTGCACAAGGGTTACGATAAACTGAGATTTGAACTCAGGTTCGTCAAAACAAGGAAAGGCGGCGCGAGCATCAGTGGCCTCGAACTGTGTTGTCGCCATATACCTTGAGAAACCAAAAAGATCAGTCAGAACAGGAGCCCATAACCCGGAGCGAGAAACTACCATATTAGGCCTATGTCAAGGCGTTTTAAGACACATTTTAGGTCACTTTTTCCCGCGAAAATAAAATCTCCACCATGTCTATGAGCGCATTCGAAGTATAGGATATCAAAAAGAAAAACGAAACGTTATTAAAAGGCAAAAAATATCATTTTTAGGTCTGGTTTTGCTGACTGGTTTGTGGAACTTGCAAGATATTCAAAATTCGCGCCAAAACCATTCTAAAAATAAACTGGTCCATGAAAACGCCGTGACAAGAGCGAATGGAAGTTGCTCGCTCCAGGTTATGGGCTCCTGGTCAGAATATATAAGGGACTTTTATGCACCTGAACCTGCAACAGTGATCAAAGACTAATTGACGACAGAAAAATCTCTGTTCATGAAAGCTTATAACTATTATTTAGCATCTTTAGAAAGATACTGATATCCGACAGTGGCTCATAGTGTTTTAGTCGAACCAAATATTACCATTGTACAACAACTACGGGCTACGCGGCACTGAGTCAGGCTGTCAGTGTTTCAACAACAAAACAGGGTTAAAGTTAAATAGGGTAGCTGGTGTGACCTGCCTAGTTAATTTGACGATTTCTTGCCAAAATGTTGCACCTTTAATCTTCAAAAGAGTTCAAAAAGAATCTCCTAAGAAAATAATGGTCAACGTGAAACAAACTCATTTAACTAATTGTTAACAGATTTTCCATTTATGACCGTTGATTTGTCAGGAGGCAATTCTCTTTAGTAAAAGCGAGGCTCCGTACATTTTCTTCCTCGGTTTATATCTTGTCATTGCCAGGGTGATTAAAAAGTTACTTGGCAGTGCATGTTTGTATCATGTTTGTCAGAAATTAAAGTTGATGGGAACGTGAATTTTCGCTGAGATCTAGCAACGATTTTCTGTTTGTCTTAGATATTATTTCCTTTGAGAGAAATATTACGGCTCATTTGCCCGGGAAATACGATTTGGCATTAAAAATAACGGGTCTTGGATGAACCCTAAAGTGCAAACATCCAATAAATATTGCTTTTTTAAGGACAAATTTAGTAATTTGCAAAAAAACTGGAAGTTTGTTATTTTAATGAGCTAGCACACTTATAAAGTTTAAAAACTAAGCTAAGACAGAAGTCAAATCACCTGTAACAGTTGCTTACCTCATTTTTCCACTCTTAGTCTTGTATGAACTTTTGTAAAATCCAGCCATTGTGTTGGACAGGAGACCGTTAAATTCAAGCTTCAAAGTATATTTCTCCCCTTTTTGCAGCTCATCCCTCATCTGAACCAAGTACTGTTCCAGTTTCTTGCTATGAGCAACACGTAACACAGAAAGATGATTCCCGCTGGAGTCCTGGACTCCATAACTGGTGATGTTTAACTTCTTCATATGCAGGAGAATATTTCTTGTCGGGTTTTCGCAGATTATGTCAATTTTTACTCCTCCGTGAAAGTCGAAGGTCGTTAAATTCGGATGTAGGTAAACTTGATACCTCTCAGGAGTTAGATCTTTTGGAAGGAGAATTTCCTTATGAGGAAATGATTTCTCGTCGTCGTTCATTTCCGAGCGAGCGAAGCGATCTCCAGTGATATAGTCCATCGCGCGTTTGTAAAACTCAATTTCGCTGTCGGAGGCGTGAAAAAACGCCGAGAAAATGAAGAGAACCACAGCTCCAAACGCGATGGATAACGTTAAAAATATCGCGCACAGTTTTCCGCTACATATCATGTTGCCTTGATAACTGACGCGTGATCTCGAGTGAGAAAATGAACGATCGCTGTCATCCTCAGTCGAGGCTGCTCTATATCCTTGATGCATTTCTTTCGAAATTTAACCTTTGACTGCCACTCTTAAGCTCCGGCGTCTTCCCCTTTTTTTGCAGCAGGTTTCTTCAAACAGCCCAGCCCTTTGTCCTAAAGCTTGAAAAGTAAAGTAAAATTATCTCTGTACTAATAAGATCATGCAGTTATTTTCATGATAGATTTAAAATATTAACAGCGATTCTCAAACATCTCTCGTGACGCAAGGAGGGTGGCGACCAATAAGAACATCAGCTGTAGGACGAGGGCTCACAAATCAGGGCAAAAATTAAGTGGCTAAGAAGCAGCTTGCCTTTGAAAATAAAGAGAGAGGGAGCTCGAAAACTGTTTGATTTGTTTTCGTCTGTTTGTTTTTTGAGGGAGGGATAATTTAAAGAAGCTGATTAGTTGTCACAAATTACGAGGACACACTAGTGACAGAAGTAACAGGTAATAACTGGTGGTCTTTTGATCAATTTGCTTCGCCTCACTAACCTGGGACACGGATGGAACCGAACCAGCCAAAGCAATTAACCCTGGTACGCATGTGCACTTTTAAACAATCACGGCGCGGGCTTGCGCAGGGATAAACGTAGTGAGTGACACTTTTTTCCCAGCCTCCATTCTTTTGATTAATATTGATGCGTGAAGCTCTGGGGACAATAGCAAGGCAAGATGCTTTTGTCGAGCATTTGCTTTGATGTGGTATACTGGTCACCAACTTCTTAGGAATAGAAGATAGGTCTTTGGAGAAAATGACGCAAAATATCTGGAGATTGCCAAAATTGGCTTTGGTCAGCAGTTTTCCTCACTTAGAGACAAAAGATTAAACTCTGTTGTTTGAACTAGAATATGACTGGACGCGCAAAAAATGTAAATAAGCATTCTGGGCATTAAAAGATTGTGTCTTTTAACACCAACAACTGTAATTAAAAACATAACTTGGCTTGGAGTTTCAGATTTAAACTTTTAGTCTCTTTCTGCTCTGAAATGGCCTGTCAGCTGACCTGTCAAATGGCACCCGTTGTCTAAGGTTTCCTTAGCTTACCGCTGACACGGCGAAAATTTAAAAACAAAACTAATGAAGCAAATTCTAACATCATGACAGTTTCACGACTTTTTCCTCTAGCATTTGCCTTTGGCGTAGCCTTAATCATCGCCATTTCAGCTGTATTTACTTTCATAAATGGATACAGAGAGGACTTGATTTATCAAATCAAACGAAGAGGACAAAAGTTAAAGAAAAACTCAAAGCCTAACGAGGAAGCCACCTCTTCGTACCGGCTTCCGAAGTACATCCGTCCGATATCCTACGACATTTATATTCATCCGAATTTGACAACTTTCAAGTTCTCAGGCAATGTCAAAATAAAGTTACGGTGTTACAGACAGACGAAAAAAGTGGTGTTACATGCACATGATCTCCGGATCGGCGAAATAAAGATTATGGATTCGAAACAGAAGAGATTGAGAATTTCACGAGGAATGCGACACGGGAGAAAACAGCAATATGTGATAATAATGAAAGAGGACCTCAGAGAAATGGCGACTTACGAGCTTTATCTTGCATTTAATGGCGCTTTATCGGACGGCCTGGAAGGCTTTTATAAGAGCAGTTACAAGACGAGGAGCGGAAACGTAAGGTACGTTAACGTTAGAATTGCCAAACAATGCTCCTTTCAGGTATACGTTATCAATTTCATTCTATTGTCGTTAAAGCTTGGAAAAATATCGGAAATGCAGTGACAGAACTATCCGCTCTGTTTATTATTCTCAGGTTTTTCTACAGCTGACCTTTGTTCGTTTGTTGTTAGCTCTAAGCTGCCACATGCTATTGGGATAAAACTTAAGGCGGTCTCACGGAACACGCACAATCCGAAACCAGAGTGAAATATCAGTCCAATTGAGCGATCGATATATCTTCACACGCAAAGATATTTCAGGTTACTTCCTCAGACTGTTTCATAAATGAAAATGAAAGGTCAGTTTGTCTAGGATTTCGTCAAAGAGGGCTATGACTGTAATTACTTTTCCAATCTGATTCTTACACAGAAAAACTCTATCACGCCGAACTCCTTTACATTTTTTTCGTACGTTTTCAGATATCTCGCAACAACTCAATTTGAAGCGACAAATGCACGTTCGGCCTTTCCTTGTTTCGACGAGCCTGCGTTCAAGGCGATCTTTCGCATCACCATAGTGCACGATGACAGTTATAGGGCACTGTCAAACATGCCTTTGGAATCGTGTGACAGGAGGTACGATGAGCTTTTGGAAAGTCATTTCCGCGCAAGTGCTCCCATGCCAACATATCTGGTGACGTTTATTGTATGTGACTTTGAGCGCAAGGAAGCAAGCACCAAAAGTGGAAAGACGGTAACATAGTTAGGTTTCTAATCAGTCAACTCTACTGTACATCGGTGGTGCACTCTTGTTAGCGAAATGCATATTTCATGACGTGCAACCCTGATAACTTTTTCGAGAATAGTAACTGTTAATTAGATATTATTGAATTAATGACGTAGAATCAGTTTAAGGAAATGGATTTTATATTGATATTTTCATTGTTTAACAGATTTACAGTTGTTATCTGAAAATGATGTTCAAAAATTATACAAAATTCACTTCTTCAATTTAATAATAACAATAATAAATAAATAAATACTGGGCTCCTGTTAACACCTAACTTAATTATCCTCTACTCTTATGGGGCGTTTCAAAAGGAACTTTTAACAACGTAAGGGACAAACCAGTACTTTGCAAGTGGGGTCAAGGATTTGAACTCGGGATTACGGAAAACAAATCCAGCAAGCGATAAATGCGAATCTTGAGCTCGGGCCTCAGAATTACAAGTCCAGCGCTCTTACCACTCGGCCACGCTACGTACTGCTTCTTCATCTCCAGCAACAACTTTCTCTCTTTATCGACAGATAAGAGTGTGGTCCAAACCTGACGCTATCAACAGTACAGAGTTTGCTCTCAATGCTGCCAAACACGCTTTGGAGTATTATGAGGAATTTTTCAACATTTCCTATCCACTGCCAAAAATGGGTAAGAAAAGGACTGGGAAAAGGACTTTAAACATGTGCAATACGTCACTCTTTGTTTCGTGTTTCATTTTTACAGCGGTGTCATTCCCAGTCCAGCCACTTTAATATCTATTCCTATCAATCTGATCCATAAGCTATTCATTCCAATAATATTTGTAACAAGAAATGGCGTCCTAGGATTGGCCCATTGTGGATTAACTGGCAAACAAGTGTGGTGTTTGATCTAAACTCTACAGACTACACCTCGCACGGTCCGAAGAAGATTGCAGCATGCTACAAGTAGCTGACCCTAAAAAACCACAAACAGAGGTGCCGGCCTTCTATTGTTCTTGGGAGGTTCCTCTGGAGCTGGATATCATGAATGGCAGATATACCGGACAGAATGAAAAAAACTCATTTAGATGGCATGAAAGTTGCAACATTCTAAACCATTTGATTGAGAGCAGCTAAGATATTCTTGCACTTTTTGACTGTCGAGGCTTTTTAGTTTGTTAGACCAAGGTAAAGCTGCTGTTTGCAGTGCCGTATCCAGACCTTGAGATAAGGGGGGGGAAGGTGGGGGGGTCACCAGTTGCCAAAAATTTTTTTTCGGCCCTTCGGGCCTCAGTTTGGTCTAAAAATAAGGGCCCGCCGGGCCCCTCTCCTGGATCCGCCACTGGTTTGTCCAATTAACTTAAGAAAAATTGCTCTTCCTATATTCCAGATCTGATTGCAATTCCTGACATGGGCGGCGCTATGGAAAACTGGGGCATTATAACATTTCGTGAGTCCGCTATGCTTTTTGACCCGATAACAGGAAGCGCTGCTGACCAGAAGTTGGTGGCAATGATTGTGAATCATGAAGTTGCTCACCAGGTAGAATTTTTCAACTGTACTCCAGGTTCAAAAAAAAAATCCTTTAAGAGCCAAACATTCTTTTCATCTTTTTAAAATTAATACATTAAACAGGTTAAACCTATTCTATCTGAAGAAGAAATGGCTGTATGACTGCTGTCTTAGCGACACACTGTCCCACCCGCACTAAAAGTCATTGGAGAAGATATGCTCTATCCTGCATCCTCGGGTGTGATGTTATTGGATTTTCCTTATGTTTTACTGACTCTGGTTCATTGATATATTTTTCTATGAGCCTTTTTTTAAGATTCTTTTTCTTTGCAGTGGTTTGGTAACTTAGTGACCATGAGCTGGTGGAATGATCTCTGGTTGAACGAAGGATTTGCCGTTTACCTGGAATATCTTGCCACTGACGACTTAAACTATAAATGGAAACGGGTGAGAACAAGTACTCACTCATTCTCTAAAGCCAAAGTTTAAGATAAATCAGACTATTATTCAAGTAGAAACGTCCATGATAATCAATGCTGTCACTCAATGGAGTGGCCATGTCGAGTTTAATTAATTTAGAGAGAAGGCGGGATTAGGTAGCAGGTGGTTCTCCCACGCACAAGATTTCAAACTGAGATAACAAAAAGCACAAAGTAACAACAACAAGCTTTTTCTTGAAAAGTCCCTCTGATGTTACATTTTCTTTCAAATCTGAAGACGACTAATGTATGAAATGATACACTCACCCATCCAGTCAATGGAGATAAGACTTCTCTTGTAGACAGCCATCGAAATAAGAACCAAACAACATTTTCTCAACTAACATTGATTACTTTCGTGAGAGGTACTCTGCTTTACCTTATGTACTTAGTTTTCAATTGTACTGTCCGGAGTTCCGTTGTCGAAAAGTGTTCCCCTTACGCAAAACGCAACGCAATGTTTAGAAACCCCTTATATGCAAATATAATACCCCTAGAAACCCCTTATATGCAAATAGGTCCAGCACGGAAGGTTTGGCTATTCAGATCAGTTCCAGTCGGTCAAAGCGTTGAAGTCTAGAGTTGACGAGTTCTTTAGGCCAGAAGTTAGAAAACGGTCAAGCATGCTAAGAAAGGAATTCTGAAGCATAACGCTAGGAGTGAAAAGAAATCAGCTCATTTACAATGAATCTAGTTCATGTATTGTACATGTGGTACCTCAGTATTTCTTTGTAGGCGGATGAGTTTATGTTGGACAGCTTGAGAGAAGCTCTTAATTTTGACAGTTCACTTTACACCCACGCGGTGTCAGTAGAAGTTCAAAATCCAGCACAAATAAACGAAATTGTGGACAAGATAACCTACCACAAGGTAAGATGAGGTTTTTAACATTTAAGTGAAACAGAACGAGACTAACGGATGCATTTTGTGGATTAACGTTCTGATTAAGAAACGCCATTGCTTCAAACCACTGTAATCCTCCTCCATACCAAGCAAACTCTGATTTCGGTCCCTTAAAATTATTGATACTGTATCACTATTGCTGACGATAAAGACGTATTTGAAAATTGCCTTTATGTGCAGTCTTTATTTATATGTTTGGAGACCTACAAAGACAATTAGGTCGTTGGACGCCGCTTTCATTCGCGGGATCTGATAATAAATGTTTGGGATGGGTACAGCGTGCTGATCGAAAACAATCTGAGTTCTTATCTCTAGAATTTTCATCAAAATATATCGTTATTTATGATAGAAGCAACAGATGAAAGTATCAGCCTTTTAATGATGTGATACTTCCTAACATTTATTTGTTTTCACAGAGCTCTGCGCTAATAAGAATGATGCAAAGCTTTCTTGGAGATGAAACCCTTACGAAGGGGATCGAGGTAGGTTTCGCAGAAGGTTATTTATGCAATGAGAATTTTTTCCTTCAGACTTTATGATCAAATGGCAAACAACGTCTTTCTTTCCTTCATGCGATGCAGATTTACTTACGAAAACATCAGTTTGCTAATGCAAAGGACTCAGACCTGTGGAAAGCAATGAGTGAGGTGAGTGTAGCGGCAATTCCCAACTTGCTTTTTCTGCAAAAACAATAACAACTTACAAATACAACAACATCAACAACGTCTTAGGCGCGTAAATGCGATTTTGTGTAAGCTAAGGTTTGTGATGTGGAGTATTTTTCTACTCTACCACTGCTCTTAGAGATATATATCGATGTGAATATTTCTTTTAGAATAATAGTATTAATTCCTCAAGATAGGAAGTCATTAAACAGTAGTGCCTTAGAGGTTATGAATTACGCAGATTAAGCAGTTTATTCTCACTGTCTCTCAATTTATTTGCCAGGCTTCAGGAAATTTGGTAGACGTTGAAAAAGTGATGGAGTCTTGGATAAACCAAAAGGGATTTCCTCTAATATCAATTTTGAGAAACAAAGTCCAGAAAAAAGATGGTAAACTGTCGTTCATTGCAAATCAGAAGAGGTTCTTGAGAGATTTTACTACGGCAAAGCTGGAAAACGACCAATCAAAGGAGTAAGCGATAGTTGTCATTAACGTTTCTACAATAATGGTAATTTTAATTACGTGAGGCCTTCCTTCAACTCTAAGGCTTTTCTTGACAAACACCCAAACTTGAGTAAAGAAAGAGCAAGTACCCTTAATTTTCTACTTAACTACGTTAATTTAACCATATGAGGATGAATAAACCGTAACGTGATGAATTTTAATTCCCTGGTCCTTTTTTACCAGACTGGGATGGTATATTCCGCTTACATACATTACTGAGGGCTCAGTCTGCTGTCCCAAAACTGTCTGGATGAACAAGACTCCATCAGGTAGGAAATTAAAATATACGTCAAGCTAACAAATGATTAATAACTTCTGGTCTTAACAGTAAAAATGATATGGGCAGCTAGCCATGGCCACAAGTTAAAATATTTTTATAGAAGTTTTATCTAAAACAACCGGTTAATATATTGTCTGTAACAATAAGGCAGGATATTGCATGCCCTGGTATGACTTGTAAACAAACGCTTGTCATATAACACGTCCTTTTTATCCACAGTTACGTTCGAGCTGTCAAGCTACCCATCTGGGTGGATTAAGGCCAATATTGGACAAAATGCTTTCTTTCGAGTCAATTATGACGAGGAAAACTGGAAACGATTGAGTCAGCAATTAATTCATAATCACACGGTACGTTTTAGGAGGCGTCTAAACAAACGCGATCTCTCCCAGAAAAACGCGTGTTGTCCTTTTGTTTACAGCAACAGGAATAATAAAATTTACTAAAAAATGTTTTTATTACGCATTATAGGCGTTGAGTGAATTAGACAGAAGTGGTCTAATAGATGATGCTTTGAGCTTAGCAAGGTAACCCCATTTGTGGTAAATTATTTTGTGGTTTATGTTAAATTCAGTGTAGCATCACATATTTATCAAATGCATAAGCCCTGAATTTGCACTATGGTCTTTCCAACAACTCGGCTTTTTTATGTCATTTTGCTTATCAATGAACCAAACACTAGTAACTATGGTGTTACTCAGTGGTCCTGCAACAGCAAATCGACACTAGCTTTCAACTGATGAAGATCAATAATCATACCAGAGTGATTATCATGAGACAAACTAGCCCTGCCAAGGCAAGGTCAATTTCACTTTTAGGCTGTTAACTTGAAATTTCTTGGGTTCAACATAACGCAATGCTTAAGCGCATTTTCTCGTAACACATTTGTTTATTCCCTTTACTCTTTTTTCCAGGGCGGGTGTCCTTGATTACCCCATTGCCTTGCATATGACAGAATACATAAGAAACGAGCGAAATTACGTCCCATGGGCCGTCATGCTGGGTTCGTTGTCTTACATTGACACAATGCTCAGATTGAGAAGATCGTACAAGTTTTATCAAGTACGTAATTTCGGAATAAGTATAACTGAACCTTAATTGAATGCAGATAAAATTAAGACTAATAAAATTGACCAACTGCCTTTTGATTCAATTCTGCCACGCGGTCTTCTACCACTGATGTTATTTTCTGCCCTGTTGGCAGAAGATATCTTGTAACATGTGTCGGCTGTGAAATTAATTACCGTGTTTATTCGAATAAGCCCCCAACCTCGAATTAGCGCTCATCCTAAAGGCAGAAAAAGTTAATAAGCGCCCAACCTCCACCCCACCCACTTGGGTGACAATGAGATTGAAATTGAATAAGAACTAATATAAAGAGACTTCCCCGAAGACGGAGTTTTCTTCAGAGTAGGGTTAGTTTGCAAAAACCTTGGTTTGTTACATCTTCGCGTTTCGTTATTACCATTTATTGTTTTGTTGCAAAATAAACATACTACACTTGCTGAAAATTGTGAAAATTTAATAAGCGCCTAGCCTCGAAAAAGCGCCCACCTCGAACAAGCGCCCTCTCCCCAGGTTCAAAAATTTAATAAGCCCCCAGGGCGGTTAATTGAATAAATACGGTAATTATGGGGTATGGACCTGATGCGAAAACTAGAAAGTGCCAGCAGACAGAACCAGAGGGAAGGAAGGGCCTCCCTCACCTTGATTCCCCTGTAGCCTGTTCACAGGATATGCATATGTCCGCATGAAAAGCTGAGGTTCCATGCTGTCCGAGTGTTTGCGCGCTATGCGCTGCAATGACCAGAATGTTCCCACAACTGATTTTGCTTTCAATTCTTCCTACCTTTAGAACGGTATTCGCTTTCTTTCTAAAACTAGCACTGGTTGTACATGTTTGCTTAAACTACCGTTTTGCTCAGTACTTTAACTTAATTTGTTAGTTACAATCAACTCCAAATTGTACCTTTAGAAGAACCAGTTACTCGGCCATGCAATTTTCACAGCATCATTAATAATTGTAATAGAAACAGTGAGTGGAGTCCAATTCGGCCCGTAATCATAGGAGGGATTAAAAAATTAAAATCAGAAAACCGCGTAGCGAGAATCCGATTTGTTTAATCACGAGTACGTTGGACGACAGGAAGTTCTGTTGCAAAACAATGATAACTTTAACAAAAATTGTAATAATTTAAGCTTTTTTAAATATTAAGACACAAGATCTTCCGAGAGGATTTTTCCTGAAGTCAAAACAAAAATCCATTTAAGTGTGCTCTTTTGATGGCTCATACTGTCCATTTATTTAGGTATGATGCATATTGTTCTATTACACTGTCCTACTAAAGTTGAATTCAGTGCTGCTGAGAGCCAATCAGATTCAGTTTTGCTTACATATGGTTAACATGCAGACTTCACAAAATTGATACGGATTTCGGATTCGTTAGCATCCGAAAATTTTAGAGGTCAACAACAACTCCAGTGGAACCTCGATATAACGAAGTTCTCGGTATAACAAATGATTTTCTTTACCCCAGTAATAGTAAAGTATATGAAAAATAACCTCGATATAACGAAACTTCGTTACGGCGAACAATTTTTGCCAGTCTCTAGCCCTTCGTTATATCGAGTTGCCGCTGTATTCCGGTGATTACCGCCGTGAAATTCATCGAAATTGTCCAAAAGTTCTTAAAATTACCTGCTTCACCTTGAATATTAAAAAAAATGAGAAATTGGACGACCACACGGGAATTTAATAACTTTGATAGGTAAAAGCTGTTCTCGTAATAATTTATCTTAACTACCAAAGTTACATTGGATGTTCTCAGTAGCCAGAATAACCCACACCCTTCGTGCTTTTTGCAATACTAATTGTTTCCATTCAATTATATTACCTTTTTTCAACTCAACAAGCAATTCATAGTGGAAAAATTGAAGCCACTCGAGGATTCTTTAGGATGGAAAGATTCAGATGAACTAGTTGATAGGTCAGTATGAAAACTCAGACCTGGAATTTTTCCTTCTTGGGCAAGATTTGTTGTTTTTTCTTGACAGCATCAGTGACCCACAATTGTTTAATCTGCTTGTTTAACACAGTGTTAGTCATTGAACACAGCCGAAATAAGTGGTTTCCCAGCGAAAATGACGTCCGAGGAACGATGATGTATCACTACCCAGATCTGAGTAAAGCTCCACCTGTTTGGTCGTGCCGCGTGGGAAATTTGTTTCGACCAATCAGAAGCATTGCCCAGATCCGGTTAGTAATACATCATCAGTATGGAACTTCTGCGCTCGTTGCTTAGAGGTCCTTTGGCGGAGCTACCAGTGGTGGCCTCGCAAAGTGTCGGCTGTTTTCTCAGGCCATCATAGTTTTCGAAGACGTCATATTCTTATCATGGAACGTAAGGCTGTACAATCAATTCTCTCTTAACGGAAACCTCTCTAAGACGGACACCTGGTGTTGCTCACTGCCGCTTTTCAGTCATTTTAGTGTAACTATACTCCCTACAAGGCGGACAACGGACACTTTTGAAACTGTCAACGGACAATTGGGAAGTACTTTAATTATGTAGTGAAAAATACCTCATAACGGAAATGTAGATGCTCTACATGACAGTAAATAGCAAAGTTTTTGATATTTTGTAGTCCTGCTCCAGTTCGTAGAGTGTATATTGTTATGCTTTTAGACCACGCAGCCGTGAACGATTGCTTGTAATAAAACTTTGATTGCAGAATGAGAAAGTACATGATTCCACTTTTCTGTTACAAAGTTCCAGTTTTGGCTGTTTTGTACAAGTTAAACAGAGGTTCATTCATTGCGAATAGGTTCAGCTTTTAAATTACTGGGGTCAACTTACCTGGACTCTCTAAAAGCCGGATACCTTTCTAAGACGGACAGTCAAGGCCGGTCCCGAAGGTATCCGTCTTAGAGAGAATTCACTGTAGAAGATAATTGTTAGGTCTTGTAATTCAAATCCTCTAGAAGGGCCACCGTTCCTTCTGTCGTTTGGGTACAAAAATACGTTTTTTTTCTGTTTTTTTTCAGGGTTTTCCGTGAGCTAGTAGTTTCTACACTCTGTTTGCACGATGATGAGGACACTATGAACAAATTAAAGCTGTTATTCAGTAATTGGATGAAGACAAATGGGTATGTACGATCAAGCAAATCCCTTTTTGAACATTTTCAAATCGTTTTGTACCATAGCCTTCCTTTTTTGTCTCTCTCCTCCGCAAAGACTCCCACTGGGCATCCCAATGAAGAAGATGCATTAATCGAAAAATAGAAAGCATCCCTCCCTTCTTCTCTTTCCCATCGTGCCCCGCGCGCCTGCTTTTTCCTTCTCCCCAGCGTCCCTACGACACAAAGAAACCTCTGTGGAGGGGAGAGATTTTTTGCCGAAATCAAAGCAACCCTCGATCAAGATGATTGCCGTACAGGTTTTTTTAAAATTACTCAACCTCCGTAAAATTTAAAGTACATGTCTTCCTTTCGATGACTAAAATGAAAATATAGTGTCTATTATTAGGAAAAAATCGGGTCAACTTTTTCAAGTTAAATTGTGTTATCGAAAATATGCCAGATTGATTGTAATAGGCCATTCCCGAGTTCCAAGAACTCTCACTTTCAAAACGTCAGGCTAAGTGCAAAACCTATCTAGTGCAAATGAGTTATATTTGAATGAGAATAAAAAATTATTTTCATGTCAATGGTTTCGCACTTAGCCTCGCATTGAAACTGAGGCTTGAGGCAACTCGAAAATGGCCTGTTTGGTTTTCCTTGGAAATAAAAATCAATGAGTATATTGTTTTTCTTTTCTTCCATTTTGATCAACAAAAACGAATCTCATCATGACTCGGACCTTAATTTGCCATTCTGCCGTAAATGATATTGCTTCTTTTCTTATTTCCATAGCATCCACAGTTTTTACCCTAAAGTTTTTTATGCTTTCAGAACTCAGTCAGTCCCATCGCACCTTCGAAAGACAATGTACATCGCAGCTGTAAAGTATGGAGGAGAAAAAGAGTGGGAATTCTTCTGGAGAAAATACAAGCAATGTAAGAATGCCGCGCAGAGGGAAAAAATTATCACCGCTCTTGGGTCAGCTAAAAGCAAACAACTTTTACACAGGTATGGGATTTAAATCTTGTAGAAAAACTATTTTCGTTTATTTTTATCAGGGGCATCCAACGGGTATTTTCGGTGAAATGTCTGTTCGGAAGGAGGGTCGGCTATGATTATTTTCGAATATTCGACTTTCTATTTCGACCATGTCTCTGAGTAAACAAATTAAGATTTTCGACCTTTTCCTGAACACAATTCCTAGATATTTCGGAAATTGTTTGAAGCGCGACTTGGAATCTCCAAACCGCATTAAAGACTGCTAGAATTATGACCTTAAACTTTGGGTAGAAAGGTTGTGTTTTAGCACGGCAATTCTTGAGAATGCTCAAGTATGAGATTTACTGAGTGCTCTAATATGAAGAAACCTGAAAATCTAGATTCTTTTAAAATAAGATACAGGTTCTCCTTTTGACCAACAGATAACAGATAATTGTTAGATGAGCGGTGGCAGTATGCTGTCTTTCTTTTTTGCCTTTTCTGCATTCTCTATTAGAACGTTGAGTTTTGTCCACATAACTGTACCTTTTTTTTCAACTGCGCTTTTTAATCTTTTGTGTGTATCATGGCAAGGTTTTCAGTCAAACGGAGTCGAATGGAATTTCGACCCCAGTGACTTCGTTACTCTTGTCCAGGCGAACGCGCGAGTGATCCTTGGTGCCGATCAAAACCACGCAGTCTCTGCGAACGATATTGAATCGAATGTTACCTTCCTTTCTTTAATCGATAGAGGTTAACTTGCGTAGTCGGTTTTTAGTCAGCGAAGAAAAAACTCACAGCAACACCTCCACCTATAAAGGTGGCGACCGTTCAGCAACCCCATAAAAAAACCGGCTGCATAGGATAGTGTTTAATTCAATTTTATTTTTAGATTGCTGAAGCACGCTTTAGATGACAAAATAGTACGTACACAAGACATGATTCAAATCATCGGAACTGTAGCAAGTAACACCAAAGGTCGCCTTTTGGCGTGGAAATTTTTTAAAAGGAACCATCAGAAAATTACTAAACGGTAAGGTGAACAAGAAAAATAGATAACCTTGTCTTTTTCCTCCTTCTCTCTCCTCCGTAGAAGTACGAGCTCGAGGGGAACGCTAGGAAGGGATCAGAATTTATCATTTTCACATTTCACATTTTCACATACACCCCATTGACTACCCCCCCCCCCCCGGTATTTTGCATAAGCATTGTTCTCAAGTTCTTCCGAGACAACCGTACAATACCCATGGCCAGGACAAACAGGAAACAATGTTTGTGCAAAATTTTGGGGTAAACATGGTGTATTATCGGCATCCTGTCTTCTGTCTCCTATGAGGTTTTTTTTTGCATCTCTAAAACTTATTAAGTCTGGGGTCAGGAGAAACTGTGTTTGAAGTTCTAAAATATAAACTCCTGGACCTGGTTGTCCAAAAGCTGGATAGCGCTATCCACCGGGTAAATCACTATCCAGTGGATAAATGTAAGGAAAACCAATTGCGCTATCCAGTGGATAGAGTAGCGTTATACACCTTTTGAACAACCCGGACCTGGAGTACGGGGACTATTTGTCAAACTTTTACATTTGTGGGCGAAATCCTATGGTGGGAAAAATGTTTTTTCAGTCAGTGACACAAGCGGCTTGGAAGAGACTGAATCCGAGTTCTCCCAATCAGGAGTCGAACCTATGGCCTTCCAGTTACTAGTCCAGCTAGGGTGGATAATGCTATCCAGTGGATAAATCTCTATCCAGCAGATAGTGGAATCAGTCTTCCTAATACTTATCCACTGGATAGTGACTTATCCGATGGATAGCGTTATCCAATGTTTGAACAACTGGGCCAGATGCTGTACCACTGAGCTACAGAAGAATCGTGGGAGCGAAGGCCACTATGGTGTTATCATTTAAATGAAACCTTTTTGGCAGAACTTTTCCATGGTACCAGTTATTTCCTAGAATTTTTACAAAAAGGAAGCTCGAATCTTTCGAAATTTTCACCTTGGCGATAATTAGAAGTTAAAGGGTTGAGTCACATGCAAGTAGTTTGTTTTCGTCTTTCTCTCGATTCAGAATTTATTCTTAATTCTTCAGGCTTGGTAAAGACTCAAGAGCTGTTATGTTTTTGCTGGAGAGAGTGACAGAGAATCTCAATACAGCAAAACTCTTGAAAGAGGTAAAGTTATGAAACCAGATATTACAGTGACACTCGCCAGAATATCTGCAACGTAGGTTTGATATTCTTCTTACTGAGGCATTTATCACCAAAACCCACTAAATCTGAGACGATTCACTGCATTGTTGACACTAACTGTTTAAAATTATCTGCAGGTCAAGGATTTCATTCAGACACATCACTCCATGTCTTCGCTTCAATCTAACAAGAAAATACTTGAAACAGTCAAGTGTAACATTCACTGGATAGCCACAAAATTGACGTCCGTGGAAAACTGGTTTGAGGGTCGATATCGAAGACAACATCAATTACAATAGCACTACATCTGTGACCACAGCGATGAGCACACAGGCTACATTCAAAAGACAGCAAGAAGCTTCGCATGACGCGATGAACGCACTGGAAAATGAAGTGGGGAACCTAAGGGTCGCAGAAAGGTGAAAACGCATCGAAGCGGCGACACTGGCAAGAAGGCTCATAAAGACCGAAAGAAAATAACATCCAGTCGAGATTTGGATCCCACATTAAAATTTTCCGGGTTATGGAGTGCCGGAGAGAATCCTCTTCTTAATCTTACTGTAAACGATTCACGAATAGGCAACAAGATGTCGTCAGTGACGTTCTTGAGGGGAGTTAAATAACTATTTTTTTGGATTCTTGCAACAAAATCTACAAAAAACAGTTTTGCTGATTTTCTGAAGGTACAGATGTAAAGCGTATACAGTCAACACTCACTAAGCCGGACACCTTCGGGACTAGACTACGAGCAGTCTCTCTTTTTTCTTGGTCCGTCGAGCAAAACGCCCGAGACACGCAAATGACCACACGCGTGATTGAAGGCGCGAGACGGGAGAGGCATTGCGTCTGGCTTTGCGGGCAGTCTCTCTTTTTTCTTCTCAGGCTGCCGCCTTCGTTTCTCGCGTCTCGCAGCCTCGCCGCGCGCGCCCGTGCACTCCCCTTACTAAATCTGAAGAAAATGAGAGACTGCTCGCAGTCTACTTCGGGACCGGCCATGACTGTCCGTCTTAGAGAGGTGTCCGGCTTATAGAGGGTCGAGGTAACGTGACACCATTAATTATAAGAAAATAAAGCTAAACCTATTCGCAGTGAAGAAAAAGATTCTGTTTTACTAGTACAGGGTTCGTACTCTTTTGAGGTCTTCAAATTCCATGACTTTCCATGATTACTTCCATGACCTTTTCACGTTTTCCAAAACCTTAGGTTTAGCTGTTAGTTTCGAAAATTCTCTACACTTTCCTTGTTTTAGCATATTTTTTGACCTTAAACAGTTCAACCGACACAAACTCTGGCGTCAACCAAAAATACGTGCCTTTTGCGCTGTTAAATTACTCCTCTCTATCTTACATTGTCCTTGCCTTGTCATCTACCGTAACTAATCTATTAACCAAAACTTTAATTTTCCATTACTTTCAAGGATCGACAACTAAATTGCATGACTTTCCAGGCCTGGAAAATTAAATTCCTAAATTCCATGACTTACCAGGTTTTCTATGACCTGTGCGAACCCTGTAGTATAAAACAGTAAAAACTGGGACAATTAATCGGTATATATAATGGTTGGTGGGACTATTTAAAGTTCTCTATGCCAAAAGAGGTCAGCTAGAAGAGCGAGAATCTAATTATTTTACAGGTTCACAGGAGTGTTTTGTTTCTCTCCACACATGGTGTTAAGAAATTACGATAATGGTGCAAGATACGAGCAGTAGGAGACGTGTACAGTAAATGGTTATGTAATTTGCTTCCCCTAATTGCAATTACTGCCATGTAGAGCAACTACATTTCCGTTTTGAGGTATTTTGCACTACATATGGCACTTCTTAAGTGTCCGTTGAAGGTTTGAAAAGTGACCTTTGTCCGTCTTTGAGTGAGAGATGTCCGTCTTATAGAGAGTATAGTTCGGCAGGGACCCAACCGTGGGTGTCCGTCTTAGAGAGGTGTCCGTCTTATAAAGGTGCCCGTTAAGAGAGAGATGACATTAGCAATGGAGTTCAGAACAAACAAGGGATTTTTTTTTAATGCTACAACAATTTTAATAAACCTTTTACCGAAACCATATGGATTATTTACAGAATGATATGCGTATATAGATTCTTGGTATCTGCACCACTTAGGAAAAAAAATGAAATAAGACCCATAATTTATGTCACTTCAGTTTAGGGGCCCGTTCCTCAAACATACCAGTAATTAGATGTCCCAGAAAGCTATGTTTACTTTCAAGATCCACATTTCAATAGTTCTGAGAGCAATCACAAGAAAACCATTAATGAAAGAAACAAAATGAAATGGTTTCTGTGTTAGGATCCACACTACTAGTGCAAAGATTTGTTTTCTTAAAATATGGCTTTGAGCCCAGAACATCCTCAGAGGCCTGCTATTCATGAACAACTCATCACGCTCCCGTTTTCTTTCAAGACCAAATTCATAAAGTTTGAGGTCGCTACCTAACAAGCAAGCTGAATATACGAATATTTGGTTCGGCATCTAATAATCTAAAAATAAGAACGAGGGATATTATATACAATCACTTTTGTTAGTAGAGAGGCCAAGAAATTACACTATCGTAGTTTCTTGATGTTTTCCTCCCTGTTGGTTATCGTTTATGACTGCTTTTTCACTTTGAGATTAATACAAGATGGAGGGAACTGAATAAAAGGCTGGAGCCTTAATAATTTTCAAGTTCTGTTCATCTTAACACATGGGTCTGTTTTGACTGCTGAGGAAATGATTAAAAATTCAGCAATTTTCTGTTTCTGGCACAATGTGAGTTTAGTATGATGCTTAACCGGTACTCCCTAAGTGGCCAAATTAAAAAATCTGTAAAATAATAATTATCCTATGCAGTAATTGCAGTAGAAATACTTATTACCAACAATAAACAATCAAAAATGAAGTAAAGTCAAGCTGAACTTTATATTTACATTTAGAATGGGTGCCTGCAATAAAGCCATATGACCTCTGATAAATGCAAGTTTCTCCTTTCACTTTGCCTTGCATATGCTTGTTAATGAAAAGGAGAATTTCATATTAGATCAGAGGTCACTAAGGGCCTTATTCCCAAACACCATTTCACTATTTTATTTGATTGAGACAACCCTGCAAAACAGGGGATACACATAATTCAGTCATATAAGATTAACTTATGGAAATAAATGACTTATGGGATTAATAACAATGCCTGCACTATACCTCTTTTGTATTAATAATAATTTAACAAGGGTGACCACCACCTTCTGATGTCATGGACATCTTGTATATGCCAATGAATAGTTTTAAAATGGCAGAATAAAAACCAATCCATTTGAACTCTAAAATTCACTGTTATGCTACCGTCTTCTCTTGGCTGATGACGGAGGGTGTGGTGAAGAAGGCTGTGAAGAGCTGTTTACTAGCCGTGTTCTCTTCCTCTTTGGAGATGAGTCTGGGGTGGAGGTGCTTGCAGGAGAGTTGCTGGCTAGTCCTTGAAGTTTAATTTTAAGAAGAGCTGTAATCAAGATAACAAGTTAGTTCCATTAGTGAAATCTAGAAAATAAATCAACTTTTATTATGTGAAAACCTAAAAAAAGCAAAAGTATTGCTAAAGAGGGGTTATTTACATGTAAATGGTAATATCATCAAGTGTGGGAAAAAAATGTCAATGGCATGCAAAGATAAAAAAATAGTAGGCAAAAAGTATGCTATAAAATGGCAGTATTGCTCCATTCAATTTTGCTGGCATTGAAAAAAAACTTCCTCCAAAACTCATGTGCCCAAAAAATATTGATCAGGGAATTATGCCAAAAAAAATTGTTACGGCTCCATATCAAGTTATTTGCCACCCATAGTGCAATAAGAACCTTTTTGTGATAATTCCCATACAGTCATTTGTGTTTCAAACAGCTGAAACCCTGCCTGCTTTGACAGTTGTAAATGATGCAAACTGGATTGAGGAATTAGTGCTAGAAGCAAGCAAAGTTGCCATTTATTTTTGCTCATGAATCAGATTATGAAACTTGCACTTGAATGATGGAAAATGGAATAGCTGTTGGAAGAAGGCACTTTTTTTGCAAGCCAGTACACATCATGAAAAGGAAGTTTCTGCTCACAGGGTAGAAGTATGAAAAATGAGAGGTAAAATTTCTGTTTTAAGCCGTGGAAGGAAGGCAAATTTTGGTTCGAATTATCAGGGCCTTCAAGAAAATAAAGGATCAAGAAACGGGTTTCACTGTGAATTTATAGTTTTTCAAGAATCTTCAAAATAACGTTCAGATCTACATTTTCAAAAACTTCAAACATTAATGAATTCAGGGCTTAAAGAAAAACTTGAATAATTCTAGCTTGTCCTTTGCACAAGCAGGCAGTAGCTCTCACATTTTGCTTGCCGGGACCACTTCTTGTTCATTGCTGTAAAGCCACCAGGCTTCCCAGCAGACTAATTCAGGTCACGTACGTGACCAGCCTGGGTTACCTGTGTCCAAAGCCAGCCTCATCTGAAATTTTCGGATATAAATATGTTGATATATCACCTTTTTTTGCCTCAATTTCATGGCCCTTGAATCCAGGCCCTTTTGGTTGCAGCCAATCAATTCAGAATTACTCTCCAAAGGGAGAAGTAAATACTGTATCCTTTAGAACACTCGACTGTCGATAAAGAGGCCTGTGGAAAACTAGAGGCAGAGAAATCCTGTTTCGTGTAGAAATCCACATCCACAAGCGAAGAATATGAATGCAAGTGAAGGGAAAAAATTGTCATGAATTGAAGCGATACGTTTCTCAGAATATATATTCGAAGCAATTCCTGGAACTCTACAGTAAATAAATTCGGTGTTTTTACCAAATTTGTATCCAGCGAGGCTTTGTTGTACTTATTTAAGCTTAATGAATAAATTGCTTTAGTTATTAAGATCTTTTCTGGAATGTGTGACAAGGTTTGTTCTCCCCTTGGAAGTAAAATGTTTTATATATGACAGAAGCAGAGATTGAAAATGATTTGATACAATCACGAAAAGCATAATGAACCAGTTTTATGTTTAATATTGCACTTGCTTGGAAATTCACTCATTCACTCACTCCATCACTCACGTGCTCTAAGCCTTATGCGGGACAGGTTTCAGACAAATAATACGCTGACTTGTTCTCACCGCCTTTTATACTATAATTTAGCTTGACACACCTACGTGTCATGTTGAGTTACATGCCCAGTTATTTGACACTGTTAATGGCAAATATCAAAAATCGAAAGAAATTGCAACTGATTCAAACTGTTTAAAATGTCATGCTTTACTTGCAGCAATTCACTTTCCATTGGAACATACTAGTTTTGGTTAATAATTTTGTTAGAGAATGACTTGCCTGGACCCAAGTTGCAAATTGGGCAAGTAGGGTTTAAAAGTCATTTGCCCAGCAAGAAAATTTACTTTTACGGGACTACTGGACGGGACTTTTTCAAGCCCTGATGATCCATACCTTCATCAGCTGCAGCAGATGACTCTGAAGCAGAGGAATGAGGCTTGGAACTTGATTCAAAAATGTCATCTGGTAAATTGAATTCTGTTTCATCATTTGGAAAAGGCAGGCTCTCAAGATCATCCTAGTGAATAATAAAAACCAAATAACTGTCACTATAAATTCTGAATTACACGTCACTATTTTTGCCCTAAATCTATAATAAGAAGTATTTTACAATGCACTAATTCCATAAATTTGATCAAACTAGCAAAAAAATAAAATATCATTATATTCAATAATAATTATATTTGATTGAAAGGCAAAAATCAAAAGACAAAAAAGTAGGTGAATAAAATACACTGGGATATGATAGAAGCTGAACAGGAGGTTAACCTATAAAGCAAACAAGTTAATATATCAGATAAATGTTTTATGGTCTTAAAAATGCCTTTCCCCTTTAGTACTACTACTGCTACTAATAATAATAATAGTAGAGAAATTTCAGATGGATGAAAGAAGGAAATTGACAAAGACAGAATAATTATTGATAAGTAATAAGTGTTGCAAAAAAAGAATTTATAAATAGAAGGGAATCTATTGAAATAAAATAAAATTTTTGGATAACATACTTAACCATAGCAAACAAACAAAGAACGAACAAATAAAAGAGGTAAAAAAGAAAGTTTTCTTAGTGTTCCGTTTCAAGAGTCCCCGCGATCCAATTCCAGTATTTCAGCAATAGTTTGTAGTTCCTAGGCCCCACTCGGTTATGAAACAAAACATTGTCGGGGACGTCAATCGAAGGGGACCGTTCGAGGGAGCGCCCAAAACATGTTTCAGACCAAATAAATTTAAAAGTAATGATCACAGCGGTTCAGAAACACTTTTATATTAAAGAGGACATTTATTTTTACTTCTCTTATGCCAAAAGCATAGATTGAGTGAAAATGGGAAATTTTTTTAATAAATAATATAGAATGTCGTGTTAGCTTTCCGAAATTCTTCCGTGACCCACCAAAACACAAAAGGCCTCTTAACAGTTTTCAGACCCAACCACTTACCAGTGCTTGGAGGTTGTAAAGTTCCTGTAAATGCTCCCATATTTGCTTCGAAGAAATATTTCTTTTCCCTGTCGACGTCGCGAATTTATCGTGAATACACGCCATATGAAAATGTCGATTTATACCTGAAAAACAAAACCGGAAAAACTCGGAAAAAATCGAAATAAGGATCAAAACAAGAGATTTAGTAGAATATCTTACCAACAGGCTTGTGACCCTTCATGGAATGAAATAAACTGACTTCAAGTTCTGGGGTCCAAACCAAGACTTCTTCTGTTGACGCCATCTTTGATTCTGTGCTGACGATAAGCATGCGCAGTTTGCAAGTCTGCTGAAAAAATATCTTGAATTGCAGGCGCCTTTTTCCGTTTTGAAAACTTTCGCAGACTTCTCAAAACACACGAATTTTCGCGGGGAGACTCTACCTAAAACAGGGTAAAATGGCTGGAAAAGCTGTCAAATCTATTCAGGAATTAGGAGAGTTGTTGAAATGCGGCGATAAAGTGGATGCTGAGTCAAACAGCCACGTTTGGGACGCATTTAATCGAATTTTCAAAGTTTCAATGAAGTCAAGTCAAATGACGATTCCAAAATCGTTCGAGGCGAAGCTCACGCGATGGTTTCATTTGCCCGGCGATGTGAACGAAGAAGAGTCTATAAAGAGAGCAGAATTTCAAACCATTGGTTGGTAATATTGAGTGTCTATGGACTTTTTCTCCAATATATTTCCATCTACTGTGCTCGCTTTGAGTGCCAAATGGTTTACCGGGTTTGGGACGGGGTTAGTTTTGAAAAAAAGTAAAACCGCAGTGCTATTTACTTTTTTTATTTTTTATTTAATTTTGCACTTAAAGTTGCAGAGTAGTTTTTTGTGACATTACACATAGGCATTTCAGTTATACCTGCAGCGCTATCATACTGTTTCTCACAAACAGACGTTCGAGGGCCGATTTCCTATCTTAAGAAAAAAATTTAAAACAAATCATAGAATAAGATTTTGTTCTCGTAAATTCAAACTGCCTGTTTAAATTACAGAAAAAAAAGTTCTTATCCTATGATTAGTTTTAAATTTTTCGCGCGTAAAATAAGAAAACTTTTTCTTAAATTGAGAGATTCGGAGCAATCTCGAATTAAGAGTGATTGGCTAACCAGGCGTTAAATTTTAATGTGGGTTTCTTTTTCTTTTGATCAACAGCATTTCCTCGGATAGTATTTTCTATTCCTTTTAGGGTATCTGATCATCAAATTGTAGTCGAAAAGAATTAAACTGAATTTGCTTTTTCAGTTTTTATATCTGAATTCAAATTTGGCACTAACCTTGGGTTATCTTAACCCAGCTTTGAACAACACCGCCCTGTACATAGTCTCCCTTGCATCCAAACAACAGCTGCGAGGGAGACTACCCTGTACAGGGTATGCATAATAAAATGTTGGGGTGGATGGAGATATTTTGCAGAAGAATGAGACAGAGACAGTACAAGTCATGAGTGATTGTTGGAAGTATCATCAGGGTTAGGAAGAAATTACTGGTGGTCAGGAATGGGGATTGAAGCTGCAATAAGTTAGAGAATTTGGTTTCTGATGTAGACTACCATTTGTGAAATTGGGCTAAAAGTGGCAACGTGGAAGGGTTTTATAAAGTTAGGCTGAACACCAAAACTAAAAAACTTAGGCCAAATTCATATGTTGCACTTCTGACATGCTAAACTTAATTCTTGTCGGGCTTGAGTGAAGTTGGACAAATGCATGGCAGAACCTCAACATCTGAATCAGTCTTTAATTTGGCAGGCAACTGAGTTCAGCAAGGTTTGCCATGCTACTTGACTCTGGCAGGACAGTGATTCAAACATTGTACTTATGCTGTGCTGGACCTTACAGAGTTTCCCCTCAACTTGCAAAGATAAATTTCTCTGCCTAAGCTGCAGATTTCTGATTGACTTTCTTAGTTTAAATATTTTGCATATTCTATTTGTAGTGAGAGTATTTGATCGCTGGACGTGCAACCAAACTTGTTTTAATGCTGCCAGAGCCCTTAAACCGCTCAACAATGGTGAAGCCAAGACTCCTCATTCTGTTGAATTTCCACCAGGCACTACAGTACCTGGATGCGACTTCTGTAGTCCATTGGACTACACTGCTGCTGGTGAATTATTTTCTTGACTGCTTTCACACCTACAATCAATCGATATCTTTGGAGAACAGAACAATCACCCCTCCCCTCTTCCTTCCATTTAAATTTGGGGTGTTGGCAGGTTTGTCAAAAGAAGCCGGCTGCTGGCTAAAATGGCCGCCTACTTGATTAGTATCAGTCAGCTACTCTGCTTGGCATTTCTTTGCAGATGGCGTTTTTTAAATAAAATATCCCTGGACTGGCTGCCTACTTTGACAACTCAGCCATCTACTTCAAAACTTTCTGACATTCCTGTGTTGGTAACTCAAACAATGGCACAACATTGCTTGTAGGGGTGGGGGAGGGAAAGCTGTGGGGCACCTAGTGACTTTTTTCTGTAAATTAACACTTCGAAGGAGCAAATATTGTCTAGAAATTTCTTAAGCTTGAGAAAAGCTAAAAATGTTTGGATAATCATTTCATTCATCTAAAATATTTGGAGGTTTCCTAATAGCTTAACCACGATTTTCGGAGGTTGTGTTATTCACATTTTAATACCCAGGCAGATATTGCAAATATTATAGTTAAAAGGGCTCTGAATCCTAAAATTTTCAGTATAAAGACAAAACGTCCCCTATAATTTTCAAATGAAAGCAAGGCTACTTCATGTCCTCAAACTTTTGACCAGACCCATAAGGGTAGCTAACACTTTCAGATGACATGAAAAAGCCGCTTAAGACTTTCATGACAACCAATGTTCCCCATTCGAACAGATAAATAGTTTTTGGGAAACTCCAAATTAACCAAACAGGCTTCTAAAGCACAGAGAAAGCCATTTTGAGACACTTCTGGTGTACAGTCGAACTTCCCGTAAGCGACCACCCAAAATGCAAAGACTGAGTGGTCCCTTACTGGAGGTGGTCATTTACAAGAATTGAACCACAGGGGGCCTTCTCCGAGAAGAGTTCCAGGCACATCTACTTTTTGGAAGATAACTTATTGCATGCAATGTTTAAGTTATGACATGCATAATGCATAATGCATGCACATGCATGTTGTCACTAAAGTTCTTTGTATATTCTAAGTGGCATAGTGCACAAAGTGAACATAGAGATCAGAGAATGTGTCAAGTGGTCCCCTACAAGAGGTTAAAAACAATGGAAAATCATTAACCGTCAGGCCCAAAAAGTGGTCATGGTTGCTTACAGGAGGTGGTTGTTTACTAGAGGTTACCACTGTAAGGCTTTGGCTGGGGAAATTTTGGTGTTTTGGATTGGTGGCTGTTTATGAGAGGTGGTCGTGTATGGAAGTTTGACTGTATTTGGAAACATTTTGTCGTTGGCAGGGCCGTAGCCAGTATGAGGCGAACCGAGGCACTCGCCTCGGTAAAATTTTACCAAATACTGTCGATTTTTATTTTTTTTTATCAGACTGATAATATTAGAAGATTTCATACGGCTGATTTCGTACAACGGACCGTGTGTTCGCCTCGATTGTAGTTTCTTCCTGGCTACGGCCCTGGTTGGGTGTCCCTGAAAGCTTTCTTTTCCCCTTTCTAAGCGGGCAAAGTATCAGAGGGGTTCTTTAGGGCAGTGTCTCAACTAATTTTGTTGCGTATTGTCTAAATCAAAATCAAGGTGCTGTTGCCCTATTATGTTAGCTACATATGACATGTGCAAATAATCAGTCTAAACATATTTTCCTTACATTTTATCTTTCGAGATCTTTGGGGTCGTTTGGAAAATGAAAGTGGTTTGACAGCATCTAATGTTGCCAAATATGACGCCCTACACACTATGGTTGTGTTCAAAGAACATTCACCAAGTCACTGGAACAAGGTACAACTTGAGTTGACACCATCTGGGCCTGACATCGTGTAGCGAAGGTCTCATTACCATATGCCACATGACGAGAGGCCACCCAAGCAGTCATGGCTCTATGAAACTTTTGTTCGCAGTTTGATATCCCTAAAACATTTCTAATGGGTCACGAGGTCAAGTTTTTGCATCTGTCTTTTTGTTTCCGGGCTTCACACCTTTAATGTGAAGCAAGGTCTCTGCCAGGTCTTCTTTGAGTTTACCATAAACTCTCTCTCATGGGCTGGGTGGGTAATGAAGGGGTTGATATCAGTTGGGACATAAGTCCTGTTTCAACCCCTTTCAGCATGTTGAGTCACCATGGCAAATTCAGTCAATTCTAATCATGAATACGAATATATGCCATTGTAAGGGTTATGGTTTAAAATCATTTGGAGGTGTTTAAAAATGCTTGGAACTCATGGTCCACAGACAAGGCTGGGGTGGGAAGGAGCCACTCCTTTTAAGTTATATACGCTGTAGAGGTATGCAAGGGCATTGCCACGGAGTATGGTGTTGCCTCTTGGTCTGAAGTTGAGCATGTTTTAATGTTTCTTTTGAAGAAATTCATTTGGCTATATAGATTTGTGAAAGTGTTTTTTCTTTTCAGAGGAAGCTTCATGATATGCTAGACTTGTGTACTGAGTGGTTTGAAATTACACATAAGAATCACCCTCAGGCCATCTATCCAATCTTAAATTGGAATTGCCGTGCACGGGCAGGTGCGTCACAACACCATGGTCATTCCCACATGCTACTGGCAGAAAACTTTCACTATGGTCAGTGGGAGCGCCTACAACAAGCTGCCAAGATGTATTCTCTAGAATATCCTGAATTTAACTACTTTGATGACTTAGTTACTGCCCACAGAAACTTGAGACTAGCAAAAACCTTTGGTAGCGCTTGTGTGTTTACCCATTTGGCACCATATTGTGGTTATGAATTCAAGGTTATCTCTTGGAACTTTGATGATGATTTTAAACTGGCAATCAATGAGGCAGTTGAAGCTCTTATTCACAAGTTTGGTTCTGAATGCTTCAACTTGTGCATTCACTTTCCTCCCTTTCGCAATGGACAACTTCGGCAAAGTGCTCCAGTGGAGGAGATCAAAAATAGCTACCTGGAGACTGGTGATGTACCCATGCCATTTGTGGCTCATCTGGTTGACCGGGGTGGTGTAAAAAGTTCGTCATCTGATGTTTGTGGCATGAGAATTTATGGTAGTGCGATAGTTAATGAAGATCCTTTTTCCATAGCCCAACAGTTGGGTTGGCTAGTTTGACCTGCTGTCATCGAGTTGTGAAAGATCTCTTTAATCTGACTATTAATTACTAGTCTTGAACTGACAATTTATTTTTAATTGATGCATTTATGAATTGGATAATCCTGCCAATTCCTTAAATGTGTCTGCTTGTACTGGGGTGGTACCTTTCATTGTGATTTGCTAAAAGTTTTGTGTATGTCCCAAGTCTGAATCTCAAAATTAATAAAATTAATGTTGTTTTGAAGAGGGAGCTATGTCGCTGTGGATATTTCACTGCTTCTCTTCATCACTGTTGCAGTTTCAACTCATCTGTGTCCTTGGTCAACATTAACCCTTTAAGCCCCAGTATCAACATACAAATTCTCCAAACTGATCTCCACACATTTCCTTTAAGAATTAGTTGAGAGAATTTAACAAAACATCAAGGCATTCTCTCTTTTGTGATCATTTTTTATATTCTCACAACCTTATCTCTGGACAATGTATGGACATTGTTAAGAGAAAATAGCTGTTGGTCACTATTGGGACTTAAAATGTTTATGTCAAGTCCATGTTGCTTATCTGAACTTTACCCTACTGGGGCCTCTTAAGTCGTACCTGCACGCTTAAAAATAAAACCCCCCAGCCCAATGCTGAGATCCTGCGAGAAGGTTGGAGACAGATAGTGCTCATTATTACACTTTCATTCTTGGAGCCACCAAGCTCACAGAAACCTATTTTATAAGCCTTTGAAAACACAACTGCTTGTGTTTAGGGATAGGGATATTGGGTGGGTCATGAACTCATCTATTGTTTTATTAGCTACTAAACAACTCATTCTGACAACTTGATTGGTGCCTCCCTTGCCTAGTCCCTGTTCCTCATTATTCCCGACAGCATTGGACCCCATTGACCCAAACCCCTTGAGCACCTTATGAAGTTTTACACAACGTAGTATTCTTTATTGCTTCTTCACTAAACTTAGATAAAATGTCTAAGTTTCTTGACATTTCTACTCGGGAAATGTTTATGAAAGTGTAAGTCTCTTCAATTTTTAAGGAAAAATGACATTCAGAAGAGCAAGAGTAAGAGTCAAACCCAGAGTGTAGTGTTTGCAGTCCATAATCTTTATACCACTATGCCACTGAGGATTTGCTGGCGAGCATTAGTTTGATTTGAAGGTATATAGCAACAACCCTAACCCTAAATAAAAGCTAACCATTTGGAGTCAGTGCTTAACCCTAATCAGTATTGTTGCTTAACCCTAAATACTATAAGTCAAGCGATAAGGAATACTAGGTTATGTAAACTTCATAAGGTGTCAAGGTGGGTTTAGGCTGAGGGGATCTAATGCTAACCGATTATTCCATGGCCTATGCATTTTGGGTCACATGGTCTGAGTAAGTCCTGGATACCTCACCAAAATGAATTAACCCAGAAGGCCTGGGAAGACACCATACAAGGACTACACAAGTGTCCCCCTATCATTTAATCACTTGTGCTACTGTTGGACCACATGGAACTGATTATTTCTCCAATGATTTTCATCTTGTTGATTTTTTATTTTGTAGTCCTTACAAACCAACTATTATTGAACATTAACTCAATTTATCTACACCATCTAGGTAATTACAGACGAACATCCTCTACATTATTTTTATCCAAATACAAATTACAACTGCAGCTTTATTATTGTGAATAACACCAGCAAATTCCATACTGTATAGTGACTTATATTTTCTGGAACCTCACAATGTTATGCCTTTCCAAAGTTTTCATGCTTTCATAACAAGTCCCTCCACTAAAACTTAACATTTTGTTTCTTTTGCAGTGTTGACAATATCACTCCCACAGAGGAAGAAAATATGCATTTGAATGTCAAATTCCCCCTTTGATTCTTGCAAAAAAATAATATTAGGCAGTATTAAGCCACTTTGTCCATTTTACAAGCATCACTTCAATTACGGTTCTCCTCCAGACAAGCTCTTCATTGGAGAATCACAAGAGGGAGGCCAAGGGTGTAAATGGGTTATATAGTTTTTTACTCTACCACTTTCCACACTGAGAATTTGCTCGCAAACTTAAATTATGGAGAAATGTCAAGTTGCTGTTTACAATCAACTCTGGCCCAATAAGAAACCTGTACAAAACAGACACCTAGAGTTGGTCCCTCAGGTATGATGGATTTGCTGGTGCATTTGACACAAATATTTTTGATTTAAGTTAATTTTGCTGACACATTTTTACATTTACATGGTACGTTACACAAGTTATGTCAGTTAAATCATTAAAATCAAATTTTGTCAGAGCATTTTCTAATTCATTAAGACTAATCAACAGATGAATTATTAAAAATAAGATAATGATCATAATAATACAAAATAATGTAACTCTGGAGATCTGTTTAGTCCCTCCAGTCCTAGGCAGCTAGATGTCAAGTACTAGCCAGATTTAGTTTCTGAAGTAACTTAGTTTAACTTCCTTAATTTCCATTTCAACTTCCCCAAAATTTTTACAGTGAGAAATTAAATTTGAAATCCACCCCAGCAACTGTACAGTCTATTCTCTTTCCAGCAAGCTTGACCTATTCTTTGAGCCCAGGGGGGTACTCGGGATTTCAAGTGACAGGGATGATCGAATGGAACCAAAAGTCAAGACCCAAAAAAATCCATAGGGCTTCCAGCAAAACCCAAAAAAATCCCTGGACCAACTGAATTGAATTGACGCCGTTGAAGTATTGTACACGGCCTGGCACCACGGGACAATGCAGACTATTATATAACACGTGCGATGTGAAGCGACACTATAGTTAACTATTAAACAACAGCAAAACACGTTTGTTTGTACTTTATTCGCAGAACTGCGCAGTCAGGGCACTACTGATTCTTTTTAATACCCCCAAAAAATCCGTACTCAAATCAAGCTACTCAAAAAAATACTTGCCAAATTTTCATAACCAAAAAAATCCCGGAATCGAAAATTTCAAACCCCAAAAATCCTTCGATCATCCCCGTCACTTGAAATCCCAAGTACCCCCCCTGGGTCTTTGAGTCAATCATTAAAATAATAAAACAACTACTACTGTGTACATATGTATATGCAGTCTTGACAAAACTAAGGTTCCAGGAGGAAGGCAAAGTTTTCACCAGTGAAAACTTGATCAGATGGTCTTTGCCCCAGAAAGCACAAATTAATAGTGAGTTTAAGGTAATCTGTATAATTTTGAGATACCCAAAATGTACAAGATTTATAGAATGAATCCATAATATTCTTATTTACATTAAAAACATCTCTGTCACTTCCACAACTGATTGCTAAGGGTTTGGCCTGAGCCTGGCATGGTTGCCATTGGAAAACCTCCATAGTTCATGCTGGGTGGCGCTGGTCCAGTAGTGACAAACTGAGGATGCTGTTGCTGTGGAAATGACATTGGTTGTTGTGATGGCATCCAACCATTTGCCATCGCTGGCTGGCCAGAGCCAAACAGACCTGCTCCACTCTGCATGGTCATCTGTTGTGGTCCCAACTGTTGTTTCAGCCGCATCTGTTGCATCTGCTGTTGAATCTGGGCAACCTGTCCATTAGCATAAAAATACAACTTTCCTATAAAACCCCACTTTAACCCCTGATATCAAAGTTTTAATTCTCACTTGGTGCCCCTATGCATTTTCTACTGAAGTAGCAGGGAGAAGTTGTTAAATTATCAACTCAATATATCTGTTGTGATCATGTCCTCAATTTTTGTCACCAAACTGTTTTATAAAGCATTGATATTACAGGGAGAAATTTTATGCTGATCACACTTAGGGCTTAACAGGGACACCCAACGACTGTTTTCTGTAAAATATCTGTTTGGAGAAGGACAGCTAAAAATTTCTAGATGACTGTTCCATTCATGTACAATTTTCGAAGCTATCTAATACATTCTCTATGTTTTTCTAAAGTAAGAAGGGTGCTAGTTAGGTTTGGTTCAAATTATTGATCAGGAATTTCCTAAAACAGAGGGTTCAAGAAATTGGGATTTTACTGTATCCCCAAGGTGACCATTGTAGACAGGGCATTCAACTGCATAAAATAGCTTTGATTTTGATGGGAATATCATAGTAGTTTTCAAAACAGAATCAAAAGTTACAACTTCCTTGACAGGAACAGGAACCCTCACTCATTGAAAGGAGATTTTAAAAACAGCTTTACCTGTTGTTGCTGTTGTTGTTGTCGCTGTTGCATGACTACCTGCTGATGGGGATTCCCCAGTTGGGGGCCCATACCCATAGAAACTCCATGGACAGGCATTGAGCCCATTCTGTTGAACATGGCGGGTGCAGCCGGGCGAGGCTGCTGTTGATGTTGCTGTGGAGTTATGTACACCCCTCCAGGAACATTATACATCTGTGGTTGATTATTTTGACTTTTTGGAGCATACAATGCCATGATGCTGTCTATAGGAAGGATAAACAAAAGCAAAGTGCACAAATACATAATTGAGTAATGTCACAGTGATCAGACATTTTGATGCACCCTTAGCAAATATTGAAAACACTTGGGTTAAGAACCTAGTTACAAGATGTAGAATTATTCATGGACAAAGTGATTCCAAACAAAAATTTGGCAAGTCAAACTGACAGACCTTTCCACATTTTAATAATTATAATTATCTCTTTCATTCAACTTTATTCATGTGGTATCTGGGGTTGCGATAGCTCGCCAGGAAAGAATCATTAATAAAATACATTTTGAAAAAGTAACTACAATAAGCAATTAATTTCTCTACCTTTAGTTGACTTGTTGGTTGTTGAATCATCTTTTAGAAGTGACTCCTCATTTGACTCCTGAGGTGCAGTGGAGTTGAGCTGTTGGAAAGAAAAATTTATAATTGTTAGTGGGTAAATGGTTGTTCTGCAGAAGACCAAGTGAATAACATTGCAACAAGCACAGCAAAGTTGCGACACAACTTTGAAGTCATGTTTAAGGAAAAAACCCTTGTGGGTTAGGGGGGTGGGGGCAGTGATAGGAGTGCTTTTAGGCACAGAAGAAATGCCAATGCCAACATCCTAAAGCCAAAGAATTAATTGAGATGTCACTGCCATGTTGCCATTAGCTCGATGCCTTTTGCCTCCTTCAATGTCCTGTCTACTGCATCTCACTTTGACAATCCCCTATTTGAGATAACTGACATAGAAAGCAAAGCCTGCATGGATTATACATCTTGGCATTTACCAGAAATTAATAACAAAAATAAAAATGAAAGGGTATTGTGGAGAATGTTAAAAATGAAGGACAATGTAATAAGCTGGCAAACCAAGCAGCGATGTATTACATGTACCTGTTGTGGCTGACTAAAGCCAGTGTCAATAGTGTTCTGTTGGAATGCACCAAAATCAATAAGCTAAAACAAAATATATAGAAAAATAAAAATGGATAAACATAAATGAAGCATTGTGAATAAAAAACGACAAGCATATTTAAAAAGCAGCAAATAAAAAAGAAAGAACAAGAGTGCCAAATTCATTTAGAAGAGACATCGTGCCTTTAAGCTGTTATTATCACCTAACTGTTACCACACCAACAACAATACAAAACAACTATACAATACAAAACAAACAACCTTTATTTACTTTACATAAAAATATAAAATAGTGCTGACCCACTTGGTAGCAGGAACATTCAGGTGGGTCAGGCACAGATATTTAAATATTAATTAATTATATTATTTACACATAATCAGATACATACAAAGTTAACAAAAGGTTGGAAGGGGAAAAAAGTAAGAAAAAAATTATAATTTTATAATAAATGAAATGAGATAACGCCGACTTCAAAGCTGTTTAAATCTAGAGGTAATAGTAACAACATATTGCTACCAAGAACAATCCTCTCATTTATCATTGTCGAGCAGTGGTATTAGCCAGGACATTATCATCATCAGTTTTCACTGCAGCAGTAGGACTGTGCATAAGGCAGCAGGACCCTACAAAGTAGGCATAAACAAGACAGCGATCCCACGAAATGCCACACCCTCTGGATAGGTCTGGGGGAAGCACTTCCCCAAGCAAAGTTTGAAAAACTGAAGCCCCCTAACTGCTGAAATGCTAAAATAGCTGATAAAATTAATCCTGTTATAAATGGTTGTGGCATTGATGACAGCAATAATGTTGCCGATAGAAAATGTACAGGTTTAGTAGAAAACTGGTGTTTGAAATGACAGTGATCATGGTTTTGATGTGAAGATGGTGGTGATGATAGTGATGATGAAATCCTGTTGATGTCCAGTTTTTTTTCACACACTGGTTTTAGAACTGCATCCTGTTAGCTTGAGAGTTGAGAAAGAGCCGGTAGTTTTTTTTGGACAAATTGCCATTTTTAAAAATCACATGTCATATATTTTTGCTGGGAGGGTGCAGCACTTATTAATATTTTTCTTCTAAAAGCAACTCTTATTCCACCCTGCAAGTAGCCTTCTTTTGTCTTCTTGAGTGAAGGGGAGAAAAGTAAGCTCTACCTGAATTGTGTCCGCAAGCCTTTGAGATTGCTGAAGCCCAAACTTCTGGACTAATCACTATTTTTTTCTGTCATCAAACTGGTTTTTTCATGTGCGAGTAAGCCGTTCATAACCAAGCCCACTGTAGCGAGCGCATAGGTATAAGGCCTGGGTTTGAAACCATATCCTAGCAACATACCACGCATGCTCAACAAAGACCTTACTCAATTCATGCAGAGTCTTTCTTGAGTACACAGAAACTAAGCAAATGAAAGAACGGCTCTGCTGCAACGAATGCTCTTACTGGAGGGTAGCACTCTTTCAAGTTATAATGGTAACTATATTTACATTACATTTTAAGCTCTTCAGGAAAGTGTATGTAAGTCTCACCTCATTCTCCAAACCAGTTTTAGCGGGCTGAGAAGCAGGAGGAGGTTGTGCAAAAGAATTCAGTAAGTCACCAGATGATGCAGATGCTGTTGTTGGAGTGTCAAGGGACAGCAAATCAACTAGTGCAGCTGGCTTGGCTGGTTCAGGTGCCTTAACTACTGGAGGATGTGAACTTGGACGGGGTTGGGCAATTGTCTGGGGAGTTGAATTAACTGAAGGGGTAGCCTGTAGATAAAGAAGAAAAATTTCATGACCATACCACCTCACTGGTCCAAACTGTTCTTGAAGTGGATTGAAAACTGTTACACTGTGAACTGGTGAGTGTGTTTACAATCAGGCTAAAATTTTCATTGCAGGATGAACTTGTTTAATAAAACTCATTTGAACGTGGCTGTGCAATAAAAGATTAAAAGTTGTAAAGACAACAACTACATTAAGAATATCATATCTAATAAGTAAACACTACAATGTATTAAATGTTCAGAATTAATTGTCGAACTGCCACTATGAAGAGTAAAAAAGTCTTCACTTGATACGAAATGATGTTGCAGGTGTATATATTACATAAAGAGCTAATAAAAAGGTTCTAAATTTAATTTTTGTACAACCTTCTTAAATTTCTATGCATACAAAGTAGCTTATTCCATGTAGTCATCCACTCCGTATTAAAAAAAGGCTTTACTAAGCCAATTTCAATAATGTTAGAGTAAACTCTCTCTAAAACAGACACTGCTGGGACTGGAACAAAGTGTCCAACCTAAAAAGGCTGAAAAGGGTGCAACAAAAGTGCTCTTTAATGGCCTGGGGTTAGTGGAGCCACCTGTGTGGTAGTATGCTATATGATTTGTGCAATAGGCAAGTAACATTTAGTGAGCAAAGGTTACTAAATGTTCTTCAGCGACAAGTTGCCCTTTTTTAGGGCCAGTGATTTCGAAAAATTTTGTTCTCACTCTGCTGAGGAACAACAGGGGTCAACTCCGGGTGTCTGCTTAAAGGCAGGAGTTTTTTAAGAGAGATTTTAGCACAGGTATAGGAGCTTAGCAGAATACAGTGCTCCATCAACACACCTTCTTATCTGTACCATTTCTGAGGGGTGTAATGCTGATCTCCTCTTCTCTCCTCTCCTTCTTTTTCTTTGTCTATTTAAAAGTAAAAACATACTTCACATTTGTTAAATTATACAATATCAAGATATCTTAGACCACCACATTCAAGCTGAGCTGGTCATTGTGGAGCTTTAACATCGATTCAACACAACGGCAGAGAAAACATCTTTTCAAAATGAGTTCATATTTTTTTCAAATTTTGTCGAGTTTGTTCCAGTTTGCTGTAAAATGTCAAATGTAGGCTAATTTCCCAGTGTAACATCTTGGGGACCGCACTCATAAAGAAAAATTTGTTGTTGCTTGTTTACGTTCTAAATAAAATGTGAAATTAGCCATTTACACACTGTAGTAGTCGGTAACAGCAAAGAAATGTACAAAAATGCATGATGCACTTTCAAAGTTGCTGTCTTTTAGCTTCATAGACCTTTTTGTTTTTTGACGTTCTCATTGCCATCACCATTGTCTGGGCCTTCTATTATCTAGAGGGTGGAGGGGGTTGGTGCAGACAGAGGGAATACCATCAGTTTTTAAGCAGGGAAAACAGGAGGGGGAAGTAAATGTTTGCAAATAGTATAAAATCACAGCTTTTCATCACACAAATGTCAATTTTGGAGTGAAACATGTTAGTTCCTGATTATGGAGGAGGCCAAAGGCATTTTTTTGTTTACACTAGATGTTTGCCTTGACAAAAGGAGATAATGAAATATTCAGACAATACTTAAGCAAGGCAAAATAGAACTGTCATAGCCCATCTGACTTGGAACCTGGAGGTCCATAAGAGTATTATTTGCAGATAACCAACAGCTGGATTTGCTCTAGAATAGAGTCTTGAGTTCATCACCCAGGTCATGGTTTAATAGCCAACTGGTTTGCTGCCTAACTTATGTTAGGTCTGGATTAATAATTCATAAACGAAATTTTCTGAGTGAAAAACCTGTAAATACGCTGGAGTAGCTATTTAGTCCTTTTCCTCTGTTAATAGTGAGTGTACAAAACAGGACAGCAGAAAAAGCAGCGTGGCAAAATGTCTGTGAGTGAAAAATGTAATGGCTTTATTGTTTGCCTGTTCTGTAGCGATCTTCTCTGAACATTGCTGTGTTCTGGTCTTTAACAAAAAAGATCTGTTTGAAGGAAGATGAATTTTGGTGGAAAATTTTTTTAAAATATGCAATAACGTCAGCTTGCCACTCAAGGTTTGCTGTCTTCTTTCTTCTCTGCCATCCCATTGCTTAAGTTCACTATTAACAAACAAACAACCAAACAATGTATCTACTGTCATATTGAAAGTGAAAATCTGCGTTTAATACCTTCTCTGCAGGTTTCACCTCCTTGGGTACAGAGTTCTTTGCTGGATTACTAGGTGGAAGGCCATCTTTCTTTAAATACTTTTTACGTTCATATTTGTTTCTGATAAAATGTTCTGTGGCTCTGTAAAGTTAAAAGACAACAAGACAAGAGGACAAAACAACAGGAAAAAATCCAGTCATTTCAATCTATTGACAAAACACTCCTTTCAATCTCGCTTAAATTACATCATTATTTTGTTGTTAATGTCACTGGTATCAAGTTTGCTTTCCTTGCACAAGTGGAATAATTGAATCAGTAAATTAAACTTTTGAGAAAAATCAACTGCAAAAAGTGCAGACTTTCAGTATGGATGTAAAAGCATGTTCATTCATTGTACATGTTGTAGTTAATTGTTTATTTCAGGTAATTTTTCTTTTTCTTTTGTTTCAACGTTATTAGCATACATTACCATACCCAAAAACAAAAGAAAAGCAAAATTACCTGAGTCTGATAAAAAAAATTAACTACAACATATATGCTAAGTATTTATTTTACATTCAAATCTATTATGCTGCTACTGTTTTTAGAAATGGCCTATACCCAGCACATGGATCGTAACTGAGCATAAATATGGATTAAATCAATTAACCAAGAGATCTATGTAAAAAAATGACTACATGTACAGTATAATTCATAATTAATATTCTGATACATTTCTTACAATCCTTGATTGGCCATTAAACAGAAATATGTTTTATTTGTTATTACGATAGTCCATCATATCTTTTATGATATGAAAAACATTCAAAAGTAGCAGTTATTTAGTTGTTTAATCAAAAAAATTTTCGACATGTTTCCTGTAGTAACCACACTCAGTTTCATAAAATGTCTTCAAACTTTACACCGGTCTCTGCCAGACTCGTCAATTTACTTATCACAAATTAATATGTTGAAAATCCATGAAAACAGATTTGATCGGAATTAACAGAGTTTTTTCCACATTTCTTGTTATTTACCTATGCATTTCACTTAAGTTGTCGGCCCTTTATCTCGCGATATTTAACCACCGGGGAAAACAATTTATCACAATCGCATGCCAACAAAATGGAATGTGTGTTTGCCACCACGCACTGTCACGTAACGAATTAAACGCCTGTTTGTCGTAAAGACCTGAAAGAACCAACTACAGTGTAAAAATTAAGCGTTTGTAAAACATGAACAAACAAAAATCATTGATTTTAACCTTTGACAAATGCATTAAATCGGTTCACATACATGGCACAGTTCATGATGGGCGACAACAAGCTCCCTGTTCCCACAAGTGAAAAGAGAAGGAAGCTCCTTCCTCAGTGTCAAAAATATCAAACATTACGCGATATGAAAATCACGTTTGGTTAAATATAGCTTTAAGTGGTCTATAGATTTAACACTACCCAATAAATCATGAGCCATAATGCTACAAATGGTAAAATTTCCCCGAGAAATTTAAATTAACCGGTGTTTTTTGTCGAATGGTACGAGTCGGTCTGTGGACGTCGAAAATCACTTGGCAGATTACATTCCCAAAACTCTGCTGCTCGCTTGTTTCCCCACTCTTGGATACTCTAAACATGACATGAAAAAAAAAGGGTCTCAGTTTTAAAATCAAACCTAAATAACAGCTTTTCGTAAGACCAGTAGAATGACGTTTCACTCACTTCTAGCTGTTCCGTCGTCCATGAATCAAGGTTTACTGACTTGACTCGAGAAATATGAACACCTAAGTTTCGATGTATACCCGCGCATCGAATGCAAAGAAACACACCCAGGTTCCAAGACGCCCAACGAGGTCCTGTAGTAGAAAAATACGGTTAATGTCGACCAAGAAGTGAGAATTTTACAGCTTGACAAGCGAACTCTCGCTTCAACGGAAGACGATCGATCGATGAAAGGTTCCATACCTTTTGCTTTACAATCAGAACAATATTTATTCTCTTCTTCCTTCAGTAACTCCGATAAAATTGTCTGCGCTGTATTCTGCTTCTGTCCTTTGTCCCTTTGTGCTCTCGAAGACATAATCAAAGGCAGTGAACGCCAAAAACCTGTCTACTTTCTTAAACGAAGATGGCCACTACCTTGCGTAAAACCGGCTTGGACGAGCCCGCGAACACATTGTGGTGGTGTGGTCCTTGCGTAATAAACTGACGTCACACAGTTGATGTTCAAACCCCACACAGCGCGAATTAGGCTTTTGTACATTATGCTAGCATTTTTTCGAGCATTTTAGTGAGGCAAAAGCATTGAGCATTATTCGAGCATTTTAGTGGCATTTTCCCCGGAAAATTAATTTTTCCGAGAAAATAAAATAGAAATTAACTTTTTTCAGGAGCCCATGCCTCATGGGCTCCTGCTTTTTTTAAACAAAATGAAGTCTAAAATTCAAAATTCACAAAAAACCTAATACAGCTGTTTTTTTGGCTGTATTTATGAACTTGTACACGTTGTCGTTGTTACTTGCAACACTTGGACGTTTTTGTAAGTGTAAACTTTGAAATTGATTTTAAAAAACCGATTGTATAATGAGCATTATCCGAGCATTTTAGTGACTTTTTTGGGGAGACCGAGCATTTTAGTGGGAAAAATGGAGCATTAAGGTGGAGCATTTTAGAAGGGAAAGAAAAGCATAATGTACAAAAGCCTAGCGCGAATCACAGCGCGTGCGAAGCCATATACCCTGCAAATTCACGATTTATGTTTGTAAAATATCATTGAGTATCATAATTTACAGTGAAAGAAGTCGGCAGCCCACGTTTTGCTTGACCTTTTTTCAGTAAGTAACGATCCATAGACCATTAAAATAGCCAATAACCAGATAACGGAGTGAAGAAAATGCTGGGCATACAGGCGTCCGAAACAGTCCGAGAAAAACCGCCCTTCATGACCCCTGAGAACATGAAGGCTGATGCAAACTGATTCCGTCGTCACCGGTGGGGGACGGAGGACTACTCTGCGATGTTGAGTGTTGAATTCCCACAAGTGCAGTACATCGATTTTTGATTTAGGTGAGATAGTCCATGCTTTGAAAGCTGTCGCCATTGTGACAAGTGCACTTATCAATGATTTTTGTGGCCGGTCACTTTTTGAGTGCTGAGGTGTCCCCTGAATAGAGGTTAAACCTGGGTCTCGGGGCCCACAAAAAGTGTTTTTACCCTGAACAGAGATGTCCCTTCAAGACCCTTCAATAGAGGTAGCAATACAAAGACCATGTGAACATTTTTCCGGGACCAAATTTTTTGTCCTCTGAATAGCTTCTGAATGGAGGTGTCCGTTGAATAGAGGTTCCACTGTACCAAGTTAAGAACGCTGCACCCCTTTGAACTGTTATGTCTTTTTAAATTTGAATAGACCACTAAACCATGAAGTTTTCTTGGCTTTTTCACAGCCCTAAAACGCGTCTGTTGGCACTTTCAGGTCCTTTTACAGACCAAAATGACATATTTCCCAATCCTTTTATATACCTCAACTAGTGAAATCCCTACCCTTGTATATACCTGACGCCTCAAAAAGGTACCCTTTCCGGGCGAACCCTTCATGTACAGGTCACTATAGGCAGTACCCAATACTACCCATCCCAGGGTGGCAGCATGGAGTATTATTACTGAAAAAAGGAACGAGAACGAGCAGGGCGAACAGGACATTTATAGGCTGCGCCAACAGTTTCCCCGAATTCGCACCAGAGAGCCTGCTCACAGGTTAGGAAATTGAAAAAGGGAAACAAAACAAAAAATGGGTACTGGAGTTATTAATTATAGGGCTAAAACTTCCAAAAAGTAGTAAGGGATATCAGCGTCAGAGAAATAAATTAACCGCTAATTTTATATTTTCACTTAAGCCGGAATTCCTATCTCTTTTAGTCTATATACAGATCTTTGCATTGAACTTTTTTCAGTTCTTGTCTGGTGAGACTAAGCGCTCTGCCAAGGGAGCAAACAGACCAATCGCAGCCAGTATACTACCCTAACCCTCGAGAAAGCCCTTCATTTCGAGAGGCGAGTATCCCTCGCGCATGAGCGGCGAAGCCGCTAGGGGCGGAGAGCGTCCTTTCCTGATACTCGCGAACAACTTCCCACGATATTAATATAAAACTAGATAATTTCGGATTCCCTAACTATCTTGAGCGTGCAAGTTTCAGGATTGAAATTTAACAATACTTTTAAGGAAATTTCAGGCTGGAATTTCTGAGAACTGTAAGACTGAAAAATGAAATGTAGCAATTTTCATCACAAATATCGGGCGTAATCTTTATTGTAGTAAAAGACTACGTTTACATTTTCCGGTCCGAAAACGTTTGTCTTCAATACACGTAATTGTTATCTACAGTTCCTGCTGTTTCTTGGTGGTGCGGAAACCACTGCTGGTTAGCCATTGTTTTGTGACTCCCTTTTTTCGCATTACGTCACTTGCGGCGTACCACCGTGATGTTCGCCATTTGCGAGTCGTCTCAAGCCTCTGTTTCAAAGCGAGGCGAAGTGCGCAGCCATTGATAAGAAAGTGATTTCTTCATTTTCACGCAAATAAAATTCATTTTCACAATACTGTCAGGCGAGTTGCAAACTAGTTGCGCTCGTCTCGTCAAAGTCAGTACAGTTGTAGCCTTGTGAGAGGAAAGGTTTAGCACTTAGCCTCGTTTTGAAGGGCTGTTTTTACGTGACGTCACCAAAATTCAAAAATAAAGAATTGTCGATCCTCCTGAGTTTTTATTTTCATTAAGTCTCAGACGCTAAAAACGTACAGATTTTCACTTCGAAAGAAAGGGTTCTTCGTTTTGTGAATGAGAACGCTTGAATTTCTAACCTTTTGCGGTACACGGCATTTTTAATAACGGAGCTGTCATGAAGGTTAAAAAGTTGACTCAGTTATTTTGGGGGCTTTTGCTATCTGAACAGTCCTTATATAACGAAAAGTATTATTTTAATTTTCATGAGTTCCTCGAGGGATGAATTCGCCCTTTCATAGCAAAACTTGGTAACAGATGTTTCTGTTGGTTTCCGGCCGCCATGTTGATGCCCCTCAGAGGGAGACCAACATGGCGACTCCATACAAAGCTTTATAAATTTGAGTAAAACATTTCTCGAATATCTCGCATATGGAAAATGTTTTCATTTCCCAGATTGTAGACTTTATCAATTGAACGCTTTCTATTTTTATTTTCGATAGCGCGACAGTGAAAACCAGCAGCCTATTCCGCTTTACGGACGCCAATGGCTGCTGAAAAAAGACGACTACCATATTTTCTCGATTAAACGTCGGGTCAAAGCTGCTGATTTTTTAATAAGCGCCGGGGGCGTTTAATCGAGAAAATACGGTATTTTAAAATGTCTCGCCTGTCTAACCTGCCCGTGCTACGCACAGCTATCACAGCAAACGTAGTAATGTATTCTGAAGATTAAAATATATACATGGACTAAAACAATGAACTGTTAAAAAATCAGTCGTCAGAGCTTCCTTCCTTGTTGCTGTTTTGTATTTATCAAGGATTGTTCTTGCCTTTGCTTTTCAGATTTAAAAGCTATCTTGTTCGCTTTCTTTTCCATTCGCCTCACCTAAAACACAAACAGACAAACAAATAATAATAAAAAAAAAAAACAGGAAACAAATAAATATTGATTCATTCAAACCATCTTTCCGTTTCAGATTGGCTCGAATCCCAAGGCTATTTATTTATAACATCAAGACAGAGCTTGCAATGTTTGGGAGTGCAAAAAACCGTCTTTCAACTCATTGACATCTAGCAAAATTTTTGCGTTTCGGTTACCCCAAAAAATAGTTCACTTCTTAACCCAAGCGAATTTTATGGACAACATTTATTTCCTTTTGCACTTGATATGAACTAAACTAACCTTTCTTTCACTCTTCACTTCCTGTTTCCGTTGTTTTTTCTCTTCCTTTGTTTCATCTTTATGTCTGGCTGTAACGCGAGGCAGGTCTCTTTCTGTGTCTTCTGTTTCTTTAATCTCACTTGTTTTCACAGCATTACTGGGCCCTCCTTGGGAAAATACACCCAAGGGAATTCCAGCTTTGGATAACTTTATCGGCTTTACCTAGAAAAGAACCAAAAAAGCTGTTAAGTATACGAAAAGAAATGTGCAAACAATACAAGCAAAACAAGCACAATCTCAAACGCAAGGAGGACTGAGCGAGGGGTCTCCTATGATGCACCACGCTCCGTTTTGGCGACACTGTTTTAGGCCTCGCCTAGGGTAATAAAGGCCCCATCCATATTTATACCAATAAACCTGAAAACGCACTTTTTTCTTCAGTTTTGCCCACTGTTCACACAAAAACTGCGTTTAAGGTTACCGAAAACGTAATTGTTCCAAAAATCTGACATCGAATCAGCTATGTGGTCGCCGTGTTAGCCAACCTCTTCCCCACGGCTTGACGATGTTTCATGTTAGCGCGGGTCTCAAGGGACATGCGCCTGCACTTCCATCCATCAAAGGTGGAGTTTCAACTTATCAGGATTAAATGTGGAGACAGAAACCATTGAAAACGACAACATGACCGGTACAAATTTAATTTCGAGAACACATTCTCTGGGCGAAAATTCCGTTCTCAAATTTATTTGGTCAAGTTTGCAAAGAAATCTTAGAACATGTACTGAAACATCCCGCGGTCAGCCAAACAAACAATTCCGCCAAGCGTGGAAGAGAAACCTGTTTGAACAGATTCATACCTTTGGAGGGTCCTTGATCAGTGTTGGGTGATTGTAAAGATTGGAGTAGGTACCTGGCGAATAAACGGCAATAAATAAATCTAAAGTAGTAACAAAATGGATGTTACTAAAACGGGAAACAGGGAGCGGGGAACGAGAAAATCGAAAATGGGAACAAATCCTAACTTGAACCCTAGCCTTATCAGTAACTTCATTTCCAATTCTCTGTTTTCTTCCCGTTTTTCATTTTCCTGTTTCCCGTGCTCGTTCCCCACTCTCCGTTTCCCGTTTAAGTATAACTAACTTCCTAACAAAATAAGCTTTTTTTGGTAGCATTAACAAAAAAAAAGGCGAAAAAAATCTCCTCACGGGACGTGTAGATAAACGTGTTTCAAACTTTGACGTAATTTTTACATTTCTCAGTTTCAAAAACGCTCAGTTTCAAAAGGAGCTTCAACGCCAGGTACAATGAGTAAATGAAATTCTTATCTATTTTTTAAAAACTTTACATCTAACATTGGTCTATGAAGGGGGTCTAAACCAGTTTTATACAATGTAGGCTGCGAAAAGGGATAGAAAACTGTTTATGTCCTGAAGATAAAATTTCTATAGCGGACGAGTAACCAGAGCTACACTGCGAAGTAACCAGGTGAAGGTCAGCCGCTAAAAATTGTTACTCATCTTGCAGATAATTATTTGTGGGTATTATCTGCCAAACCTTCAAATCAGACTTAGTATGTAATGCATATGTAACTATCACTTTTAGGTTGTCCCTCGAACATTGAAAAGCAATGTTAATTTTCCTCTCAAAGCATGTCCAACCAGGGTGACACAGACAAGCAACGGAGAGAGAAAAGAATAAGTTGAACTCAGGTGCAACCAAAGAACCTTAAAACAAGGAACTGAGCTGCAAGAGTAGTAACTTATTTACTCTACCACAAGTGTAACGCAAAACCAGTGATTGTATACACAAGTTTGCTGACTACTTATGGAACCGCTCTAAGACAAATTGCCAATATTTAATTGTATTGCACTATAAAACTTCAAGATAGCACACCAAACAATTATTATGAAAGAAGGAGAAATCAGGCATCAGAAAGCACAGGAAAAAATTCCGAGCTCCAGATGAGATTCAAACTCTGACAACCCTCTTGAGTTCTCGATTGGACGCTTTACCACTGAGCTACTGGAGGGAGCAGGGTCAAAATTTAATTATTATACACCAGCACGAGAGGACTGTATCAGATACTTGTTCAAAATCAGCTGTCCACCACACTTGACTACCAATAGGCCATTTCTGAGGTGTTTCAAGCCTCCGTTTCAAAGCGAGGCTAAGTGCAAAGCCATTGATATGAAAATTATTTTTTATTCTCCTACAAATAAAACTACTTTCACAAGAGAGGTTTTCCATTTAGCCTCGTTTTGAAAATGAGTTTTTGAAACTCGGAAATGGCTTAGCTATTCATGTAAAAAAATCAAAACCATTTTGTAAGTGTTTCAAATTTTTAGCAAGTTGTTATATTACTTTTAACACCCTTTTCAACCAACGAAACAAATTTCTCCGTTGCTGATGATAAGCCAGCACTGTACTCACTTAAAATTGATTCACAGTCCCATTTCTCCTTTGGTTGCTCTGCTACTCTCACCAGTTCATCTGGACAACTGTCACTGTCATTACCATCATCAAGATTATTAAGGCTCATGACAGCTTCTCCTTCCTTCACCTTAGAAAGGCTACAAAACAACAACAAAAATAAATTTACCTGGTACATATGCAAAGCACGCCCACACTCAACAATTTACAGTTTGATTCAAGAGAACTACATCAGACAACCGGATCCAACTACAGACAAGTGAGAGATGAATATTAGTATATGTAATAGCATGATTTGTAGTGATTTTTTGCATAAATACCACGAGTGATATTTTGAAATTGTTATACACAATTTCAAGAGCCGTTAGGCAAGTGAAATTTGAGACAATTTTGAAATATTACGAGTGGTATTTATGCAAAATATCACGTACAAATCATGCTATTATTTGTTTATACGACAGCCCGCAAAAGGTTTGTAATTTTCACATGTAGGTATTTCAAATTAAGCTGAAATATCACTGCTCTAAGCCAATCAAATTGCAAAATTTTTTCATGTAGTAGTATAAACATAAACATACCCATGTGGACGTGAATGTAATTGAAGCCAATGTATTGAAGCATAAAAAACACTGTAATTTCAGAGGTCTAATGACCTTATTGACATGTTATTGACATATTTGTTACAAGAAATTGCAAGTGGGTGGATGGGCAGCATCAAAACAAAGTCTAAAGGTTCCGCAGCCTTTTTATCTCCCCAGACCATGCTATGCTTGCTTTGCTCGCCCATTTTCTTTTTCGCCCGCTCCACTTGGGAGCTAATCAAAACAGTCCAGCTAGATCGGTTAATTCCTAAATAATAAACATGGCCAGTTCTGACTTTTGGAAAGCAGCCTGAGACCATATTTAACCTCAAGTTGTCAGAAAGTTGTGCAAGTTGTCAGAAAAAGTAACACTTGATTTGTTCAAATTGTCCTTCACACAAGTCTTTCCGGTGTTGGAAAACATTTGATTATTTCACTTACTCTTGGTTCTGTTGGCTTTCAATAAATTCATCAGCAAGAGCATTAAGTCGCTCACTGTCAGGGTTGATTGTCCCTTCCAGTTCTTCATGATCGAGGGCACCAATTTCATCTTCATCATACTCCTCCATTAACTAAAATTCAGTTCAAAACCAACATTATTACAGTATGGGAAAAATTTGTCTCGGTTAGTTACAAAAGTTGTCGTTTATCTATACAATACAATACAATACAATTTTTTTTTTTAAATACAATACAATACAAATTTTATTGTCAACTCCCCAAGGGGGCTTTTCAGAGACAAGTATTAATAGTACAGGTAATCAAAAAATAAAATAAAATAAAATAATAAAAATAAAAAACAAGTATCACAAATTGATTATCAATAAACTATTAAGAAACTATTTACATATGAATTTATGACATTAAAAATTGATTTAAAAGGAAAGCTTTCATTTTACATTTAAAAATGATAAGAGATTCACTTAATTTAAAATGGGGTTTTGATGCATTCCACAATGTTAATCTCCACCACATATTATTATTACTTATTTATTCAACTCCTACCTTTTCAAATCTTTCATCTATGAGCTTTAAACCTAAAATAAAAATACAAAATATACTTTAGTTGCAGAACTGTGTTAACAGCAATGTAACATAAAACATACATACAGTTGACAAGCAAAATTTGTCTGTTTTAAAAAACTTCTCACAAATTGGAAAATCTTACATGCACTAAACTTTATCTAAACTTGAAGCCCCAAGATCTACATACAAATCCTCCAGGCTGAACTCTATATATTTCCTTAAAGAATCAGTAGGGAGAATTTGATAAAAGATCCAAGAATTTTCCCTTTGATTATCATTTTTTTCTTTCTTATTACCTTTTCTCTTGATGGTGTATAGATGCATTGTTGGGAGAAAATTGATGTTAGTCACTCTTGGGACTTAGGGTTAAAATTTTACATACCTTCATTTCTTCTCAGAACAGAGGATGTCATGGAATAGTTTGTAAACCTTGACTTAGTTTCCTCTTCTTCAAAGAATGACATCCCATCATTAGAATCAGAATCATCTGCCTCATCAGAAGGAATAAGTTCATCATCATCATCAGAATCCTCTTCACCACTTCTGATCAAGTCATCATCACTGAAGATGACAAATATTACCATTCAGTCAGTGAGAGAAGTTTTTATAATTTTTAAGAAAAAATCTGCTAAGAAAGGACCTTTGAAGTGTGCAAATATGGAATTGGTAGAGGTATGTTGACAAAAATTATGTCCTTTGTGAAATATGCGTATTACAAAGGACAATATTACTGTCTCATTTGTTGACTAATCCTTTAGACAAAACACCAACCTAAATTTAATTACCTTTCATAGCCTTCTCTGTTTGCCTGAAAACAACAAAGACAACTTGTTTAACAGTCAAAGCCACTAAATAAAGATTATAGCTGTGATGATGGTGGCAAGTATTCAAAGAAGCATGATATGACATCATCATCATCATCATCATCATCCAACTTTCTTGGTCTTGGTGTAATCCTTGATGCCATCCTCTGGGAAATGCTTGTTGGGGTTTATCCATTCCTGTACTTGGTAGGATAAGGCCTTTTGTGGTCTCCCTCAGAGTTTTCTCCCATTGTCCCATTGAAGGGCTTCCCCAGCTAGTATTTCCCATATCAGAAGGCTGTGAAGTGCACAACCTGTTAATGGCTTTTTGGTAAGTTTTAGCCCTCTGACCAGAAAATGGCTCAACTGGTGTATTTTATCCGCTGTAAGCCGAGGGATTTTTACCAAAGTTTAGCCTAACTTGAATCAAAATTTGACTCGTAGAGGGGGATTCGGCTTATAGCCGAGAGTTTAACTTACCCAAAAATTAATGCCATTACTCCCTGTAGGTCTTATAAAGAGTATTTTTTAATTAACTGAGATACAGTGACATTCAATATCATGAATCATAATTACCTTTATTACAAAGTCGTCATCAAGAACATTATCAGGATCATTTAAATCAAGTGCATCATCCAGAGCAGCAACAACATCAGGGTCCAGGTCTGGACGAGGGCCTGACAAGATAAAAGAAGAAAAAAAAGTTGTAAGGATACGCAATATCACCAGCTGTTTCAGCTAGAGTTCATGTAGTAAGTATTAGACCCTAATTCCACAGTGTTTTTCAACTCTTGATTGGGACCAGTTGGCAAAGATCTGTCTACACAACTAAAAGAATGCCTTAAAATTATTAACGATGACAAGTTAGAATATGATTTGTTGAAAATTAACGCAGATATAGCTCCGTGAAGTCACTGAATTTTACAGATGTTTGTATAATGGGGGGCAAGTTCACCCCCCTATCATACAAACATCTGTAAAATTTCACAGCTTTGTGGAGCAATAATAAAAAATCTTCATTTGCTTTTAATTTTAAAATTTAATGTTATCACCTTTAAACTTGGAGAGTTTCCTAATTTAAAGGCACACATTCCAGCAGTGTCTATGAATATTTGCTATCTGGTCTTCATCAAAACTTGGAAATAAAATGTGGAGGGGTTTATTCCATACATCCACAATCATTTCTCTTCACTTTATTACACATATACTACTCTTCAATGAACTCAATTGATTAACTCTGTTGCAAACTAAGAACACGTGCATCTAGAGAGTCATTCTCAAGGTCAAGATTTTAACTTCAGGTTTCTTCACAACCTCAATTAATTTACTGTGAGAAATAATTTACTTAGCCTGGTTATTCGAGATATTTCAAACTTTGAAGGAATTCAAAATATCAAATAACTACTTCAAACATTAATCTAATCAAAAACTTGGCCTAGTATGAGCAAAACCATCAGAGGGCTATTTATGGCTGTTGATAAGAAGAGGGGTTTCAATTTTTTCAACAGGTCAAAATTAAATTCAGGTCAAATTTTTTTAACCTAGGTTCATTAGACCAATTTCCCTTGTCTCCTAGACAAAAGAAGTTGAGAATCAACCTAGGTTAAAAACTTTTCACCTGAATTTAATTTTGACCAGAAACAGATATACATGAAGCTCTGCAAAATTGTAAAGACATTAATTTTGTACCGTTGGTTGCATCTTGAGGAAAAACATGTTCTAACTGGGTGCAAACATGACATGTTTGGCTGCCAAACATTCGAAGTTTGGACTAGGCGGCTGTTGTCGACTTGATTTGTTTTCACTCAACAAAATATTCTTTGCAAGAATTTTTAGACATTAAGAATAATTTCTGGAGGCAAGTGTGCTGTTTCTGAGCAAGAAATGTACTTGAAAGTTGAGAAAAATGAAATATGAGCGGAATGTGCTGATCAAAAACATGTAAACAACTTACCTTTGGTGCGACAGTTTGATTTAAAAGCTGTCAAACTTCACATGTTTGGCAGCAAAACACATCATGTCTGGCACCCTATTAGAACATGTCTTTTTGTCTTGTGTTTCAACCAACGGTATTGTGGGGTGAACAAAGTTGCATACCACCACCCACCATACAAATGCCTGTAAAATTTTGGCACCCTTACATTGTATCATTCCAAATCTTTGCAAGGGACTGAATTTTATTCGCTCTTTCCGGCAACATGGATGGATTTCCAACAAGTTCATGTCAAAGTTCAAAACCTGGAAGAAGGGTCTATTAAGTAATACACAGATGTGGCAGAAGAACATGGACCTTAGAAAGGCAATCATTATAAGTAGGCTGCTGTAATTAGATGCTAGATTTAAATTACCAAATGTTGGAGCAGCAAGGTTAAGGAGTCCTTCAGGCTCTTCATAACTGGAGGCAAATGCTTCACTTGGTAACTTTACATTACCAAACTGACAAATATAACAGAAATAACACAACACTAGTATTAATATACAATGTACCCTTCAAAACAACACCTTCAATGAAGAGCTGTATGACAGAGATTTACTACCTTTAACCTGTAATCTATTAAGACTTTAAAACAGAAATATTACTTATTTTTAATATTTTAGGATGTTTTTCCTTGGTGTTGTGGAAACAATTGTTGGTTCAGTTTTGTGTTTTGGAGTCGGTATTGTTTAGTGTGTCTCTACAATCTTTTGTATTACGTCATTTGGTGATCACACATGTCCACAACACCAAGAAACTACCACATTTTAAAACTACTTTGAAGCAATAATGTGTCATGAGTACCTTAAATTGATCTGCAGGTTTCTTGGTCTCTATCACAGTGACGTTATCTGGTAATGGCTCTAGTGACAAATTGGTGCGAGGTTTGAGATGCTGTAAATAATCATAGTCATCATCAAAGAAAATACCATGCTGGTGTTCTTCATCCTTGTTCCTTCTTTGATTATCACTGAAAAACAAGAGGTAAAAACCACAAACCTTTTCATTCTAAAAAAGCAAATATAGTTTACTTTAAGCTTATACCTGCCAACTCTCTTGCCTTGTGCATGAGTCTTACACCTGTGAACTAAGGGACTGTTCATTTGTTATTATAACGAGACATCCTGTCTTAGGCGGAAACGCAGTGATATAAATGGTGATGATAATGATCATGGTGATGATGTTGTTGTTGATGATGATTATGATGATGATAAACTTAACTATGGCTCGTTTGTATATTAATTGAGTTGACGTTCAGTTAGTCTTCGAGATGATATAAGAAAACAGATTTTTTTTTTAATGGGAAGGGGAGCTGGCTGGATCTGATGGGTAGCATCTGTAATATATAACAACCCCATCTTCATTATAAATTTTTTGGTGCCCCTCCTTGTATCCCAAAGAAGAACCTCCCCCCACCCCCAAAGAAAAGGCAAGAGAGAGAGAAAGGATGAAGGAAAAATGGAAAATGACTAACTCAATGTAAATCAAGACGTTTTTGCCATAGGCAGAGAACAGACATTATCTGTGTAAGCTGATCATGACGTTGCAAAGGGGTCTGTTGTTAAAATCAAAAACAAGAATCAATAGACAGAAACTTTGGAAGCTTCAAAATATAGCAAAAATAGTTATTTTTTATTTTGTACAAAATATTTACTGCATTGGATGGTACATGTATACCAAGTGAGGATGGCCTGGTTGTTTTTATTTGATTTACTAATATGATGGCACATGAATGTTTTATAAGTGGCAAAACAGTGGCCCCTAATCGCACATTATTTTAGCTCTATTGGTTTAAAATAGTTTCAGCCTGCCCAGAGATTTGAAGAAACAAAAAGGTCATTAATACTACGCTAGTCACTACACTACTCAAAACATAATTTCTTGCCTGACAATACACAGCACTAGGCAAACACAACCTTTCACTGCACTTGTGTCCCATTTCGTTCAGTAGCAGTTTTCGTACAATACTAGATCTAACCATAATATCCATAATCATTTGCTTCCCAAAGATGGGGTCATTGGACAACTCTGAACTTTACCACTGTTGTTTGCAACTCTTTGGACAAACGCCCTCTTTTGAAAAGCATTTGAGCATGGGTTGTCTAAAGTCAATTTTTAATCAACTTTTATTCCTGTTAGTGCATTTTTAGCTTGTAAATATTCTTACCTTTATTTCCACTTTTATCTTTTTATTTTGTAATGTGTAATTTGAGGAGCCAACTGTAAAACACTTTGCATGATGTTCAACATCCTAAATAAAGATAATCACTTTGGTGGGGTAGAATTGATTTTTGGTAAAAGCCCCCTACCTGAACCCCCTAAATACATTGAACTCACGCATCACGGACAATTATTTCACACGCCTAACTCACAAATCCTGACAAACGTTTTTTAACACATGATTAATAGAAAAAATTCAATTAAAATTTCATGAAAATATTCCAAAAAGGCTTTGAATGATGATGTTTCCCTTGAGATGATCTGGATCAGGATCAGTGATCTCAGATCACTCGGATCATGGTAGATCAAATGAACAGATGAATCCATTCTGGACAAGAATTCATCAGTTCATTTGATCTACCATGATCCGAGTGATCTCGGATCACTGATCCTGATCCGGATCATCCCCAAGGAATGCACCCTTAGTGTCCAAAAGAAATCAAAATACGCTAAAATTTTTGTCTTTTAAATAGCTTTGGAAGTGCTCAAAATGTTGTTTGGAAGTCTTTGGAAAATTCTTGCAAATTTTCAGAAGTTCCTGGGTCATGACAAGGTGAAAATCTCACGCATTTGACACATAAAAAGTTGGCAGGTCTATAATCACAGAAATGTTTGTTTCACTTGCATGTTTACTTTAGCCTTGTTTTCCACTTTGGAAAACAAAAATTGTGAAAAATTGTAAAAGGAACTGTAACAATGTACTCACTTAGAACCAATACCACTTGTACCCTGAAGACAAAGAAAAAATAATACACTTGTGAGCATATAAGCTACGATGGCTCTATTTCATTTCTTATCTATACAAAGGCTCCAAAATAATTTTCTTACAATGGCTGGACATGGTGACCAGCCAAAGAAATTTTTGCTCGGTCAAGTCTCATTTCTGACCAATAAAAAAATAAAGGAAAAAAGTTAACAAATCCTTTTATTACTTCCTATTTGTGAAAGTGATTGTATTTTTACAAGGAGACAAAAGCGTAAGATCTGTAGGTGCTCAGGAATTAGCTCTTTGTTCAAGAATGAGAGTGAGCATGACTGGTCAATATGACCAGCAAGTGAAGTTTTTGGGCGGTCCAGGCTCTATTCTAGCCAGACATTGTCCATTGACAGGCTGTTATTTTGAGCC